>OZ022427.1:1322012-1771060 GCA_963989345.1 Clangula hyemalis
TCATGTCAGGTTGTATTCCTGCCTGCTCTTTTCCTCTACCTCGGTTTCTTTTTTTTTTTCCTCCCCTACTAACCAAGTCAGTCATGTTCCATTAGCATCTCCTCCGTGCGCACGAAAGCTGGCCTTTTGTGTACCTCGTTTCTCCCCTTCCACTTGCTGCAGCTGTGGATTCCTCCGCTGTAACCTACATACGGCGTGCAGAGCTGCAGTGCAGGCTGTGTGTGTGTGAGGTGCATTGTTCCATCTGTTTTAAATAGCACGGGGGGGCCGCATCTAAAGGCTCGAGCAGGGAGATGAGAAATTCTGACTCCAGCTCTGAAAGTTGCACGATGTGAACTTTACCCCCCGGTGAGCTGCACGCCTCTCATCTTCTCTGTGCAAACGGGGAAGGTTTTTCCCCTCTTTCACAGGGCCCATGCAGTGCTCAGGGGTAGGAGAGGCGCGATGAGACGTGCTGGGGGCTCCTGTGATGCTTCGAGGGGGGGGAAGCTGCAGCCGTGGCCATTCTGGGGCTGGTCTGAGCCAGCCACTTGTGCGTGCTGTGCTCCTCCAGCCGTTCAGCACCCAGCTCACTGTTCCTCTGCTGTCCTTGCAGATCCCCCCCCTGCGCAGCCGCCTCCACCAGCGGAAGGGGTGACCCCACCTCCGGCAGGAGCCCCGCCGGCCTCAGCAGCTCCCTAAGCAGTCGAGGAAGAAGGAACTTCTACAGCAGCATAGTGGTGACCAAAAATAACTCCTCAGTTACCTTCTGTTCCCTGGGGGGCTTTTGCCTCCTGTTCACCTGCCCCAGCCGTGTGTGTGCGCACACATCCACGTGTACAAGCACACACACACACACACAGACTCCTTCCCCTGCTCCCCTCCGCTCGCAGCCCATCAGGATTTGGCATTCCTTTGGGAAATCTTTAGATCAGAAACGCCAGCGATGCTCCCGTGTTGCTGGTGGAAAGTCCTTTACACTTTGGTCTGCTTGCCTTCCGGAGCGTCCTCAACTCTGGTTTTCTTTCATCTTGGTGTTTTGAGCTTTGGGTTCTCCTGGGAAGCATTAAAAAAAAAAAAAAAAAAAAAAGGAAAAAAAAAATGAAGCTTTTAAGGTAGAGGCATTAACTGAGCTTTAGGATGCAGCACGTGCCCAATCCACCTGTGGCTTCGTGCTTCAGGTTCTCCAGGCAGAACGAGCAAAGCATCAAGATCGGATGCTAAACCAGCGTTTTGGGCTGAAAACGAAAATAAATAAGGGCGAGCTGTAGCACGGAAGGTGCAGGAATGCCAGCCATGTTCATTAGAGGTATCTGATCATTAAGGACAGTGGCTGAGTCCTGGGGCTGCCTCGCTAACTTATTAAAGAAAATATTGATCCAGTGCGAATGAAGCCAGGAGTAAATCAATTGGAATAAAACCACTCAACGGTAGGAGTTTTCTTGCTCCAGTTTTTACCTTTCTTTTGCCTTTGAAGGTGGTAGTTGAACCTTCCCTCTGAGTAGTTTGGTACAGTAGCCAACTGAGGAATAAAAACACGATTTTTAGTCCCTCTTTTTGGAGCATATACTTTTTACTTTTTAAAATGAACAAAAGAGAAAAAAAAAAAAAAAAAGTAGGTAGCAAAGAAGTGCTAGCATACGGGATTGGGTTGGGATGGCTGGGGTGCGAATGCCAGAACTACCTCCTGCGACAGCCGGCGTGGGCAGAGGGCAGCTGCTGCGGGAGCGGGATCAGGAGAGCCCCTCGTGCACACAGCATCTGCTCCCACACCACCTCGAGGCTGCTGTTGGTGGGGTTGTGGGCAAGGGAGAAGTCTGGGAGGGATCTGAACGAGACCACTGGGGCAGTCCTGTGGGTACGAGGCAGGACCCAGGCAGCCCCGAGCTGCTGCTCTGCCAGTCGCCAGCAGCTGCCAAGGAACCCTTTGCCTGCCCCGGGGCCTCTGCCCTCTCCCCAGACCGAGAGGGCCGGGCAGGTTTCACACCAAGCATCTGGAGACTGCTCCCGTACTGAAAGGGCAGCTCTCGGGGCGGGGTGCGAGGTGGGGTTTTGAGGCTTGGCCAGAGAGGGGTCTCCCAAATAACCCGACACCCGCAGAACCCCGTATGTCACCAGGCTTAAAAACAAGGCTTTGCTTTGAGGAGCACTCAGGTGATCGGCTCATCAACACGAACGGTTGGACTTCAGGTCCTGAGGGTGCCTGAGTGTGGGGTGAGCATTTCTGGGCCGGCTGCACGCCCAGGCAAGTGGCTGCGGCCTCGATACTCGCAGCGCATAGGAATAACGCTTTCCACTGTCAAGCTCTAAGAATCCACAGTGCCTAGCAGAGAGCGGTCAGGGCCCGCCTGCCTTCCACCTTCCACAAAGGAAATCCCTTCCCAACCTTACCTTTCCCTGCAGGGGCTTTGGGGTGAGCGTGGGATTCTGGTTCAGACCGTAGTCCGGTTTAGAATAACCTCAGGTTGTTTTTAGCGCGATCAACTTCAAATATAAAGGATCCAGATGGAGACTATTTTTTACTGTACTAGTGATGATCCTACAGAGTACCTGAATTCTTGACACTGTCGTGTTTCTGTATAAATAATACATGTGCTGACTTTTTCATCCTGATCCTCTGTATAGGGCCGGTTTTATTCCTGCAACACAGCCACCCAATTTTGTGAAATAAAAAAGTCCTTTTTTGTACAAAGCTGGGGCCTGTTTGTCTGCAGTCTGCTTTCTCGGGGTGTGCGTTGGGGATTTGCTGAGCGCTGCTGCTACAACACGGGGCTGTTTGGGGCCGTGTCCAAAGCACGGCAGGGCGAGCACAAAGCCAGAGCTTGTTGCCAGCGAGCTGGGAGACATCTGAGCAGGGCAGGTGAGTGAAGGCCCTTCACAATGCACTCGCTGATCTGCTCTGGGGAATATTTCAGATTTTAAAACCTTTCCTGAATGTGGATGAGGTAAAACAGCATTCGAGGCCTAGGATGATTTTCTTTTTGATTCCTGCTGTCTCACACCCTGGCTGTGCTACCGCTGCCTCGCACAACTGCTCACGCTCACATCCCTGGCTGAATTAAACACCTGAAAGAACCGCTCTGAGGCGGTGTTTCCAACAGAGGACTGGGCACACTGACCTAGCAGGGTCCCACCTGTCCTCTGTTCCTCTACGAGCCTCACGGTTAATTGTTGGATTCAATCTTCAGATCTTCTGTCCTCTCCTGCAGGGCTGCAGAGGCTGCCGGGAGGGGTGGCCCTTTGATTAAACTGGAACTGGGAGCCCAGCCTGGGGTTATCTGCCCAGTGCTGCTGCAATTAACCCAGGAACTGCTTTCCCTCTGACAATGGCACTTCTTCCAGGGCACCCCGGATCTGTGCATGCGGTATGTGCAGGCCGTTGTTCCCTGAAGCTGGAGAACAAAAAGCACAGAAGCAGGGATGTGAGAGGCATGAGAAGGTCTGAGAGGCACCAAGGGGAACGGGATGGGTTACACCAAGAGGACGCGTGCCCTCCTTGCGGTTGGGGTTTCCTCCTGCGTTGCAGGACAGCACGGGGAGGCCCAGGCTTTGGAGAGGGAATTATTGCTCCTGTGCACACCTCCGTCACGCGCAGGGTTTGCGGAGGAGCGGTGGGGCAGCAGGCCAGACAGCCAGACGCGCACACACCACGTCTTGAACCATCTCTGCATCTTAACAACATCCCCAACCTCCTGGCTGCTCTTGTCGTGCCTGGCAATACCAGCTCCACCGTGTGGTTCCTGAAAAGATCTTTTTTTAAAAAAAAACTGAATTAAAGCAAAAACTGCGTGCTAGGACACCTAACGAGTTTGGGGAGCCTGAGGGTGCGCATTGTCCTCCGTTGTCCTCCTTGTTCCAATTCCTCCTCCTTTCCCGTGAGAAACTAAAAGGAAGGATTTGGCGACTCTGGGAGCTCCTTTTCAAGCTGTGCAGCCCCAGGTTGGCAGCAACAAGCATGGAGCTGCTCGGGATAACCCCGAGGGTGCTGCCAGCCCTCAGCGACCAGGGGACGGGGGGAAGAGGCTCCCCAAGTGCCCCCCAGCCCCTGTGGCTGTGCTGCTCCCTTCCCAGCTCTGTAGGAACAGCTTTGTGCGTTGTCTGTGCCTTCTCCATGCCTTGGCTGTGTGGAAATTCCCCCTTCCATTGAAGCCTCTGGCCAGGAGTCATGGCTTTGGGGCCCCTTTTTGGCAGCCCCAGGGATGCTCCCTGCTGCTGGGGGGCTCCTCCCGACTGGGGGTCACTGTGCAGGGTCTGAAATGCCTCTTTGGGGTGAATTTGGATTTATTTCCCCTCGTCTCTCCTTCCAAGTTTGAAGTGTGCTGGGAACCACCTGGTTGGTGCCAAAATCAGCAGCCTGCTGCTGAGCAGAGCCACGGGGAGGGCAGTCAGCAGCAGCAGATGATGAGACGGGGAAAGACCTGGGCCCACAGCTCGGACAGCAGGGATCCGTTTCACCCAAGAGGAGACCAGGATGCAGTAGAGGACACGGGGAAGCGGAGGCAGCCTTGGTCCCGCAGCATTTGGAGGCTGTTCGGTGTTTTGGGTTGCTCGGCTGCGTGCGTGCAGGGATTCCTGCAGCCTCTGGACCCGGCTCTCGCTGTTGTTTTGGCTTCCCTCCTTCAGACCAAGCAAAGCCTGAGCCACAGAGGTCGTTAAGCACCCGTGGGAGGGGAAGGTGAGCGGCCACCGGTGGGGTTCAGCACTTCTGCCCTCCCGAGCTTTTTTTCTCCTTCATTTCCAGCTGGGCGAAGCGCTGTCCCCGCTCCGCGTCCTTCGCCGTTCAACGGCGGCTTGATTCATCCTCTCATCCCCCTTTCCAGCAGCAACGAAAGGAAAGCCTTGAAGCTTGAGAAGCGTTTCTGCAGTGCAGGGCGCTCAGTGCCACCTCCGCAAGCCTCTGGGCCCCGTGCAGGTTTCTGGAGCTTGGAGGGGCCGGGAGGTGCTGCTGGCACCGGCCCGGGCTGGGTTTGCTCTCACTTGTTGGTGCTGGGAACGTGCAAAGGGTGCTGAGCACAGCCCGCAGGATCTAAGGGTGCCGTTCTGCTCATAAGGCCACAGGCTGATTTATTTTCTTGTATTTCTGTAAATCTTTGCAGATCAGAGCTGCTGTGCGAGCCCTGAGCTCTGCCCTGCCTGCAGCCGGGCTGCGCGTGAGCAGCTCTGAGCCTGCTGCCAAGAGCTTCCCCCCATGGGCCAGGTGGGCTTTTTGGGGAGCTGAGGGCTTCTTTTGCGGACCTGATGGCTTCATCAGCCTCTGAGAGGGTCTGAGCAGCTCCAGCACCCCGGGAAAGCAGGTCCTGGCATCAATATGTGCTCAGACGGAGCTGCGAGGCTCTTTGCCTGCTCCTACACCCCAAGCACGGCTCCTGTCCTAGGCTTATGGCAATGTTCAGGTCAGCTCAGCTCTACAGGGTTTGGCTGGTGCCTGATAGGTGTGAGGTGTCTGAATTATTCCCCTTTGCCCCCCCCAGGAAGGGCTGGGATCAGTCGGGGGTTTAAGGCTGGCAGCTCGGCCACAGCCCCTGGGTTGTTTTTAGCGCTGCTGGGGCTGGCAGTTAAAAAATTGGCACCCGGCAATTAAAAAAATTGGAGAAGTCTGAGCATCGCTGCCACCTGGGAAGGCCCCCACCCTTGCGAGGAGGAGGAGGAGGAGGAGGAGGGATCGCTGCATCCCCTTGGGTTCAGCTCGCCCAGCCCAGCCCCGGGGGCTTTGCAGTAAATTAAATATCCAGAGCCCCTGCGGCACCGTGCTCCTGCTGCGAGATGGAGCTGCTGCTGCCTCCCTGTCCTGGGCAAGCTCTGTCCGTCTGTCTGTCCGTCCATCCCGCTGCCTTCCACCCCGCTTCTGCTGCTAATAAAGACAAAATGGGGATGGGTTGCTGGGGTTTGGGCAGGGGTGCAAAAATAGGGCCACGGCTCCAGCTGGGCTCCGTCCCCCTGCCCCACGCCTCCCTCCCAGCCCTGTCCTCACCCCCAGACCCCCTCTGCCATGGCCGAGCCCATTGCTGTGACAGCAGGGACCCGCTGGGGCCTCGTCCCCTGCCCATGGGGAGCACCCATGTCCCCGCTGCCTCTTCCCCATCCTCGTCCCCGGCTGCCGCTGCCCTCGGCGGCCCCTCGCCCGGTCCCCTTGGAAACAGCTCCGCGCCGGAGCCCCGGTGCATTCAGGGGCGGAAGCGCGGGGAATATTAAGCAGGTGCAGCCCCTTCAATCCCCCTTTGAGCGGGGACAGAGCGGGGTTTGTTCGTGCTGCGGGGAGCCCGGCCAGGCGCAGCGCTGGGGGGAGCGGGGACGCCTGCCCACGGGGCCCCGCGACGCCGCCGGGGAGCGAGGGTGGGCACGGGGGGCACCCAAATTGAGCCCCAGCCCTGCTCTGCGCATCCTTTACCAGGGTGTGGGACCAGCTTGTGTCTTCTTTCTGCGTTGGAGGACACGAGGTGACCTTGGGGACCCTCGGGCTCTCTCCAAGCAGCTCGGAGAGGTGCGGTGCTCGCGGGACCGCGTGGATGTCACCGCCCCGACCCCCTGCCCGGCCTCGAAGCACTGCAGGGACACCTGAACGGAGGAAAGCAGCACCATGGGCATGGGCTGAGCCCCCTCAGCACCTCCAAGCGCCCCCCATGAGCACACTGTCCCCGTGGTGTCCCCATCAGCGCGGTGTCCTGGTGTCCCCACGGGCGCTTGGGGACGCACTGGGCCGTGTCCCCGCACCTTGGCAGCGGCACACGGGGGATTTGGGAGCTGCCCCGGGGTGGGCAGGTGAGCGCACACCTCCCTGCCCCCCCCCATACTTCCCCCGTGGCCCCTCTCGGCTCACCCCAGCCCTATTATTACACCGGTCACGTCCCGGAGATGCTTTTCCTTCCCTGCTCAATCCGGCCTCTGTGCCGCCGCGGCCTCTCCGGCTCGTGATGGGCAGGGGGGGTCTGGAGCAGCCCCCGCCATGCATCCTGCCCGTGCCCCCACCCTCACCCCCCCCAAAGGGCAGAATCAGCCCCCCCACACCCAAAAATTGCCCGGTGCCCCCCACCTTGGGGAGCATTTTCGGGGAGAAAAGCGCCCGTGGGCAGGAGGAGCGGCTGCCCCAGCACCCGGGGGGGGGGGGGTCCCAGCCCTGCAGTGACCCCAGGGGAGGGGGGTGGGGGCCCCCCAGCCGAGTGCCGGGTTTGGGGCTGTTTGGGGGGGTCCCTGTGCTGGTTGGAGATGCTGGGGGGGGTCCTGGTGCAGGATACCCCCCCTTCATCCCACACAGTGTGGGGGGGGCTCAGTGAGGGCTGCTGGGGCGGGGGGGTCCTGCCATGGGGCCCCCCTGTTCTGCCCACATTCCCCGGGGCTGTTTGGGGATGCTGAGAGGGGACCAAGTGCTGGGGGGGGGCACAGAGACTGGCTGAGATTCGTGGTGCTGGGGAGGGATTTAGGGGGGAGATGGGGGGGGTCCCGGTGCTGGGATTGCTATGGGGGGGGGGGGCCGGGTACTGGAAGGGATGCAGGGGGGAGACATTGGGGGTGTGGGGGAGAGAGATGGAGGGGATTCGTGGTGCTGGGGAGGGATTTAGGGGGGAGATGGGGGGTTCCCAGTGCTGGGATTGCAATGGGGGGGGGGTCCCAATGCTGGGAGAGCTATGGGGGGGGGGGTCCGGGTGATGAAAGGGATGCAGGGGGAAGATGTTGGGGGTGTGGGGGAGAGCGATGGGGGGGTCCCGGTGCTGGGGAGGGATTTAGGGGGGAGATGGGGGAGATGGGGGGGGGTCCCGGTGCTGGGATTGCAATGGGGGGGTCCCGGTGCTGGGAGGGCTGCGGGGGGGAGACATTGAGGATGGGGGGGCGCAGACACTGGGGCCGGGGGGGTCCCGGTACCATCACCGGGATTTCGGGGCTGAGGGTCCCGTCCCGGTTCCCCCCCCATCTGTCCTCCCACCCCCCCGCGGGCGGAGCCGGTGCCGCCCGCCCGCCCCCAGCCCGGCCCGGCCCCGGCCCCCCCCCAGGCGCGGAGCTCGGCGGCGGCGGCGGCTGCGGGGCTCGGGAGCGGGGGCTCGGGCGGAGCCGCGGCCGTCCCGGGGCCGGTCCCGGTGCCGGTTCCCGGTGCCGGTGGCGGTGGCGGTGGCGGTGCCGTGGCCCCCTCCATGCCGCCATGGCCCCCCCGCCCCGCGCCGCCCTCGCCCTGCTGCTGCTCGCCGCGATCGGCCCCGCCGCGCCCGGTACGTGCGGGGACACCGGGGGGGGGGGGGACACCGAGGCGGGGGGGGGGTTATGGGGGGGTCACACCGCAGCCCCCTGCCCGGGGCTGGGTGCCGGTGGGGCTGAGCCCACCTGTGGGAGGGCGGGGGGCGGCCCCCGAGGCTGGCGGGGATGGGCAGGGGCCGGGGGGGGGGGGGGGCTGCGGATGGAGGGGGGGGGGGACCGGGTCTTGGTGCGAGGGTTGGGGGATGCTATGGGGGGCTGGGGGATGTTATAGGGGGCTGGGGGATGTTATGGGGGGCTGGGGGATGATATGGGGGACTGGCGTCCGCAATGGGGGGGCTAGAGTCTGTTATGGGGGGGCTGGGGTCCTTTATAGGGGGCTGGGGGCTGGTATGGGGGGGCTGGGGTCCTTTATAGGGGGCTGGGGTTCTTTATAGGGGGCTGGGGGCTGTTATGGGGCTCTGGGGTCCGCTATGGGGGGGCTGGGGTCCGTTATAGGGCGATTGGGATCTGCACTGGGGGGATTGGGATCCGCTATGGGGGGGGATTGGGGCCCGTTTTAGGGGCTGGGATGCGCTCTGGGGGGCCCGGAGCCCCCCCCCCCCAGGAGGGATTCGATCCCCTGGCAGGGACTGGATCCCCTTGCCGGGGGGGCGGCAGGATCCCGTTATGTGCCTGGGGGCTGGGGCCGGATCCCTTTGCAGGGGCGGGATCCCCTCGGCAGGGCTGGATCCCCTCGTAGGGGGGGCAGCGGGGGCGATGCTGGGGACCCCCGGGGGTGTCACGGCTGGGGGGGGGGCTCCCGGTGCGAGCTGGAGCCCGGGGGGTGCTCGGGGCCCCCCCTGATGCCACCGCGTCCTTGTGCTCCCCGCAGCGCCCCAGTGGCCCCCCCGTAATGGCAGCGAGGCTGAAGGCAGAGCCTGGGGGGGCTCCCCGGAGAGGGACCTGGCAAACAGAGCCCCCCCAGGGACCCCCAGCAACAGCACCAACCCCGGGGGGGTCCCATCGGCCGGCGAGACCCCGCGGGGACCCCAGCTAGAGCCCCCCGGGGGGGGCACGGCCTCCACCACGGACCCGCTGGGGTGCCCAGGGTGCGCCCCCGGGGAGGGCGACGCCAGCGCCTTGCCCCCCACGCCCGGCTCGGCCGAGGACAACGAGGTGGCCACCGGTGTCACCTGGCCCGGTGACAGCGGCAGGGTGGCCATCGGTCGCCCCGAGGAGGCCGGCAGCGGCGAGCAGCCCACGCGGGCCTCGCTGCCGGGGGGGCTCACGGCCGCCCCACCGAGCATCCCCGGCCTCCCCAGCCCCGGTTTTGGCACCGATTCGGCCGAATCCGACCTGCTGCTGGCGGCCGGGGGCTCGGCCCCGGTGCCGGGGGACTCGGGGCAGGAGCTGTGGTTGGCCTCATCCAGCCCGGCCCCGGCGCAGGGGGCTCGTGGCCGTACGGAGCGGACCTGGCTGGAGGTGCTGGAGCCCGGCACGGCCACGCCGCCGGGCACGGCCGAGCCGCCGGCACCCGAAATCATCGACGTCGATTACTACGACCTCTTCGAGGGCGGCGAGGGGCTGGGGGGCGGCCGGGGGGCGGCTGCCGGCACGGCTCGGAGGGAGCCGGGCGGCGGGGCCACGCCGTGGGCCCTCCACGAGCTGTACGACGACTTCACGCCCTTCGACGAGTCGGATTTCTACCCCACCACCTCCTTCTACGCCGAGGGCGACGAGGAGGAGGAAGAGGAGGACGAGCTGGAGGAGGAGGACGAGGAGGACGAGGAGGAAGACGGGGGCCTGGAGGACGAGAACGGCTACCGGCCGCCCCCCTCGGCCGTGCCCCGCGTCCCCCAGGCACCGCGGGGACCCCGAGCCAGCCCCCGGCCGCCCAAGCCCCCCGGTGCCAACGGGGGCAGCCCCCCAGCAGCGCCGCGGCCCGGGGAGCGCCTGGTGCCGGAGAACGGCAGCGAGTGCCGGAGCGGCTTCGTGCGGCACAACGGCTCCTGCCGCTCCGTCTGCGACCTCGTCCCCAGCTACTGCCACAACGGCGGCCAGTGCTACCTGCTGGAGGGCCTCGGGGCTTTCTGCAGGTAGGGACGGGGGCGACAGGGGGGGCTGCTTCGCCCCGGGACGTGGCACATCTTGGGGGGGCACGTCCCCGTGGAAGACATCGGGGAGGCCCCCAGCAGCCTCCTGGAGGAGGGCGCAGGGTTTGGGGTGATGCTTGGCTTCCCCGCAGCTGGCCCGTGTCCCCTTCCCTGGGGCCGTGTCCCCTTCCGTGGGGCCATGTCCCCTTCCCTGGGGCTGTGTCCCCTTCCCCAAGGCCACGCCGGGGGCCGGGGGCTCTCCATCGCCCGCTGCATCCAGGCAGGAATTGGGTCAGGGCTGCGTGGACGAGGCTCCGGCCGCGGCGCCTGTCGGGATTGGCACGGGGGGGGGGGGACACACGGGGATGCTGCTGCGGGGAGGGCTCCACCAGGGCTGTCCCTGTGGGGCCACGCTGCCTTTGGGGGGTGCCAAGGGCAGGAATCACCCCAGTGCCACCCCCTCGTGGGGTCACGCACTAATCCCATCCCCGCCAGCCGCCGTAATCCGCAGATGTCGGCTGCCCCCGGAGCCCCCCGGGGGGGGTTTGGGGTGGGTGTTGGTGCTGGGGAGGGGTTTTGGTGGGGGGGGGGGGGAGGACGGGACCCTGACCGCGTCCCCCTTGTAGGTGCAACACGCAGGACTACACGTGGCACAAGGGGACGCGCTGCGAGGCCATCGTCACCGACTTCCAGGTGCTGTGCGTGGCCGTGGGCTCGGCCGCCCTGGTGCTGCTGCTGCTCTTCATGCTGACCGTCTGCTTCGCCAAGAAGCTCTACCTGCTCAAGACGGAGAACAGCAAACTGCGCAAGACCAAGTGAGTGGGGCACGACACGTCCCCAAAGCGCCCATGTCCCCAAAGCGCCCGTGTCCCCAAAGCGCCCGTCCCCGCGTGCTTTTGGGGTGGCACGGGGTGGGGGGTGGTAGAAATGCTGCTGCGTGGTTAATCCTTTCGAGCCTCCCTGCACTGGCACCAGTTCGTCTGCTCCGCTGGGAACTGGGGGCACTGGGCTGGGGGGGGGCTGTGATGGGGTTTTGGGGCCATGGGGGGGGTGGGGGCAGCTGCCGCCGCCCCTCTGGGGACGCTGTGGGGTGGGTGAAGGTCGGGGTCCTGTCCCCCCACCCCCGCCCCAGCCACTTTTCCCCGTGTCCCCGGAGCCAGGCAAGGAGAAAGCGCTCCCAGCGCGGGTCCCTAATGAACTGTTAATTAGCGTTTGCCTGGGCCAAGTGTAATTAGCAGCGAAGCCCGTGCCAGCCCTTGCGCCCCCCCTCCGTGGCCGTGACTCCTGCCTGCCCCTGTCGCTCCCTCCGCCTGGGGGCACCCCCCCAGACCCCCATTCACCCCCCCAGACCCCCATTCACCCCCCCAAGCACTCAATGGGGACCCCCACCCCAAAAAAACCCCCCCCGGCACTGCTCCCCCCGGCAGATACCGCACCCCGTCCGAGCTGCACAACGACAACTTCTCCCTCTCCACCATCGCCGAGGGCTCCCACCCAAACGTAAGGATGCTCGGGGACACCGGGGCGGGGGGGGGGGGGGGGGGGACATCCCCATCCCCGTGCTGCTGGGCGTTTTGGGGTTTTGTGGCCGTGGGTTTGGGGTGTGGGAGGTGGGCGCCGGGGGTCCCACCACCGCCGCTTTTTTCGGGTTGCAACAGAGAGACGCCAAGTGCCTCGCCGCCTGCGAGCCACGGGAGGAGCGCGGAGCCCTCTAGCCCGGGCCTGAGCCGTTTTCCCCGTCTTTCGACCGATTTTAGCACCCGTAGTGCCTGCGAGAGACCCCGGCAGGAGGCTCCCGCTTCTTGTTCCCCGTGCCCCCGTCCCCGCCGTGCCCGGCTGGGGGCTGCGTGATCCCCAAACCGGAGGGGACAGCAAGGGGGGGGACACCCCAGGAAGGGTTTTTTTTTTTTGGGGTGCGGCGGCACCGGCTGGTCCTGCGGCCACCAGGAGCGGAGGGGACGGTGTGGGAACACGAGGGGACGTGGGGACGAGTTCCTCTACCCCCGGCCAGCAGCACGGGGCTGTACGATAACAAATTGCAATAAATCCGACCCCACGGGGCTCCTGCCAGCGCTGCCTGGGGTCGCTGCTTGTCCTGGGGGGGCGGGGGGGGGACACATGGTGGTGCGTGCTGGGCATGGCTTTGGGTGCTGGAGGTGCCGGGGGCTCGCCTGGGAATGAGCAGGGATGGGTCGGATCCTGTTGTCTGCCCTTCCCGTGGGCTCAAACCCCCCAGGGGGGATTTTTTTATTCCCCTCGGTGCCCTACAGGAGGCTGGGGCAAGGGGGGGGGGCGAGGTGGTGGTGGTGGGCCACGGGGGTGCGTGGCGGCCTCTCCGTGCGTAAAAAGGGGGTACGGGATGGAGAGGGGCTCTGCCAGGCAGCGGGGACAGCACGAGGGAAGAGGTTTGAAACCCGAGGAGGGGGAGTGTGGGGGGGAGAGAAGGGAGGACAGGGGCGCAGGCTGGGGGTGCCCATGGCTGGAGGTGCCCAGGGTTGGGGTGCTTGGGGTTTTGGGCACCGGGAGCCGAGGGGAGCGCACCGTGGGGGTCTGGCCACCCAAAATCCCCAAACCCAGGCCTCGCACAGCCATCCCTCCCCTCCTTTCTCTCTCTCTCTCTCTCTCTCTCTCCAGGACGACCCCAACGCCCCCCACAAGCTGCAGGACTCCCTCAAGTCCTGCCTGAAGGACGAGGAGCCGCCGAGCATCCCCAGCGCCGCGCCGGCCCCGCCGGAGAGCGGCAAGGGGGGCGAGCCGGGGGGCTGCGGGGTGCCCTGCCTGCACAACAACCTGGCCTAGGGCAAGGGGGGGGGGGCCCCGCCGCCCGCCTCCCTGTGTCCCCCCCCCGTCCCCGCCCGTGGCATGCTTTGGTGTGTTTTGTACAGAGGAACAGAGCGATCATCGCCGTGTCGTTGGGGTCTGTGCTTTGTGCTCCGTTGTCTGCCGCTTGGCTCCGTTCCGTGCTGTGGTTTCTAAGCCCCTGCTGTTAACGCCACTGACTTTTTTTGTACTTTTTTTCCCTCCTCCCCCCCCCATCCCCAACCCCACTTTTTTTGAAATATGAGTCAAAACAACAACAAAAAAAAAAAAGGGGAGATGTTGAAATAAAACTTTTTTTTTTTTTTTTTTTTAAACTTAAGCCTCTCTTGACGGTGTCTGCGCTCTCCCAACCCGGGTTGCGGCTGCTAACCCTGACCCTGACCCCAACCCCAACCCCAACCCCAACCCCAACCCCAACCCTAACCCTAACCTCAACACTAACCCTAACCCTAACCTCAACCCCAAACCCAGCCCTAACGCTAATCCTAATCCTAAACCTAAGCCTAACAGGAACCCTAACCCCAACCTCAACCCCAATCCCGACCCCAACCCTAACCTTAACCCTAACCCCAACCCTAACCCCAACCCCAACCCCAATCCCGACCCCAATGACAACCCTAACCCCAACCTCAACCCTAACCCCAACCCCAACCCCAATCCCGACCCCAACCCTAACCTTAACCCTAACCCCAACCCTAACCCCAACCCCAACCCCAACCTCAACCCCAACCCTAACCCCAACCCCAACCCTAACCCCAACCCCAACCTCAACCCTAACCCTACCTCCAACCCTAACCCCAACCCCAACCCCAATCCCGACCCCAATGCCAACCCTAACCCCAACCCTAACCCCAACCCCAACCCTAACCTTAACCCTAACCCCAACCCCAACCCTAACCCCAAACCCAACCCCAACCCTAACCTTAACCCCAACCCTAGCATCAACCCCAACCTCAACCCTAACCTTAACCCCAATCCCAATCCCAACCCCAACCCCAACCCCAACCCTAGCATGAACCTCAACCCTAACATGAACCCCAACCCCAACCCCAACCCTAACCCTTTCCCTTCCCTTTTCCATGCCCCCCCCCCAGCTGCTCTGTCCCCATCCCGGCACAGGTTCCCCCCAGGATCTGTGTGCGTGGCGGTGTGGCCGTCACCCCCAGCGTGCTCCTGGTCACCTCCACCAGACAGCGCCAGACACCAGCGGTGTCACCTCTGTGTCCCCACCAGCTCCTGAGATCCCCTGGCAGGGACTCGCTCCCCGGGCACCTCCGACCCGGTTTGGAGCCGAACCACAGCAAAACCCCATTCTCCACGCGTCCTGCAGCCTCCGATCGCGGCGATCCTCCTGTCCCCAGCGAGCTGACCCGAGCAGGAAGGAAAATCTGGTGGCTTCGGTGGCGTTGGCCACGCTGCTGGTGGTGTAAATCTGAAGCATCACCACGATTTCCACCCGGGCTCGCAGGGGGAACGCGGCTCCGTGGCTCCCTGCCCGCCCGCGCCTGCCGGAGAGGAGCTCCCTGGCTCCTCGGGAGAGAGAGAGGAAATTAAGCAATTAATCAAGACGTGATTATCGGCGTGCCGTGCACTCGGTGAGCTCCCCAGGGCCGGGCAGCGCTCAGGCTGCAGCTCGTCGCCTTTTGGCTGCTCGTGGCGCTCGCCATCGGCTGCTGGATGGTTAATTAATTAATTCCCAGCCCCGTTTTGGGGGGATTCATGCCCGGGAGCTGGAACAACAGCTCAGCACGGTCCCTGCAGCCCTGTTTTGGAGCCCTCTCACCTCCCCAAAGCTCTCGCACCCCGGTGTCCCTCTCACTCTGGGGTCCTCATCCCTCGCCGTGCCTCAGTTTCCCCTCCGGCCACCAGCACGTCCCCATCCTGCTGCCTGCCCCGGGGCTCGCCGGAGGACAGAGGAGCCCCGTGATTTTTTCCATCCCTGTAGGGGAACGAGCCTCCTCCCAGCACACCCACGGACCCAACCCCTGTTAACCGGGGAGGTCGGGGATGGCCATTAAATTTAAACGCCTCGCTGGTTTCCTTTTGGGGGAGGGGGTGGCCTTTTGTGGCTGGGCGACGGCTGGCACGGGACACGGTGCCGAGGAGAGGGGACTGGCACGGGAGCCACGTTTGTCCTCATCCCTTCCCTCATCCTCTTTTCTCCCTCGGACACGTCCCGGGAGCAGCGTGGACACAAGGAGCCTTTCTTCCCTCAGGCTGGCCGCAGTCCCGATGGTGTAAGGGGCACGGAGGTCGGGCTGGTGGCACCGATCCCAAACCCTCCTCAGCCTCCTGGACCGTCTCCGGGGGCTGCCAAAACCCCATCCAGCCCTAAACGCACACACGGGGGGCTCCTGGGGACCCAAGGACTTTGGGGAGGGGTCATGGAGCATCTCAGCTGCTGTCCATTCCTTCCTGGGCTCTAAGGGTGACGTGTGGGGACCTTGGTAGCCACGGACAGGGGGATGCCACCGATTATTCCTTGATCCCAGCCTTGCCTTAACAGGGAGCATGAAACCGAGCCCGCGCCGGATTGAACCGAGAGGAGGAAAGCAAAATCCTCTTAGCTGGGCAAAAACTGCACAGTGCTGAGCGTGGGGAGAGCAGCTGCGGGGGTGTTTGCTGATGCCAGCGCAGCTCCCGGCACGGCTCTCACCCCTCTCCATCGCCACTTTCCAGCTGCGGGGCCGGGCGGTCCTGCAGGGACTGGGATGAGGGGAGAGGCAGGAGGCGAGGATGAGGCTGAGCACGGCCTGAGCTCGCTCCTGGCCCTCGTGAAGGGATGTGGAAGGAAAGGGAGATGAAGCCGAGTGGGCTGAGAGCCTGGGAGAGGCTTTAGGGGCGCTGGCAGGGCTTCAGAGGAGCGCCGCGAGCAGCAAACCCAAAAGGAAATGCCCCAGGAACAGGCTTGGATCCGACACCGGCTCCTCGCTGACCTCGGGCTCGGGAAAAAGGTCGGCAGAAAGTGGGAACGAGGTCGGATCACCAGGGACAGCCACACGGGGGGCGTAGGCATGCGGGGGAATCCGACCAGCCAAATCAAGATGGAAATAGAAAGGAGAAGAAAGGGCTGCACCGGCAGGAGGGGGGCAGCACGGCTGGAGGAGGGAGGTGATGGCAAACGAGGGGCTGAGCACTCAAAGGTTTGGTAAAACCAGCCTTAACCACGCCAGCTGCAAGCAGGTGCCCTCTGCAATGAATAAGGCAGGGTGCTCTCCACCCAGAGAGCGTTAATTGGGGTAAATGAGCATAGTGAGCAGTGCACGTGGCTTGGAGAGGGATTTTCTGAGCTTTATCCGCAGAAAACTGGCTGAAGGCACCTGGGACCTGGTCCCAGATCCCCCGTTTGAGGGATGGGCTTGGGGTGTGGGACCCTAAAAGGTCACGGCAACTGCTGACGGGGCTGTGGTGCCATGCAGGAAGACACAAAAATGATGAACCTCACGTGGTGAACCCCAGCTGGCAGAAGGGATGGCTCAGGGAGAGGCTAGGAAATATTTTCTAGCCGCAGACAAGGGCAGGTGCCTGTACGAGGAGGGCAGAGGCGGGGAGGACGCCGTGGGGACGAGGCAGGAGCTCCCCCAGGACCCCGCAGCTCGGCAGGGTTGGGGCAGAGGAAAAAGAGGGTTTGGTTCTGGATCGGGAGGCACCGAGCACCCAGCCTTCAGCTTCACTCCCTCACTTCATCATCCTCGAGCCACGAGCGTCGCTCAGAGCTGGGCGCAGCCTTGCGGCACGGATCAGAAGCAGCCGGGAGCCCCGGCTCGGGGCCAAGCTCTCCTTTTTGCTAGGTGCGACCAAAAGGCAGCGGGGAAACACGGTCCGTGCTTCAGGGAGCTCACAATGCAACTGCAAAGAGCCGGCAGATGGAGACGAGCTGTGGGGCAGAGAGCACAGAGCAACGGAGGCGACGCGGGGCTCGGTGCCCCTGTTTGATCCCCGTGGAGGTGTCTTTGCCATCAAGTCCCTGGGGGGCTCCTCGGGGCTGGAAAAGGCCCGGGGAGTTTGCTTCCAGTTGTAAAGTGACCTGGAAATTGAACCCAAACCTCGTGCATTATTCCCTCCAGCTGCTTTCTGCCACGGCAGGGCCGAGCCCTTTTTCTTGCCCACCAGCTGCTCGTTAACCTCTCCTGGCCCCGAAGCCCTAATGATCTTTCATGCTCCTTTGGCTGCCCCCCAGCACTTTGATTTGCGCCTTGAGCTCCGGAGGGATGGGAACACCCCGGGATCATCGGGGGAGGTAAAGCAAAGGTTTTCTCCCTAAAAATCTCTTCCCACAGGCTCACACCAAGGAGCCCGGTGATTTCAGTTAACCCTCCCCACCGTGCTCCTGGGAATTGCTTCAAACACCGCACGGTGAAGTGTTTTGATGTGTTTTGGTGGTTTCTTTTGGTGAATAATTGCTTTTTTTTTGGCACTCATTTTGGTCCCACGTGGCACGGGAGCTTAATGGTAAGCAGCACGGTTACCTGGGGGTGCCACATGGCTCCTCGATGCCACACGTGCAAGGTTTGCTGCATTGCAAACACCACAAAAGAAAAAAAGGCAGGATTTTATGTTTCATTCACAAGGCGTGGAGGGCTCTGCGGCTCCTGGAGGAGCTGGAAGGGAAGCGCTCCGGGGAGAGAAACGTGACGGTGCAGACAAAAAGGTGGCCAGAAAACGCCCCGATGGCCAGCATACGGGAGAGCTCCCAGGTAGGAACAGCTCCGGGCTCTGCCAAGTCCCTCTACGACACAGATGGGGCTCTGCAGCCAAACCCCAAGGGCTGGGAGGACAGGAGGCAGAGGGGAGGCTGCCTGGAAGGGCAGCGAGGGAGTTAAGGCAGGGAGCCCGGCCGGAGCTGGTTCCCCATGCCCTGAGAGCAGAGCCGGGTTCCCAGCGCTCTGAAAAGGGTAGGAAAACAAAAGCCAAGCGATCCGGGCTGTTAAAGCAGCTTTCAGCTGAAGCTCCTACGGCAAGGAAGCCGTCCAAGGGAAGGAGAGGAAGCCCTTTCACAGCTCTGCAACTGGTTAAAAGGCAGGAAGCACGGGGCTGACCAAAAAGTGGGTTTCTGCAGCAGAGAGAGGTGGCAGGGGGGTATCTCGGGGTCTGGGCACCTCACCCAGCCTCTGCCTACGTTCTCTGAAAAGGGTTGGGGAATAGGGTGGCAAATTTTACAGATAATATACAAATAAACATCAAAAATGAAGGGGGAAGAAGAGCTGCAACGGCTCAACCAAATCTCCACGCAGCCCACTGGCTTTCCTGCAGCTCTCCCAACCAGCAGATGGGGGAAGCCTGAGGCTAAGGCGAGCGCTGCGTGGTCCCAAAACTCTTCTCCCAAACCCCCAAAATTTGCAGCTCAGGGGCTTCCCAAGTTGCCCTCAGATCTCTCTGCCATGGCTTAGTCCCCTTTCTCCTACCAACTCACCCTCCTAAGCCCACAAAACCCTTTAATAGTGATAATTTGTGGTTCCTTCTAGCCCTGTGCTAACCGACACGCGTCTCCTGGCTCTTGCTTGGCGCTTGCCATTTATCAGCATCGCCTGATGCCCCCTAATGCTCGCAGCAGACGAGGCAGTGCTGGGACCGCACAGCTCCTCCAGTCCCCTTGGCACATCCAATGCTCCACACCTCTCCCTCAGCCGGGCAATCCTTCTTTATACTACGAAAAGAAAAAAAAAATTACAAAAGTAAATAAGGGGCAAGCGCATTCAGTGCCAAAAAATGCGAATCCAGGTGCAGGGGGTGAAAATAAACTACGTGATTTGGGCGCTCACGGCTGCAGGCTGTAAATTAGCTGTTATTACTCGGAGAAGAAGCCAGGAATGATCTCGGCTCTGCTATGAGAGCACCAGATAAATGCTCTTCAGCACCCCGAGGTGTCGGTGACTTTTTGGGAAGTGTTGAGGACATCGGAGAGCCCTCGTGAAGCCACCGGCGTGCCATGGCCTGGGTGAATGGCCGGGTACTGAGGGTGGTGGCTCGAGGTGTAGGGTCTGGGGGGACTCCAGGCGCTGGTGGCTGACCCCAGGGGTGATACTGGGCCCAGTCCCGTTACTGGTGTGAATGATGGGAGCACGTCTGTAGGACCGAGGTGACCTCGAGGCAGGTTGAGGGAGCCCTGGGGCTGAGCACTGCCAGCAGGTGGAGGGATGGCACCGCACAACCACGGCACCACAGCGGGGTTGGGGTGCGAAGGGACCCCCAAAACCCCCCCATGGCCGTGCCCAGAGCCCCCAGCCCTCAGGCTGCCCCCAGCCCCATCCAGCCTGGCCTTGGGCACTGCCAGCGATGGGGCACCCCCAGCTCCTGGGGGCAGCCTGCGCCAGCCTCACTGTGACAGATTTCCCTCTCATTTTCCCCAAATCCCCCTCTTTTCACCCTAAAGCCCCCCCAACTCCTATCACGACCCCCCCAGACCCCCCCTACCCCACCCCAGCGCCCCCTCAGGGGGGGCTCCCCTCAGGGGGGGGCTCCTCCACCCCCCCCCCCCCCCCGGCCGCCATTTTAACACCGGGGGGACCCCCATTGATGGCGGGCGGGGGGGGGGGGGGCTCATCCATCCTCCCTCCCCCGGTCCCCTCCGTGAACACGGAACCGGAGGAAGGGGAGGGAGAAGAGGGCTCCGCCTGCCGCATGCGTGGCTGCGGCGTGTCCCCATGACACACGCACACAGCCCCGGTAAAGGGCGGCACCGGGAGGCAGCGGCAGCCCCCGGCCATGCTGGCGGAGCTCAACGAGCTCCTGGGCGCCTCCCCGCAGCGCCCGGGCACGGTGAGGGCGGCGGTGGCGGGGGGATGGCGGAGGCGCGGGGGGTGCTGGGAGTTGTAGTCCTGGCGGCGGGGCGGGCGGCCGCCATGGCGTGGGCACGGCCACGCTGCCACCACAAGCACTGTCACCATCACCACCACCACTGTCACTGCTGTCCCCACCTCTGTCCCCTCTGTCCCCACAACCCCGCCTGCAGCCCCTAGGGGAGCTGCCAGGCTTCTGCCCCCATCGGGCGGGGGGTTGCTGGGGGCTGTGGTCATAAAATAGATGGGAATAGCGTTGCCCCAAATGTTTTCTAGCCCCTCTGAGTTATGTAGCCTGCTTTAGGCTGCTCTGTTCGTTTATTTTGTCCCCGTGGGGTGGGTTTTTGGGCTAGATCGCGAGTCCTGTGAGGGGTGGCTGAAGGAACTGTGGGTGTTTGGTATGGAGAAAAGGAGGCTCAGGGCAGAGCTCATTGCTCTCTGTAAATACCTGAAAGGAAGGGGTGGGGAGCTGGGGTCGGCTTCTTATCGATAAAATGGATAGGGCTGGAGGGAAGGGCCTCAAGTTGTGCCAGGGGAGGTTCAGGTGGGAAATGAGGAGACATTTCTGCTC
Source organism: Clangula hyemalis (assembly GCA_963989345.1). The sequence continues at coordinate 1,342,418 of OZ022427.1, forward strand.
AGAAAGAGCAGTCAGGCGTCGGGACGGGTTGCCCAGGGAGATGGTGGAGTCACCGTCCCTGGGGGTGTTCAAGGAGAGGTTGGACGTGGTGCTTGGGGACATGGTGTGGTGGTGGCATTGGTGGTAGGGGGTGGTTGGAGCAGGTGATCTTGGAGGGCTTTTCCTGGGAGGGGGTCTCGATGGATGGGGAAATCGGAGAGAAAATCGAGGGGAAGGACCGTGGCCAAGAGGCATCGTGGTTTGATGCTGCAGCCCTGCAAAGTGGGGCTTGATGCAAATTGGGAATTCAGAAGAGCAAAACCGACAGGAGGTTCGGCCTCAAGATCCTGAGTTTTGACTTGGCAGCGTAGGCAGAACCTAGCAGAGGCGCCAGGCATCTGTGTGGGGAATTGCCTCAGATTTGTGTTGGCTCTTCCTTTTCCATTAGCCGGGGATGTGGACTTCCTACAACACGCTTGGATGTCCTACCGCACCTGGGCTACAAGGGCTGGCCAGAAATCAGTGTCCTGCTGTGCTTAAAAAGCACCAGCCCTTTGCAAATCTCCTCTTCCCATCTCTGCCATTCCGTTTTCTGCATCGCCGCGGTTAAGTCCGCGCCATTTTCCGAGTGCTGACTGCAGGGCTGGTAGGTGGAAGATGCTGCTGCCCGTGTGGGTGTATCTGAGATGTCACCACCGAACGCTTGTGACATCCGCCGCTGCCCTGCTGATTGATTTTGGCAGTTTCTAACAAGTCGCTGCAGCTTCTGCTTCGTAGCCTGCAGGTGGAAAGAGCGCGAAAGCAGTGTGCGGAGAGACCAGGGGCAGGCAGAGGGAGAAGGTGCGGCAAGAAGGAGGCCTTCCCTTTGAAAGTGCTTCATCCCAAGCCCTTTCTGGCCTTGAGAAGGATGTGCAGGTGGGGGACGAGGGTCAGACCATGCACCCCCACGAGCTGTGGTGCAGCTGCTGCCTCTGGAGGTGCACAGTTCGGGCATTCCCACCCCTCACGAGCTGGGCACATACATGTTGGTGATGGAGAGTTTTGGGCACAGTCTAAGCAGCTGCAGTGCGACAGCGAAGTGAGGATCGGCAGGATTAAAGGTCAATAATGGGAAGTTTTGAAGAAGCTAAATAATGTATGCTCTGCATGGCAGCATCCCACTGTGTTCTGCACAGCGTGCGTGGTAGCGAAGCGCAGAGCTTTCCGAGAGCTGTCAGGTGGACTTTGCTTCAGCGGGCACGAGGAGGGACGTGGGGCTGCCTTCAGGCTGACTGTATACAGGAGAGGAGTCTGAGGGGATGGAGCAGGAGCTGAACCGAGGAACACTTGAGCTTGTGCTATTTTAACACAGACCCCTCCAGGCTTCACCTCTGAGGGTGCATCCTGGTGAGATTCCCACCGTGTGGTGCCTCCTGCTATTGTAATGACCACTGAGGTGCACCTTTTTTTTTTTTTTGCATGGAAAAATGCTCTCTGACTGGGGCAGAGCAGCCTTTCTGGACCCAAAGTCCTGCCTTGCATCCCGTGCAGACATGTTCAATATTTGCCGTTCCATTAGCACCGCTTCACAACAAGTGTTAGGCATCGGGGAGTTGCCTGGTAGATGGCTTGCAAATTGCCTGTGGGTAGCGTGCTTGTTGCTGCGAAGGGCTTTGTGTTTTTCTTCTAATAGACTGAAAAAAAAAAAAAAAAAAAAAAAGCATTGGTAAGTTCTTTGTGATTAAAAACAACCCTTCTGTGATTTGTATTGATTAAAGAGAAATTCTGGCTAAGGTTGTAATGGCAACAAGCGCCTTGATGAGACGGGTGCTGATAACAAGCACGCGCTGATGAACTGAATTAATTTCCTGCGTGATCAAAACAAGGTTTATACTTCGTGCGGGGAGCTCTGCTCCAGTGGCTGTATTTAAATGGTACAAACGTGGTCTGGGGTTAGCATGCAGCAGGGCTGGGAGGACTGCCTGGGACAGTGGGAGCAGGGGAGGGAGCAATGGAATTGGGAGCAGAGCGGGTGGCTCTTGTCCCTGTGCCACCTGCGCCACTTTGTGCAGAGGGAGGATGAGTGTCGGAGGAGAGCTGGGAGGTGGAAATTGCTCACAACCACCCGTGGTGGAGGTGTCCAGCACCAGGAGCGTGAAAGCATGCTGTGAAAGCTTCTTGGTGGGCACAGAGTGAGGGGTCCCGCCGGGTCTGTGTCCAACGTAAGGGCTTTCAGGTGGTGGGCAGACCTTCCACAGAGAGCTCAGCATCTACTGCTGCCTCTCCACGGACCAGCATCGCTTTGTAAACGGATGGGTGGCTGCAGTGCTGCTTCTGCCTTCTCTATCACCTGCAGAGCCTCCCCTGGCTGCAGACCCGAGCAGGCACCTTGTCTACCCAGATGGAGCCTCTCGTCCTCTGTTCAGTTCTTTTGCTTCTTCTTTTCCAGGGTAAATTCACGCTGCTGGGGGACACCAGGACGGACGGCAGCTTCCTGGTGCACCATTTCCTCTCCTTCTACCTCAGAGGTACGCGAGCAGCAGGGCTCAGTGAGGCAAGGGCTTGTCTTCGCCTGGTCCTTGGAGCTTCCTTCCCCGAGAAGTGATTCTCCTTGAGCAGAGGCTGGTTTTGCAGAGCACGTGGCGTCCCTGGATTAGCACAAGGCCCTGGCGTCAGGATTTATGGATCCCAGTCCCGGCTTGTTCTTGGGACGTGCTCCATAGCCTTGGGCGCTTGGGACTTGCCTTGTAGCCTTAATCTCCCTGCAGCTCGTTTCGTCATCAGCGCAGCGCAGGCTGGAAATCACAGGGGCACCCGAGAGCGAGGTGATGAATGGGGTTCCTTCGCTACCAAGCCTTTCATAAACACAATTAAAATATAGCAGGAACAATTGAACAAGTAGATAAGCCGGGAGCGGGTCAACAAACAAACAAGCAGAGGGTTCGCCGAGTTGCCTAATTGCTTTTCGGCTAACCTTTCACCTGGGAACAACCTGCCAGCCCCTGCAGAGAGGGCGCTGGGTGCCTGGGCTCCTCCAGCTTTCTGCTGGCAAAGCAGCCGGCCCCGCAGATGTGCTCAGACCAAACCTCTCCGCCTTGAAACTCAGCTCCGAGTGCTGTGGGGCTGAGAGCATCCTGCCCCCCAGCTCCAGCTTCCCCCTATTTTCAGAAACGAATCCGCGCTCCCTGGCAGGGAGGAGCAGGCACAGGGATCTGGCTCGTGCCCAAGCCGCAAGGCCGGGTCGTCACGTGCTGGCTTTCCCAAAATCACGTTTTAGCGAGGTGTCTTTGTCAGCGTTGCTGGTTCTGGGTGTAATTCCAGACAAGGTCACTCGCTCTGCGAGAGCCAAAACAGGGACTTTTGGCATGCCAGCGATTTCAGTAATTCGTGTCATGGTCGGCCGTTGGCCTCCTTGCAGCAGGACCGGCAAACATTGCAGGAGATCCCAGGGCAGAATGGCATGAAACAGAAAAAAGACCTTCTATCTTCTTTATTTTTTCCTCTCTTTCCTGTTCTTTCCATTTCTTTTTAACCTGACAAAAATTTTCCCTAAATCGGGAAACCCACAGAGAGGTGAAAATTGGGAGCCTGGCCACGAGCAAGCAGAGGGGCTGCCTCCACCTGCCTCACTTCGAGGCTTTGGCAGACAGATCTGCAGCCTGGCTGCTGTGATTTATGTGCCTCGACAATGGCAGCTTGCAAAATTCGAAATAATAACGCGCCTTTTGTCTTCTCCCCCAGCTGGCTGTAAGGTTTGCTTCGTGGCCCTGCTCCAGTCCTTCAGTCACTACAACATCGTGGCACAGAAGCTGGTAAGTCTCCTGGCACGGGTGAGTAATTCCAGGCCCAGTTTCTGTTTTTTGGGGGGGAAAGAAATGAGGATGAGGGATGGGAATTGCAGGTGAGCACAGATTTACGGGTCTTGATGGGGCCGATCAGGCTTGGTGCTCCTGCAGCGGGTTACGGAGGGTGGAGAGCACTGGGGGAGGATGTGGTACAGGACAAAAGCCAGGCTTAGGATTAGGATCAGGCTTGTCTGATTAGGATGCTCACTGCGGCAGCCCCACCAGGCCCTCCCTGCCTGCTTGCTTTAGGCTTAGAGGAGTTTTCTGGCGTTCCCCAGACAAGCCCAGCCCGGTGGGTGCAGTTTCACTGGTGCAGTGTCCATAGGGCCTCTCTGTGCTCCTGCACATGGCACAGGAGGGCTGGCTTTGTCCTCTGGCCTGTGGCTGCGTTGTCCTGAATCATTTTGGGCTGAAACACCTGTAATTCAGGATGATATCTGCGTGCTGCTCTTGGCCTCTGGGCCAAGCCATCGGTTAGAGGCAGCTGAGGAGCCACAGGTGAGGACGTTCTTAACAATTCCCTCCCCACGGTGAGTCAGGCAAGGGCTACGTGTACCAGGAAAGGAAAAAAACTAAAAAACCAAGTCAGAGAGGTCGTTCCCAGTGCTGGGAAACCTGCTGGTAAGGACTCCCGGGTGTTGGAGAACCGGGTGTTGCGGTGCTGGTGTAGTCCCGTAAACGTGGGATGAATTTTGGTCCTTGCTAAACAGCCGTATGTCACTTAATACTCAGTTTTTACCCTTTAAAAGGAGATAAATGGTCTGAGAGCTCAGACCTAAGGTAATTAAAAGGGACTGAGCAAACAAAGCATTGCCATGTGAAGCTGTGACTCTCGGCCAGGTGCTGAACGTGCGTTTCCCCTGCAGAGCGCTTCCCCGCGGAGCAAACCAGGCGCTGCGAGCGCCGAGGAGTTCCTGCAGACAGCAGGAAAGCTTGGGGAGAGCTTGCTAAGCCATCTCCCTCCTGGGGGAGCCCGAGAAGTCAGAGCACACGGGTGCTGTGAGCTCTTCCTGAGCCCCGAGCAGCCGGAGGTTGGAGCTCCGTGGGTTATTTCTCTCTGGGTTTCCCTAAGGTCTTGCCTTTGCTCGCGTCCTTCTTTGCCTAAACAAACACCTCGGGTGGTTTTGGGCAGGGTGGTTCCACTCGTGGACCTGTTTATGATTAGAGGCCTGTTTATGAGTGGAATTTGCTCCGTTCACAGCCGGCAGCGTGGGTGAGATCCGAGGCAGAAATCCTTCCCTCTGTGGGTGGCGAGGCCCTGGCGCAGGCTGCTGAAGCCGGGGGGGTAGGATACAGACTTTGCAGCGGTGTCTTGTGCTCCCCATTGAAATCTGATGTTATTTCCCACTTCCCCACAGCGTTGCCAGCTCTCAGCAGCCCAGAACCAGTTCCTTATCTCTTGGCCAAGTGCAGCGACTTCTTTTTACTTGCAGGAAGAAGCTTCCCTGTGTTGTTTTTGTTTTTTTTGTGCCTGTCCTGCCTCCGCAGTGACGGCTTCACCTTTTCCTTTTCTCCTAACCCCACTCCTCCTGAGGATCCACGCTGAATTCTGAGGGACAATTAATGGTGTTATGGCCTTCCAGACAGCACGCAGGGCTGTAGGAAGACTGATAGCACCGGGGCAGCTTGCCAGGTCGCTGTTCCACCCTCATTTTTACAACGTTTGCTTTCTTTTAAAGGAAAAACGCATTTATCCCCGCTCGGCCTCCCTTTTGCCTGCTCCCCTGTCCCATGCTGCGACGCCGAGACCCCAAAGCAGAGGACACTGCCTGCTTGCCCCTGCAGGTGCTGCCCCGAAGGAGAGACCTCGCAGGATCTTTGCACCGTGGCTGCTGCTCGAGTTCGTGACCGCTGCCTCGCCAGCTCCGCCGCCAGCTCTCGCCTGCAAACATTTTGCTGGCCAGCAGCGAGTTTTTGGCTTTTAGGGACGTGGCTGCCCGGGGTGAGAGCCGTTGTGCTCCTGTGTGGAGCTGGCAGCCCCCGTCACGCCGGGCTGTAATTTCAGAGGCATCTCCGGGCTCGATCGATAAGGGACGGGTTGCCAGAGATAAGGTCTGCGTGCGATAACAGAGCGTGGCGCTGCGAGGTAGTGAAAGCTTTCAGGGTGTGCTGCGGCTCTACAGCAAGGACGTTTGTTGTGGCAGGCCTTTTAGCGGTCAAGCAGGTGCCGTTGGCTGTTTTGGGTGCTTTTCTCACCAATTTTGAGCTGTCCGGGGGCTTCCCGTGCTGCTCCCTGAGGTGCTTGCTGCTCAGGTAGGCTGCACCTGCAGTGCGGTGGCGTTAAACCTCATCCAGTGCCGCGTCTCTGGGACCTGCTTCCAGCTGGAAAATGAGCCTGGATGTGCTGGGTTCCCCCAGGAAGGTTCCCCCAGGAACATCAAGTACTGAGGGGCTCAAATTCCCCCGTTAGAGCCATCCACACGCTGCCCCAACCTGCCTTTCCCTCGGGCTGCCTCCCTGCCCTCGATTCCTGAACTACCGACATCGAGAGTGAGCTCGGACACTGGTTTAAGTGCCAGGGGACTCCTGCGGGCTCCAGAAATTCCCTGGGGTCTCAGGGCCGTGAGGCTGCCCCGAATCTTAGCCCTGCCCCGTGGCATGCCAGGTATGTTCCGTGGGGTGGGCTTGCAGTGGCCTAAGAGGCTTGTGTTAGCTCTGCGCCCCTGCCCTGCTCCTCACGGGGTTTTAGTGAGGAATTATCACCCGGCAAAGCTGGATTCTGCCGTCTGGAGCCCGCATCAGCCTCTGTGGGAAGGGCAAACTTGGGACTGAGTTAGGAACTTGCTGGGCACAGGTCCGGGGCCCTTCACCCCTGGCCGTGACCGAGGACGTTGCCTCCGAGCCCTTTCCTAATTGCTGCAGACAGCAATTCCTGGCACCGGCCCCGCTGAAGGGATCTCTTCCCCCTAGGATTTCAGCAGGGCAGGGGGGAGAGGTGTAAATCTGTCTTCCCTATCACCAGCGCTGAGCCTGTGGCAACTGATAAGCCCTGCAGGAGCTCGGGGTGAATCTTCCTGCAAAGGACCTCGTCCTTATCTGCCCAGACCTCCTCTCCGGGGGGCCCTCGGTGCTCACAGAGCAGCCCCTGGCAGGGATATCTCATCCATCAGCTGCTGGGGGTTGCTTTGCGATCTATTTAAAAAAAAATACTAAAGGAGGGAGGAAGGTGAAATGTGTCTGAGGTCGGAGTGACAGCAGGTGAGACGTGGGGGCAGAGATCCCGAGGCAGAAGCGGGCGCATCACTTCGCTGTGCCTCCTCCTCGTGCAAGGAGAGAGCTCTCGGGGTGCCTGAGCACTGGGAACGCTTGGAAAACCTCCAGGGCCTCTTCAGAAGGAGGTGCTGGGACCGTGCCAGGCACAGGGCTCGAGCTCCTGGGGGAAGAGCTGCTCTGAGCCTTCGGCTCCGGCGTCGCCAGCTCTGTGCCCCAGTGTCCTGCAGCTCCCAGCAGGGCAAAAAGCAAAAAAAAAAATAAATAAAAAATCAGGGAACTGCTTTCTCAGCATCCTTGCTTCTGGTTCCTGTGCTCTGGCTCAGCGCTGCTGCTTCTTGAGGATTGCTGCACGGAGCAAAAACCGTTTTAATTTCTGACAGTCCTGTTGTGAATTTTCACCCAAAACGTGGGCTGATGCAAGCTGGGGGGCTGCGGAATTGCCCAAAGTCGCCCTTGATGATAAAGGAGGATGAGATTGATGAACCGTGCCTCAGGTTGGGATGCTCTGTGTGTGTGTGCTGCGGCTGTGCCAGGGCTTCTGTGCTGGATGTGCCCCGTCTCGAGGCAGGCTGAGAGCAGGAGCCTGGGCTGGAGCTCGTTGTTGTGGTCCCTTTTCCTCCTCCAGAGGGCTGAGGCTGCTTCCCCAGCCGTGCTTCTACCTCCCAGGTATCAGGGTGCCCAGCCTGTGCCCTCCTCCAGGCGCGTGGGTTGTGCTGAGGAGCTGCCAGGGCGTCGATCTTGCCACAGCGATGATTGGAAAGCAGTGAAAACCCTTCAGCCGAGGAGGTGAAGCAATCATCACCTGCCAACACCCTGCCCCTGTCTTCTCCCTGACTCTGGATAAGAATTTTCTCCCGTGCCGGGCAGCAACGATGCTGCTGTCCTCCCAGGAGCAATTCCAGCTCATTTGCCCGCCCCAAATCACTGCAATTTCTTTTTTTTCCTCCCTGGCAAAATAAAGGGAAGTGACCGTGCCCACCAGCTCCTGCAGCAGCACCGCCCGTTCCAGGAGTCACCGAGGCAGTGGCTTTATTTCGTTGAGATGAGAGCTGATCCAAAGGGGGCTTGCTGATCCGCTTGCTTCTGCTCGCACCCTTCCTCCCGAGCTGTTTGCCCCACGCCGTGGTGTTTTCCTCTCCCCAGGGAGTCAGCCTGACAGCCGCCAGGGAGCGGGGCCAGCTCGTCTTCTTGGAGGGCCTCAAGTCCTGCCTCGAGCTCTTGTTTGGGGAGGAGGAGCCGTCGGGGGAGCCCAGTCCTCTCCAGTTCATAAGGTAAGCCCTCTTCTGCTGCAGAGCAATTCCCCTCTGGTTCCTGCCAAAGCAGGGAGCAGCAGCGAGGCCCTGGGCTGAAACCAGGCTCCCCTTGGGCTTCCCTCCAGGGCTCGGTAGCTGTGCCTGACGCTGGGACACATATTTGGATGGGAATGCCAGCGCCACACACATTGCTGTGCTTTCCCTGCTGCTCAGAGAGGGATTTTGCCCCCCCTTTCCCCAGCATTTCGGGGCAATTTCTGCTCCCATCATCGCTGCCAAGCGTGTTGTAGCTCTAGAGAAAACGCATTTCAGCTCTCAAGCTGTGTTTTTGTCCAATAACTCACCGAGGGCTGTTAAATTGGGGGATGAGACACGGCTGGAGGAGAGACGAGGGCAGGCAGCGAGACCTCGCAACCAACCAGCCCAAACCCTTTGGGATCGGGTGCAGGGGCTGGCAGGGAGGCGCTGGACCCGGTTGTGGCACAGCGTTGGGGACAGCAGGGGTGGCACGGGCTGGCGATCCCCTTTTTGGGTCAGCGGGGGTGAGGAGAGGGACACGAGGGCAGGCAGAAGCCCTCGAGGTCTCTTTTTAATTCCAGCGGGAGCACCTCCAACCTCAAAGCCTTGTTTGACTTCGTCCGGACCTCGCTGACACCCGCTGAGGGCGACTCGTGGAAGGGCCCCGTGCTGCTGGTGGACGACCTCAGCGTCCTGCTCAGCCTGGGCGCCGCGCCAGTGGCCGTGCTCGACTTCATCCACTACTGCCGGGTCGTGGTGTGCTCTCAGCTCCAGGTACCGCTCCCTCCGTGTGCTTCAACCTCCCAGAGCCTCCGGAGCAAAGCCTGGCTTTGTCTCCTTTAACCTTCCTCTGCACGGTAGGGTTCTGGAAGGCTTTGTTCCTCCAGAAAGTTCAAATCATCATTCCAAGGCCACTCTTGGGGGGTTGCATCAGAGCCTGGGGTCCCCCTGCAAGGTTCTTTGCAGCTGGTTTGCCAGGAGGTGCTGCGGGAAGGGCTCCCTGTGCCCCTGATGCGTGAACAGAGCTTTGAGGTGGAAAATGCCGTTTTTAAGAGCTCTGCAGAGGTCGCTGCTCACCCCCGTGTTTGTGTGCACGGGGGGGAGGAGGCAGGTTGGGAAGGTGGCGAGGGGCTGGGGAGTCTCGCGGGGGACAGAGATGAAAAATCCAGTTCCTGTGGTTGGAGGGACGGGGTCTCTGCCTCCAGCAGCCTTCACTTTTTGTTCTGACAGCATCCCAGCCAAAACTCGTGACAGCCACGTCCATCCTTTGCTATTTACACCACGGCCACTTCTCTCTTTGCTTGAGTGAGAGATAAAGCAGACGGCGTCGAGTTTTGTTATTCGGCACCTCAAATTGTGCCCGGGTGTTTGCCCTGGAAGTGCTGACGGGGGACGTTCAGCTCGCTGGGAATATTTACCTCCAAAGCAGCTAAAAAAAAAAAAAAAGATAAATCATGCTCACACGCTTCTATTTCTGCCCAAGATGTTCCGAAGCTTTAAAGTACATTTTAATTGATTGTGGATTTGGTGTTATTTTAAGCCCTTGGCAATCTGCACGGGCTGAGGCAGAGCCTCTGGGGATGTTTGTAGCGGAGCTGGCGTGGCTCAGGGGAGCTCTGCTTTCTCCAGGAGCTGCGGAGGTTCGAGCATCACGGCTCTGCGTCCGCGTGGCCGTGTCTTGGTTCAGCTGCTGTGAATTCCTCCGCTGTTTGCAGCGGTTTAACTGGACAGCTGTCTGGGAACAAAGGCCTGGTGCATTTTGGGCTGCAGATTAGATCAGATTATACGCACCACACCCATGTATATACGGTGTACAGAGAGCAAGGTGTGTCCGAGAGGTGTCTGTGCCTTATATTTATTATCCCAGGGAACTCCAGAAGCAGGGGACACACCAGCAGATGTCCGAGCATTTCTGCAGGCTCCTCTCGCTCCCTCCCCTTCCTTACCCCCAGCGGGTGGGCGAGGGGCTCAGCACCGCCCGGCGCTCTCCTTCCAGGGGAACATCGTGGTGCTGGTTCACAGCAGCGAGGATGGAGCAGACGAGGAAAACGAGCTGCTCGGGACCGCCTTGGCTCATCACAGCGACCTGATCCTGTGGGCAGAGGGGCTGGCGACCGGCTTCTGCAAAGACGTTCACGGGGAGGTAATGGACAAGCGTGGTCTGCAGCAGGGCTGAGGGCTTACCTGCTGCCTGGCTGCGGGCTCCAGGGCTTGCTGGAGCCCCCAGACCCTTATGGCTGTGGTGGGGATGTCTCAGTGAGGTCCTGCCACCTGGAGACTTCCCATTTCTGGGGGATGGAAGGGGTTTACCCAGCACCAGGCCCTGCGCCACGTTGATCCAAAGGAATAATCGCTAGTTCCCGTGAAACTTCCTCAAATTATCACGTCCACGGATCTCAGCCGGGCCTGGAGTGGTCTCTGCGGGCTGGGAGGGCAGCTGGGTCGCTGGGGGCTGCTCCCAGGGGTGACAGACCGGCCCCAGGCACCGTGTGATGGATTTTGTGACAGCGACAGCCTTCCCTGGTGGTGTTGGGGGCAGGGGGTGAGGATGCTGCAGCCCAAGGGGTGATACTCCTCTTCCTTTCCCTTTGCAGATTAAAATAATTAAGAGGCTGTCGCTGCAGTCAATGGAGCAGGACGTCGTCCAGGTCTACCAGTACAAGATCCAGGAGAAGAACGTCACCTTCTTCGCGAGGGGGCTTTCTGCAGCTGTGCTGTGACGCAGCGAGGGCCGGGGCAGCACTTTTTTGGCAGAGCTGCCACCGAACCACCCCGCTGGCCTCACCCCTGCCTTCCAGGAGCAAAACTCCCTCGCGGAGAGAGGCTTCGACGCATCTTGCGCGACACGCAAGCGTGGGCAGCGGCTTGCCAAGAGCTTATTGCATCCCTTTGTCCTCCCACCCCGTTCCCAACCTACCAAGGCCACGAGGAAGAGCGAAAACGTCCGAGGGTGTCCCTCAGAGCGTGTGAGCACAGGCAGGAGGGTGCCCCGGGGGGGCCGGGCGTGCCTCGCCTTTTCCGCTACTGCCAGGCGGTGCCGCGGCGTGGCGGGGAGCCACCACCCCACCCTGGCACTTGGCGAGGTGACGCAGAGCGGGCGGAGGAGGTGGGAGCGTGTCGCAACCCTTACCTTTCTCCCAGCTGGGGCGGAGAGGTTTGCTCAACGCCCCATTAAAAAAAAAAAAAACACAAAACCACGGCGCTATTTATACAGCCGCTCACCTCGCACTGGCGTTAAACCCCTGGGGCGGTTGCTCCTTGCTTTATTTCCCCTCTTTTCACATAAAACCGGCTGCGCCCGGGTGTGTTTGGGGTGTGAGTTCCCAGGCTCGGCCTTGGCTTTGGTTGATGGGTGCTTGTGTTTTTTGCTGCGCCCAGATCCTGATCCTAACCCTAACCCTAACCCCTAGCCCCCTTAACCCTAACCCCAACCCCTACCCACTACCTGTCTGCATTTGAAGCACAGCCTAGTATTAAAATATGAAATATATCCTGAAATTTGCTAGCACCTGCCCCTATTTAAAATGCTGCTGGGGGCTCCTAACCCCTCGTTTTAATTAAAACAAGGATGTGGGGAATTAAATCACCACCGCCGGTACCCAGGACTTCGTCAGGAGCTCCCCTGTGAGGGTGCTGAGGGGCACACGGAGGCGCTGGGCTGCGGGGTCAGCGGTCCCGGTCCCGGTCCCGGTCCCGGTCCCGGTCCCGAGGTCCCGTCCCCGGCCCCTCCACGTGCTCCGCCAGCCCCCGGCCACTTCCGGGTTCTGGCGTGAGAGCCGCTACCCACGCCCACAAATGGGCGTGGCCACGAGGGTGGGGGCGGAGCTACAGCGCTAGGGGGCGTGGCCTGGCTGAGTGGGGGTGTGCGGCCCGGCAATGGGTGGGGGCGCGGCCTGGTGGCAGGGGGCGTGGCTTAACGGCAGGGGGGCGTGGTCTGGCGGCCAGGGGGTGTGGCCACGGCGACGCCGGCGGGGGGGCGGGGCCTGCCCTGCGCGCGCGCGCCCGGCGGGCGGGTGAGGGGGGGGGGTGGGGGCGGGGAGGGCCGGGAGCGCGCGCGGGGCCGGCGGGCGGCCGTGAGGTAAATCCCGCAGCGCCTGAGGTGGAGGGGGGGTGGGGGGCGGGTTTAAGGCTTAAAAACGGGGCTAAAACGCCTAAAAACGGGACAAATGCTGCAGGATCGGCCGCAGCGCGCCGCGGGGGGGCCGTGAGGTGAGGAGGGGCCGCGGGGGGGCGGGTGGGGGGCGTCGAGGCCGGGCCGCTGATGGGAGCCCCCCCCCCCCAAAAAAAAAAAGGGCCCAGGCTCGGGGCCCCCTCCCCGAATTTCTGCTCGGGAGGAGGCCGCTGGGGGGGTGTGGGGCTGGGTTGGGGCCTGTTCGCCCTGTGCTGCGCTTCCGGGGGGTGTGGGGGGGGGAATCGGGGGTTTTGGGGGGGTTTGGGGGGGTTTGGGGTGTGGGGGGGGGGATTTGGGGTGTGGGGGGGGGCGAGGGGAGGGGAGGGGGATGGGGAAGGGAGGGGGAGAGGGGATAAAGGTGTTGGGGGGGGTGGGGGGGGCTGTGGTGGGCAGGGGGTAACGGAGGGGGTGGCTGGGGAAGGGGGGTGCGCCATCAGGTAGGGGGGTGGGGGGGTAGGTGGTTAATGGGGTGGGTAGGTGGTAAATCGGACAGGTAGGTAGGCAGGTAGGTAGGTAAGCAGTCAATCAGGTAGGTAGGTGGTCAATCAGGCAGGTTAGTAGTCAAGCAGGTGGGTAAGTAGTCAATCAGGCAGGTAACTAGGCAGGTAGGTGGTCAATCAGGCGGGTAGGTGGTCGATCAGGCAGGTAAGTAGTCAAGCAGGCAGGTAGGTAGTTGGGTTAGGTGGTCAATCGGGCAGGTAGGTGGTCAATGGGGCACGTAGGTGGTCAAGCAGGTAGTTAAGTAGTCAATCAGGCAGGTAACTAGGCAGGTAGGTGGTCGATCAGGCGGGTAGGTGGTCAGGCAGGTAGGTAAGTAGTCAGTCGGGCAGGTAGGTAGGCAGGTAGGTAGGTAAGTAGTTGATCAGGCAGGTAGGTGGTCAATCAGGCAGGTAAGTAGTCGATCAGGCAGATAGGTAGGTGGGTAGGTGGTCAGTCGGGCAGGTAGGTGGTTGATGAGGCAGGTAGGTAGATGGGTAGGTGGTTGATCAGGCGGGTAGGTGGTCAGGCAGGCAGGTAAGTAGTCAATTGGGCAGGCAGGTAGGTGGGTAGGTAGTCAATTGAGGAGGTAGGTGGTCGGTCAGGTAGGTAAGTAGTCAATGAGGCAGGTAGGTAGGTGGGTAGGTGGTCAGTTGGGTGGGTAGGTAGGGAGGTGGTCGATCAGGCAGGTAGGTAGTCAGTGGGGTAGGTAGGTGGTCAGGCAAGTAGGTGGTCGGTAGGTGGTCAACTGTGCGGGTAGGTGGTCAGTTGGGCAGGTGGGTAGGTGGTCAATCGGGTGGGTAGGGAGTCAACCAAGTAGGTAGGTGGCCAATTGGGCTGGTAGGTGGTCAGGTAGGTAGGTAAGTAGCCAATCAGGCAGGAAGGTGGTCAGTCAGTTGGGCAGGGAGGTGGTCACTAGGTGGTCAGTCGGGCAGGGAGGTGGTCAGGCAGGTAGGTAAGTAGTCCATCAGTCAGTCACTGGCTGCCTTGGAGCTGCCCCACTGCTGAGGTTCCCCGGGGACTTTGCTTTGTGGTGCCGCGAGGATCGCTCGCCCCAGCTGGCGGCCCCCAGCCTTTGAAGTTTGGTTAAAGTTTAGGAATCGATTTCTGGCCTCGAGAGCAGGTGAGCGCGGTAGGACGGGCGAGGATGAGACGCAGGCAGAGGAGCTGTTTGGGTCCCCGAGTGCTCTGCTCGTGGTTTCGTGCCTGCTGCCCGGACACCAGCACGATCCCGAGCACGGTGCCCGCTTATCTGCTGGGCTTGATGCACGAAAAAACGCTTCCTGTTCCGACGGAGGCGAGGACGGGGCACGGTCTCCTTCGTGGTGAAACCTGTAGCTGTTCTGACAGCACGCCGGCCTGATAAATTTAGGATTACACGAGCGGTTGTGTAACGCAGAGAGGCGATTAGATGGCTTGAATTCACCAGGAAGGAAAACACCCCGGGATTTTCACCGAACGCGCTGCGTGCGCCGAATCCTCTCGCCGAAACAATTCCTCTCAGTATTTCCAGCTACAGTGCTGAGCTCGACACAATGCTGGGTGTTTTTCCAAACGTGATTTCAATGTAGCAGCGTCACAGAAGAGCAGAGAAGAATCTGGTTTATATTTTTTTTTCCCCTGAGGAGCATTAAAATAGGTTTCTGAGTGTCCCGCTCTCAGCGATGAATGAGATCTGTCGGGCTTTCTCTGAAGACAGCCGTGCGGTCGGGGTTCTTTTCACTCGGTTGCTTGTCCAAGTTTGTGTGGTAATGCATAGAAAAGTCAGGTTCTTCCTCTCTGGTGAGCACAGAGTTTAAAAATACAACAGGTAGAGCCTGATGAATAAAAAGATTAATTTCTGCAGTGCAACTCTATAGGTAGCACGCAGAGGGGGACTTGGCAGCGCTCTGTCCCCGCAGGGATGCCGGTAGCCAGGCTCCAGCTCTGTCCCCAGAGGGCTCGAGGTGCTTCCACAGCTCGCTTTGCCCCCCGAGCCCAGCCTTGAGCGTGAACCAGGGGCAGAGGTAGGGGCAGAGCGAGCGCTGGAAGCTGTAAGGCTGGGTTACGGCTCCTGTGGACTTCAGGAAGTAGAACGGCCGAATTCAGGCTAGGCATGAAGCTGGGGGGATGTTTTATTGCTGAGATCTGGGGCTGCCCTGCTTCATCTTTAATTTAAATGACAAACTGGCCCCGTGCGTGTCCTGGATGTGTCCTGATGCATCCTGCTCGCTCTGGGTTCCTCCTACCTGCTGCTGCATCCAGGCCGCTGTTGCCAGCCGAGACCTTGTGCCTGTGCCAGCCCGTTCCTTTCCCTCTTGGTTTAGCCCCGCAGCACAACCGAGCACCTCTTCCCCTGCTGGTGTGAGAGAAAGGGGGCGTTGAGGAGCGTGAGGAAGATCTGGGGCAGCGCAGCTCTCGGTTTCAAAGCCTGTGAGGTGTTAGCTGTCGGCTGAAACAGCAGAGAGGAGCGGGGACCTGAGGATGGTCGCCTTCACGTGAATCTTTTCTCTTGTGTCCTCAGCTGAAGGCAGTCTCGGAATGGCCGGAGCCTGTTGTGCCTAGCAGGATTGGATTCCCTTGGGAAGAAAAACCGAGCCTGAGCTCCTGGCAGCAGCACGGTGAGTCTCAGCTGGAGCTCAGCGGTGGCCGAGGAGAGGAGGAGGGTCCTGAGGGTCGCCTTTCTTTGCTAAAAGCCCAACGGCTCGTGAGTGGAGCATTGTGATAAAGATGCCGGGGGGATAATAGCTGGTTTGTTTGGGGAAGACAATGCCTGAGCCAGGCTTCCAGGCTCGTTATCTCACAGAGGAGTTCGGGGATTGTTTCGCTGCTGGGAAGAAGGAGCTCGGAGAGCTGCCAGTCCCAGCTTTTTTGGTTATTAAAAAGAAAAATATTTGGTTCTGAGCGGTGCTGGAGCTGGCAGAAAGCTCCCCGGATCGGATGCTGACGGTCCTGGTGGTTTATTCAGGCTTGCTGAGCGCTGCTGCTGTAATCTAGAACCTGCTGAAAATCAATCCCATGCAGGTGAGTCACCGGACTGATGCCTGCGTGCGCTTGTGCCTGGAACACCTGAAGGTGCAGGCTTACATTTTAGAACAAAACCCCTTCTGGTTAGAGTTGTGCATGACTTTTTTTTTGGGGGGTGGGAGGGGAACGACGCAGGGAAATACACGCTGAGCTTGGGGTCTTCATTTTTGCTTTCTGTTTCCTGGGCCAAGCGGTCCAAGGTGTGTTCACCGGGCTCTCGTTTCTGTCGCTGTTGGCGTGCTGCCCGTGAGAGGGCACCTCTTAGATATCTCTTCAGAAAACTCCTGGTGCCTGATGTTCTGATGTGACAGGCCAGGGCAGTTACCCCGAACCACTCCTGAGTGCCTTTTTTGGGGAAACTTTCTTCCAGGAGGCAAACGATCCCGTGTAAGCTGTGGGCTTGGTTAAACCAGGGCAAAATAACCCTAGCAGAGCTCACCAGAGCTAGCTGCTGAATTCGATTCATTGCAGGTGATGAAAAAGGTGGTGATGCAAAAGGTGCCCGGAGCCTCGGTGCTGGCAGTGCAGGCTGCAGCAGCAGCAAGATGCCTGAAAAAAGCTCTCCTGCCCTTCCTGAGCAGGTTTCTGGGTGGTGAGGATACCTCCAGATACCGTGAGCCAGCATCAGTGGCTCTTTCACGTCTCTTTATCCCCTACCAGAGAAGTTTCTTTCTGAATTCATCACTTCAGAACCCTTCCAGCTTCTGTTTTAGTTTATTGTCTGTACGTCTTTGAACTTCAGTCCCCGAAGCAGAAGTGCTTCACTGGGGGAATATTTATGAAGTTCCTGGTAGTAACAGATACCTTATTCATCCGGACAGCGACCCTGGTGGTACTGCTTAAAAATTAATAGCCTGCTGCTCGGGCTTGTACCTGCAGAAAGCCCTGGGTGCATCCAAAGAGTGCACGCAGGAGGAAAAAGGGACTGAAGGTCTGGAAAAAGGGAAAAAGCTGCTGGAAACCCTTGTGCAGATGTGGTTTACCTGGGAAAACCTGAGCGTTATTGTCCTCTTTAACTTTCACCTTGCTTTCAGCAGTTTTACGAGGTACAGAAGGCCAAGTATTTATTGGGGCAGAAAGTCTTTGAAAGTAGCTGCAGTAGAAAGAGGTGTTCAGGTATGCAGGCAGGGCCGTCTGCTTGAGAAACAGGCAATTTGGGTCTGTAGGCCTGAAGTAAATTCTTTTTTTTCCTGTCCTGAAGGCCGGGTTTGAAGCAGGAAACGCATCCTCTGCAGCGACAGGAGCCCCAGCTGTAGGTAAAGGAACGGGGAAGAGGTCGTGCTAGTTCCAGCTATTGGTGGGGCAGTTAATGAGTAATTGCAGCTGGAGAATTTCGAAGAAATACTGGGGGAGGGTTGGATGGGCGGCTTGTGATAGCAAACGACTGCTGTAGGTATTTCTCAGTTCCCTGAACTTCGTCTTGAAAGCAGTGCCGGGTTAAAATCCCATTCTTCCACCCCATGGACTAGTTGCAAGTGCTGCTTTTACCCCTCGTGTGGCTTACTCAAACCCCGAGGGGGTTGCATCTTTCATTTAAAGACTAACAAAACCATACGAGGAGGATTAAGACAGAAACCAGACCCAAGCAGCCAAGGGATAAAATAATTCTGACTGTGTTAATAGTAAGGGGATGGTGGGGGGCAGAACAGAGAGGAGATCTCTCGCTGTTTGTTCTCGTGGTATCTTTTGGAGCTGACTTTCTGCAGACTGAAGCCAGCTGGCCAGCGACTGATGCTGCTGACAGGCCGGGATGCAGAAGGAGCAGACTCGCAAGCAGCCAGAAAAGTCAGATATTTTCATTTTATGTCCTTAAAATACAGGCTGGAAAAAATGTGAAAAGCTTCAGTGGGCGTCTTCTGTGAGGAACGGGATGGTGGTGGGGGGGAAAGGCTGGAGAGGAGTGAGCAGCCTGCGGGGGCGAGGGTGGGAAGGGGAGAAAGGAGAGTAGTGGTCATCCGAAAACGCCAGAGCGAGTTGGCAAATGACTTGTAAGCACCTGAAGGATGCCAGGGAGCGAAAGTAACTGGTACAAAACCGGTTAAATAAATGAGCCCGTTGAGAGTGCTGGTACAGAGGGCTGGTGGTAGAGCAGGAGGCTGCATTGTGGGGTTACTGTGGGGCCACAGGTTTGCCTCCAGGACCTGTGGGGTGGAACTGACTGCGGGTATTAAAGCCCTAAATGCTGTGGAGCTGGGCAGGACTGCAGCTATGAGATGTCCCACGGGGACCAGGAGCTGGTGGTGTCTCCCACCACAGCAGGTCTCTGCCCTCCGGGGTCTGCTGACAGCTGTCCTGCTTGTGACCAAGTGTTTAGCTTGATTTTTTTGCAATTTGTCTGCTTTAATTGGGGCGTGAGGGCTGCTTTTGGGAGTCCCTCACTCTTTCTTTCCAGGCCACACCACGTGTGTCACTGGGAAATATTCATACATCGCACTGCAGGTGGGTCGTGACAAAGCTTCCCCTGGGAGTGACACCCAGAAGCGTTCTTGAATTTATTTCACACCACGAGCAAAGGGCCTGGGCTCAGATGCTGAGCTTGATCTTATGGAGGAAATGGCACCAGTGGAAACCGTGGACAGGTAGAAAGCCAAACCCAAACAGCAGCGCCTGGTGCTGAGCAGCAGGAGGAAGCTCTGGGGCTGCCGTGTGTGCCAGCAAGGCATCCCCACGTCACCGTGCGTGCCTGTTGCATCACCCTCCTGATATTTTTGGGGAGAGCAACTCCCTAGCTGCTTGCTGTAAGGCAGCGGTGCCGACAAATAAAAGGAGCTGCTTGCTCCAAAAGCAGCCGTGTGAGAGGCGTCACCCGGGAAGGGGCTGCGAGGTTTTGTTGGTGTCTTGTCACCAAGCGTGGATGCTGCTCGGCACAGGGAAGAGTCCTGAAGGAGAGGAGGGTGAGGAGGAGCAGGCAGCCAGCGCCGAGGTCTGGGAAAGTGGCGGTGCCCCCCCCGAGCCAGGGGAAGGCCTCGTGGGGTGTTTAATCGTGCTTTGTGCCTCTTCCTCCCAAATAACGTGCCCGGTTGCTTTTCTAACCCGTGTGGCATGGACAGAGAGCCCTGGGGTGAAGCTGTCCACAGCTTCACTGCACGTTTTATTTTGGGCTGCTGCTTTGTAGCTTCCTGGGATGTTTTGTGGTGCTGGTGCTGGAGGAGGCAGCCCTTCCCGGTCGTTTCCTCAGATGGCCTCGGGTTTTAGAGGTCTGTTGTATCCATTAGCTGCTAAAATCCTTTCCAGATGGAAAGTCTTCCCATATTATTTTTTTTATGGCAACTGCTCCATGTATTTAATCACCCTTGGTTGGGCTTCTCTGTCCCTCTTCTAATTCTGCTCTGTGTCCTTCCTGAGGTGAGGAGGAGGAGGAAGAATGCCCAGGAGGTGTTGCTGCTGTTGTCGCACCTTTCCTCCAGGTACCTCCTTCTATTAAAATGATCAGGCGTTTGTTCTGATCCTTTTTTAACCTCTTGCAATCAGTTTCTGGCTGTATGAAGGTCCTGCTCCTTCAGCACCCAACTGCGTAGCTTTTCAGCAGGCCCCCGCGAGGAGCTGAACCCGCCTTGAGAAGCCTAGGTGGACTTTCTGAACTGAATCTCCAATCTCTGTGCAGATTTGTGAGGCTGACTCTTCTCCAGCCTGTTGTAATAGTTACCCTCCCAGCCCCAAATTCTGTTGGCTGGTTTCTGCTGACTTCAGAGCCCGTGCCGTGCTGACCTGCAGCTTGCCAGGTGCTCCCCGTAGGCGCTGGCCGAGCACTCCCCACCTCTCCCCGTGGTACAGAGTCTACCTGCTCCCATCAGAGTTCCTTCCCCCGAGCTCTCCCTCCGTGGAGATGGATCCACACTTGCTTTAGCTTTTCTTCTATGGCTCCTTGTACTCTGTTCTTCCATATCCCAGTCACCTGTTGGCCCTACAGATTCCCTGGCAGGCCCGCTCCTGGTATCTGAATTGGGATTTATTATTAGTTCTCATACCTTCTTCCAGCTGTTCCTGCACTCCTTTTTGGCCTGCTGCAGCATGTTCTTGTACACAGCCTGCAAGGATTTTTCCCCCTATTTTCCTCATTTGGACACATCTTCAACTCCTGACCAGATCTTCTGATGCGGTGGGCATTTCTCCTGAGCTTCCCAAGGCTCCCAAATGATATCTTCAGATAGCTTCTGTTATCACCAAACATTTTGCTCTTCTAATGCCCCTTAAGGCTTTTTAAACACAATCTCCTCTTTTTTAATGTAGTCTGCATTTTTTCCTTTGCTGTTCTGTGCATCGGTGGGTTTTTATTTTGGACTCTTATTCCTGGAAAGATGCAGCTTTGGTCATCCAGTGCAGAGCCACTGTCCAAACCTGCTGCCTGAACCCTTGGTGAATAGCTACAAATTGGTGCTGATCTTACTGACAGAGAGGTTCAGTGACAAATACATTGGATGGCAAATTCTGAGCTCCATAACTCCTCGATTAAAGCGAAGGAATTGAATCTCTGCTTTAGCGTTCAGGCTTTGATAAAATATCCTCAGGTAGGTTTGAGGCATTTGAAGGCGTCTTTTGGGAAGGGCTTGCTACCATTTGTTGAAGCTTTGTGTGTTCCTCGGCGCTCGTTCACCTCTGCCAAAACTCCTGGCAGTCTTTAATGAGAGTGTTACGATAACTACCATAACTGTGACTTGTGTTTAAGTAAATGCCGACTTCTTCACTGCTGGAAATGAATTAAAAGCCAGCCGCTGCCATCCCATCGTCTCCTTTGCCTTCTTTCTACTTATCTCATTAGAGCAGGAGTTTGCTGCTGCCAGTTGCCAAAGGCCTGGAAAAATATCATGTTGTGGTTGCACTCTTAGAGTTCATTTGCAGCGGGTGTATTGGGTGGAAAAATCCACCTTGCCTAGAAATGCTCTGGATATTCACTGAGGGGCAAAGCGGGGCTCTCCGGAGGCCCTGCAGACTTGACCTGGCCAAGAACTGATGTGCTCCTTGACGTGCTCATCCCAGCTCCACCAGAAAGTGATTTGTAAGGGAAGTCTTCCTGGTATTTACAGTGGTAGCTTCTGATTTGTGATTCCTACCTTTATGTTTCACAGAGGGTTTTAAAATGGCATGGGTGTAACTTACGTTCCTCTTACAGATGGAGAAATGAGTCCAGAGAGCACAAACCTGTCCGAAACTTCGCTCAGCAGCTTAGTGCCAGCACTGGAAATGAAAACGTCAGGGATTTGGGTGTGCCCTGCACCTTCTCTTCACTAAATTAAGCCTTTTCCTGACTCATCGTGCAGGTTTTCTATCCTGTGTCTCCCTATTACTGCCCCGTGTGAGGGGTACACTGGTGATACTTCTGCAGTTGTATTAAATGATGCCAAAACCATATTTTAAGAGAAGCTGCCTCATACGATCGTGTTTCTTTCTGTGTGGTAAATAGTGGAGCCTAGATCATCGCTAACGAGAGTCGGGTTGGGCAAGAGAAGAAAAGATTGGGAAACGGCAGGAAGAAACGATTGGGAAATGTTTTTGTGCGTTTGGTAAGATGTCAGTATTCCTCGCTTCGTTCGGCTGGGTGCGAAAAGAGGAGGAAACTTTGAGGCTGTGTGGTCTGCATTCTCAGTCTGGATGCTTGTTGTTTTTGCAGAGATCTGGTGTTTTATGGTGGAGCATCCCACCGCTTCCCCCGTACCAGTCAGGTGTCTGATGCCTGCTGCAGTGCTCGTTATTGTAGGAAGTGAAAAAGGAGCTTTAATAGGACACGGATTCAATGGGTTTGCTGCTCCTCGGCAGGAGTTTAGCTGAGGTTCTTCTCTTGGGGCATGAAGGTGCAAAAGACAGACTGAAAATGGGTTTGGAAGCTTATTTTGGAGCGTTGGTCCCTCTTTGGTAGCTGCTTACGTTGTCTGGGATATTATGATGACTTCTCAAAGCGGTTTCTTTCTGAAAGCTGGTTTAAAAACCCAGCTCAGCTTTCACAGTACTGTTCTGGCCTTCCATGGGATGGCGAGGATGTAGTCTGAAATCACACTCACCGAAGAGTTTCTGCTTTCTAGAGATAAGAAGTAGCCTTCCAGGAGGGAACAGGGGCAGCTCGGGAGCCTCATTTCCCCAGGGCTGTGTTAGGATCGACCCGTTGGGGCCGGAGCCTTCGGGAGGTTGGTGCCGTGGTCGGGGTTTTCCCATAGGAAGCCTTCTGCTCCCCGTGACCCGTGTCCTCCCGCAGCACAAAGCACCTTATTCTTCTCCTGGGAACGCGAGGGGCTGGGCGTTAGGGCTGATTGTGTGGCGTTTCTCTGAAGGAGGGCCGTGTCTCCAGCGGATTTCTTCCTTTCCCATCTCTGAAGTCTTCAGAAGCGCTTCGTCCCTGGCCCCGGCTGGAGGAGAATTCCCACTTGGCAAGTGAGAGGTGCTGAGAAGTGAGTTCCCGTGGCCTCTTCCCCTCTTCCTTCCCCTTCTGCTGCTGCTGCTGGGACGTTTTGGGCTGGGAGCAGAGCTCCGGAGGCTGCTGGCACCAGTCGCTGCTGGCATCTCGGGGTAGGAGCTGCCTCTGCAGCCCCACAGAGGGCAAGGAGTCTTTTTTTTTAATTTTGGTTCGTGGACGATCTGGCCTCTGGGTGTTTTGTGCCTCTCGCAGGCAGCAGCAGGATGCTTTGGGGTTTTTTGGTTGTTTTCTGGGGGACGTTGTGCCGGGTTTTGGGCATCGTAGTGAACTCGGATCCGTAGAGAGGACTGAAGAGAGATCAGGGAGCTCTGTGGGTTGAGGGTGGGCTACAAATCAGGCAGTGAGCTCAGTCTGTGACGGCTCCTGAGGGTCCTGGCATAATCCAGGAGTGTGTGAGATTCCTGTGGCCATGTGTGTGTACAAACAGGTGCCTGTAGGATGTCAAAGTGCTGCGTGGAGGAGGTGGGACACGGATATGAACAAGGGATTGTGCTCGGTGGGTGCTCTGCTTGTGGCTCGAGGTCTTAACTGGGCCCCAGATCCATTTTTCCCTCATTTTTCAGTCTGGTTTTGAAGCAGTCTGGCTAGCTTGGTCTTGAGTCCTCAAGACCCATCGGTCCCGCTGTCTCCTCTTATTTTGTGATGACTGAAAGTGGAAGCTTAATTCCGATACCTCTGGGGATGGAAGATGTTTGGGAAGCCTGTGCTGGCCTGACAGAGGCAAAATGTGTGATGGCAGCCCCGGGAGGGTGACTTGTTGCTGACAGCCCCGCAGGCGCTGAGCGATCGGGTTTTATGACTGCCTAATGCTGACTGCCTAATAGATGTTTAAATCTATTTATCTTTTTAAAAACAAATAAATTACTGTTCATAATGAAGGCAAAAGCTTTCCCACACTTGGTAATTTTGCCTCTAAATAGGAGGAGTTGGGGCTCCAAGCGCGCGGGCATTTATTTAACGTCCTCTCTGCCTGCCTCGCGTGGTGGTTGAACAGCAGGTGAGTGACTTGGCTCTTCCTTGCTGAGGTGGTAGAAACCATCAGGAGCTGCAGTTAACCCTGAAGGAGAGGTTTTGGCTGCTGGAGGAACTCATTTCCATGTGTCAGAGGGTGCTGTACCCCAGGAAAAAGGGTGGCGACCTGGCACGCAACGCGGCGTGTCGGCAAGTTTTGCTCCTCAGCTGCGCTCCCTCGTACAGAGCCTGCTCTGCTTTAGGGCAAGGCGCCACTTGGGAATGGAGAAAACTTGGAAGTTGAGGACATTAAGAGCTAAACCTCGCTCTTCTGAGCCTGCTGTTTGCTTTTGTTCCCTACGCCGCATCTGCGACCCTCAGTGCCTTTCTTTGGCAGGCGAAGGGCACGAGGCACGCCACGTACGGTGTTGCAAGGGCAGAAGAAAACACCCCGAGGTTTGCTCGTCTCCATTCAAACTTTGGCTTGGATTTGCAGTCGTGCAAAACGGGGGAAAAAAGACACTCTGAGCGGATTCTATTTTAATATTTGTCCTAAACTCAGAGGCTTTCTTTCGAGTTACCTAACCTCTGTTTGCAAAACGGGCTTTGAATAGGAGCTGTTCCTGCCTTCCACTTTTATAAGCACTGTTGTGACATAAAGCTAATAGACGTTTCCAAATTGTGTGTGCAAGCCCCCAGAAACCAGTAAGCACACGTTAGCTTTGGAACACTCAGGTTTTCCTTTTCGTGCTGATATTTCACATCAGGCAAGGCAAGCCAACCCGAAATTCTCTGTGCATTCAGTAGAAGCCGTTCCCGGTGGGATGCTGCCACCAGGATCCCTGTCAGAGGACGAGGCTGGTCGTGCTGGTTCTGCACTTTGTCTGAACTTGCTTTTATTTTGGCTGCCTTCCCCCTTTTGTGATCAGTGAGTGCTTGAAAGGCTTTTTTCTTCCACTCCTTGCGTTTGCAGCGTGCAGAAACCGCGTTACGAGCGTCAGTGGGGCCGATGTGAGGCGCGTTCCTTTTTGTTCCTTCCCCCTTTCTGCTTGCTTCAGCCTGGTCATCAGGTTAAGCCGTGTCCTGCTGTTGTAACGGGACATGCGTGGCGTGTGGGTGCTGAAAAGCAGCGGAATTCTGCTTTTAAGGACTTTTTAATGTTTGCTTTTCGTCTTCTGCCTTGAGGTCAGGGGGATAAGCCTTATATGCGAGCCTCAACATAGGGCTGTCTAGCTCTAGCAAGACTCCTGTTGGAAAAATCCCTGGTGAGATGAAGTTCAGGATGTTCCAACTTAATTTTCTACATTTCCTTTCCCCCTTCTACTGACACAGGCTGAGCTCTGCTCCTGCTGTATGTTCACCAGGGGTTTGATGTCGCTTTCAGCGGTCAGTTCGGAGCAGGAGGCTCGTGTGTGCAGGGATTTCCTGCGTGTTTCCACCCCGTGAACAGCTCTGGAAGTTGGTTTTGTTGTTGCAAGTTGAAAGTAAAATTTCTTTGGTTTATTCTCTCTTGAGCTCAAGAATTGAAAGGGGCGGGTAGGCGGTTCCCTGTGCCCAGGACAGCGATGTCGATCCGTCCAGCAAGGCCTGGTGCCTTGCTGAGAGGTATTAACGACAATATTTGTCCAGGTTTTTCATTTGGTCATTAGGCCATCGTGCCGGTGCTTCTGTTGCTAAAATCTGATTATTTTAGTTGTGCTTCCGGGAAAAAAAAATAAGTAGATTATTTTAAAATGGGCATGAAATAAAACTTCACCTGAAGTTAAAAGCACGATGGTTGTGCTTAGGGTTGCCTTCCCCAGTATGTGCTCTGGTGTAGCTGAAAGCGAGCGCTTAGGAAAATACAAAAAAAGGAGAAAAAGAGCACCTGTGGTGCCTGCTCCAGCTTTGAAACGTGTGAAGCTTGGGGAATTTCGAAGCTGGACGTGTGTAAATAACCCGAAATGGTTCCCTGCCTGCCAGCTTTCTCATCCCGTGTGCTGTCCCTTCAGGATGGTGATGGGGAGGAGCTCAAAACGCGGGGCAGCCTAAATTTAGGTCTTGTATGAATGACCTGGAGCAGTCACAAATCGCATCTCCCTGCAGACAAAGCGACTTCGGTCGTGTGCTTTGGGTCTCTGATCGACCCAGTCTTACTCTGAAGAAGCCAGGAGAACTGTCAGTATTTCCTCCCGGATAAAAACACAAAACTTCGGGTTTGAACTACTTAGAACTCCAGAAAAAAAGTAAGTTGGTGGCGCAGCAAGCCGGTGGCGTTCGCTTTCATTTATTTTTCTCCCTCCTGAGCTTTTCTTCCCGATTTCTAGGTGGACAGGGTGCCCCCGAAGCCCTGCACATGCTGGAGCTGCCCGACGCCCTGCTGTACCCCGGGATGGCAGCGAGGTGACGGCCGCTGAGGATGACCCTGACTGAAAAGCTGCGCGAGAGGATATCGCGGGCCTTCTACAGCCACGGGCTGCTCTGCGCCTCCTACCCCATCCCCATCATCCTCTTCACGGGGCTCTGTATTTTGGCCTGCTGGTAAGTCACCAAATTCTGCCTGTCCTGGGCAGCTGGGCTCCGGGGGCTGCTCTGGGGGCTCTCACAGCAGTGCTCAGGTTCCCCTGGTCTTGTGGGCTATCCCAGAAGTCCTTTTTCTTTTATTTATTTTTTCTTAAATGTAGATTTTTGTCATCATTTTGTGTGGGACAAAAGAAAAGACAGGGAATTAAGTATCTCCATGTGGTTTAATAAGTAAATAGCAAAAACTAATCCGTAAATCAATAAGTAAAAGTGATCCCCAAACACCTGGTGGAAGACATCAAAATCATAAATTGAAAATGGGGCGAAAGAAGTTGTTTTTTCTCTTCGTACTTGCATATTTGGTTCTCCCTGAAGCTTGTACTCTTCAGCCCTTGCCTTGGCATGAATGTCTTGTTTGTTCTTGTGAATTCTCGACTTTCCTCGGGGACTGAGGTTTGAATGTGAGCTGTGGCTGAATATATTTTACAATCAGAAACGTTACGTTTCCCTTCATCCTTTCCAGTGAGGCAATGGAAATACCTGCTGGGGCTGTGACAACTTTGCTGCTCAGGTCTGTGCAGAGACGCACGCAGGTTCAGTCTTCGTGGTTTTAAGTCTTAAGGATCTCGTCTCCTGTGGTCAAAACAAGCCGTATGTGGTGAGGCCTTCTGCTTTTAGAAGGCCTCCACCTGTGCTGCTACAGGACAGTTTTTCTTTGAGCGTTGCTGAGGGTAGGACAGACTTCAACACATCAAACGTAAAAAGGCTGTTGAGGAGATTGTTTCTGTGCTCTGAAAACCCAGGGGATCACTTCTCGTGCCTACGGCTCCTGCAGGTTGTGAGCAGCAGCAGGGGCACAGCACAGAGCCAGTGCTTTTCTCGTTTTGCACTGCTTTGTACGATTTCTTTCAACTGGTAATGATAAAGTTTTATTTTCAGTTCTTCTGTTGGGCAGAAAGATGAAACTTTCACAAGGTCAAAGCAAGTGGGTTCTTTGTTCTGTGTATCATTTGTTGATATGATTGCAAGTGATTATCCACTGACTTCAGCTCTGCTGGATGCAGATTTCAGGTGTCAGGGCTGCGTTAGCCAACACGGAGTTCCACCACGAGCCCCTAACCACCACGCCTCAGCTCTCTTGCTTGCTTATTGCCTCTTCAGAGCTCCCAGTGGCATTAGGCTCCTATTTGCAGTTACCTTTCAGGTGCTGTTCCTGGGGGTAAATGCAGGAATTTGAGATGACTGCTTCAGTGTAAAATGTTTATCCATACACATGCTGCAGGTTGGGAGGGATCAAAATAAAAACTGCTTCTTCATGTCCCTCCTAAATTCCAGATTTCCCTGACAGGAGGAGGTCTGAGGTAGGATTGCTGGCATCTGTCCTGGCCAGAACTTGCATGCATCCTGTCTTTCTGGTACCGTGTTCAGAGCAATTTGAATCAAGGTGTCTCGCACCAAGTTCCTGAAGCTTCAAACCAGGGCTTTTTTGGCAGGTTGGCTGCTTGCAGTTGTGTATTTGTGGAAGTGTCTGCTTTGCTCAGCGCTGGTAGCCGAGGATTTTGTAATTATTGGCTACCTTTAGACTGCAGAAGCTTGTTGAAGACGTCAAGCATAGTCAATATCGTGTGTTTTCTTTAATGACTTTCAGTAACTCAGTTAAATAAAAAAAGGGGGCAAAAAATGGCCCTGGGAGGGACAGGGTTTAAAAAATACAATGACACCCAGTGAGAGTGCCCTGACAAAAACTGGAAGTGCAGCATGCTTAAAGTTATCCTTCTCTAGAAACACTTTTTGGGGATGTTTCAGTTCCTGTTCCGTGCTGCCCTGCGTTAACTGGTGTGAACTGGTGTTAACTGGGTGTTCATTCTGGCTCGGGAAGCAGCAGCACTAAGGAGGCCCCAGCTATTCAGGGTGCAGCCCTAATACAGCCGAGCATTTCAGCGTGGTGAGGCCGAGCTCTTGCAGGATATCTTACAGGACATCTGCGGACAGGCACAAGTTGATGAAGTAGCTGCAGAATGCAAATGATTAACGGGAGCTGCTTCCAACTCCTCTGTCAGTTTTCTCCGCAGCCAGAGCTGTGCTGATTCCTCAAGGTGTTTGAAGTGCTCCCCCCAGCCACGCTTCCTTCCTGGTAAGCCATCTTCTGTGCTCTCAGACGGAGAGAGGAAGCGGTGCTGAAAGGACCACACACCCTCGCTATCGAGCGATCGGAGAGCGACTCCTGTTTGCTGCTGGCTTTGCAGTTGCAGTCCACGGATTGTTTCCGCATCTAAAACGAGAAATAAAACTTTTATCCGGTTACAACACAGCCATGCTCTCAGTTAGCAGCTGCGTTATATTTTGGGCTGCTTGACTTGTACTAGAACGCATGTTCAGCTCAGTGAGGTGTTCATAAGCACGAGTCTGAGAGGTCTCTGCCTGGAATAATCTGCTGTTTGTGGCGTGTGGCTGCGTGCAGTTGTTGGCCCTGTGGCTAGCACAGCTGAGAGCTGCTGAAAGCTCACTCCCTGACACAAGGATAATGATTACAACAGTAGAAACCCGGAGCAAGATATTCAGTCGCTTTTCAGTTTGCCCTGCACTAGAATCCTTCTGAGTAAGTATTTTCATGAGATTCAGTGAAATCTTACTGTTTTGGAGGGGCGGGGTGCCAAGGCCAAAGGCAGGACTGTAATTTCTTAATCAGGCCGGCAGATTGTGTGAAATGGTTCACAACAACAGGAAAACGGCGCTGGCCAGCAGTCACCTCGCCGACTCGCAGGAAGCTTCAGAAGCATTGTAGGAACTGATCAGGAGGGTGCATTGTTAGCTAGTACACGAACTCACTTCAGGCTGAAGCTGTCTTGCACTTGTCCTAAGGTGAGTGTTTCATTCACTGCGTGCTTACCACGTCCTCCTGCTCTTCCCTGGTGCCTGCTGCTGGCTGCTGCAGGACGAAAGCTGACGGGTTTTTGGGCTTTGTCCCATCCGATTACAGCTCGCTGGATGGCCGGTGGGTTCATGCAGCATCCGTCCCGACGGCTTTCCATGGTGCCAGAATGGCAGCAGCAGTGGGGCACGCTGCATCACAGACAGGAGCTGCTGCCTGGCTGTGATGTCCCGTGGAAGCTTTCTGGTGCTGGGGCGAGGAACTCGGTGGTGGCCACAGGGTGACACGGCTGCATTTTCCTTTTTTCTGCAGCCTTCTTGCGAGGGCACTGAGTAATGGCCCTGGGCAGCAACCTGGGATTTGGTGCTCTGCAGAAGTGTTCTTTCTCTAGAAGCCTTTCTAATGAGGAAAGGTGATGAGTTAGTGAAGTGTTCCAGTGGGTTTTATCCCGACGGTTATCAACAAGGAAGGAGCTGTAACAACTTGTTGAGAACGTCGCTCCCTGTCCCCGAAGTGTGTGGAGAAAAGAGAAGGTGGCAGAGTACAAGGGAAACACTCTGTATTCTTCCTCCTTACACGTATTTATTTAGGCAGATAACCACATCTAGAATACAGCATATTGCTGAAGCAAGGGTGGGGCCTGCGTCCTGAAATCTTGAAAGGGAGAGAGGTGGAACTGTCTTCGTCTGCACCTGTGTGCACCCAGAATCCAGGTGAGCTGGTAAAATCCTCCTACAGAAGAAATTAGCTCAGCTGTTCTCGTTTTCTTCCACAACACATCAGTAAACCAAGCCTGTCTTGGTGTTCAGATGTTCAGCTAACTCCTAAAAGCTGGAATAAACCACCTGGCCCACGATTACAGCAGCACAGAACCATGGAGTGGCCGAGGCTGGAGGCCCCCCCCGGTCCCTCTGGTCCCAGCCATGCTCCAGCAGCCCCCAGAGCTGGTGCCCAGCCCCAAGAGGGGCTGGGGGCTGCTCCCTGCACATCTCCAGCAGCATCCTGGCTGCAATCTGCACGCACAGCCACGTGTTCACCCCCTTCTGAAAGCATTTTGCTTTCTTACAGGCTCGCGGCAGCCCGTGGAGCTGCGTTGCCGACAGCTTCTTCATGTTCCACATCCCCAGGGAACACGGCCGCCCCTGGGAGCGCATGATGAAACGAGAAGCAAGTTCTGTGTGGCCAGACCTCTCTCTGAGAAAGCAGACTGGCAGCACAGAGCAGGGAGAAGCTGTACTTGTGCTGCTCAGACCTTTTAGGGCCCTGTCAGTGGGAGGCAGTGCTGAACAAACACCATTTATCCAGCTGCAGGTATTGTCTGGGCACTTCGTAAGGCTGAAGAGGGACCTGTTGCTGCCAAATATCTGGTCCCCAATACCCATTGGCAGGACCCCTTTTTGTCAAACATCAGATTTCTCATTAGCAGCGGGATTTCAGGTCTTGGTGCTGCTTGGTTTGGGGCTGAAACAGTAAAATCTTGTTCTGCAGCGCGCGAGGTGGAGGCGGTAGCTATTTTAGGGCCCTGCATCTCCGCCCTCCCTGTTATCTAAGACCTGGCAGCTCCCCTCTCCTTCGTGTTCACCAGCAGAAGTCTTTTTGGGGGCGGCGATCTCCACTTGGATTCTGTGAAGGAGGAATATGCAATTGTAGGGCTTGCGGTCCTGTCGCGCTGCCAGCTGCCTCGGGCTGACCTGGCAGGTCTCCATCTTGGCCCTGGAAGCTGTCTTGGAAATATGTAAAGTAGCTGGATGAACATTTTTGCTCGAACCCACCTCGTGCTTGGTAACTGCGAGCTGCTCTTGCTTGAACTCAGCGCTGCTGACTTGCAGATAATTTATTTTTCTCCCCTTTGGGATTCGCGGAGGGGTGTCAGGGCGCGCTGTTACACGAGCAGCTACAAAGAGCCCTCCTCAAAACCAGCCCTTCTCTTTGAATTTCCCTCTGGCCTCTTTTGGATCTTCTTTTTTTTTTTCCCTCTCCTGTCTCTAAACTTTCCACTCTGGCGTTCACCTCTTCCCCTGATGGTGAAAAAAAATCCCTAACAGAGAGAAATGCGAGGAGAAGCAAACCTGGATGCTAAAAATCGCCGTCCTGTGATTCACCTGGAGCAGCTCTCACGCGGTAGGACGTGCCCATGGAAAGGACCCAGGCTTGTCCCAGCTCCCTGTCCCTGTTCAATGGCTGTGGGGAGCCAGGATGCTTCTGACAACCTAGTATTAGCTCTTGGTATTTTTGTTTATTTGCTTTTTTTTTAAGTACCTCTTAAGAGATGCTCTAACATTTGATGTCTGAAATAGCAGATCTAGTGAGTTTCTTGCTATTTTTTTTTTGCTTCTTTTTGTTGGCTGCCTCAGGTATCGCTGACTAGATAGCTGATATATCCCGCCTAAGGCTAACTAAATCCAAGAACTGACATTTTAACGTCTCACCCAAACGGGTTTGCAGTGAGTGGATACCAGAACGTGTGCCTTGCTTTTCCTTTTGCCAGACATTATCAAAACCCTACGTCAACCCAAAGCCTCAAACATCACTGTGACAAAAGTAAATATCTGCCCCCTTTGCTTACTGGGGACGTTAATTTCCATCGCAGCTGGCTCAAGAGGAGGCAGCTTTTGGTGTCCACAGTGAGTCTTGTTCCTTGTTCCCTGCTGCAGAGCGGCGCCGTGCCGATCTGTCCCGTCCATCCCACGCTGGGGGCAGGCTGTAGGAGGACACACAGGTATGGCCACACACCGGGAGCACAGAAACTGCAAAGCTCCCAGCGAGGAGAGCACTGCGAGGGCAGAGCCACGCACTGGACACATCGAGGAAGAGCAAGGATCCCATCGATGTGCCTGCAGAAACTTTAGGCTGGGGAGAGAAAACGTGGTGCCGTCCTGCATCATGCAGGGGGAGGCAGTCGGAATAGCCTGCAGGGTTGGTTGCTGCCTTCTTCCTTCCCTGTTCTATGGATGGATTAAAAACACGCGCTGGGGGCAGCACACGGATCTCTTCTCACAGCATCAGTCCTGTTCCATATTCATAACTTGAGGAAAGGAGTTGTGGGGAGGTGCTGGGTTTGATTTGGATGCTGACAGGGTGACACAGCGCCAGCCTAGGAGGGTGCTGGAGTAAGGGAGCCCTGCTTGCCTTGGATGGGATCCTTCGCAGTGCACAGATGTCTCGGGGGGGCTTTTTGCCATCAGAAATGTCCCTTCTGTTCTTCCCCTCATTTTACAGCCCTTGATTCTTCCAAGAAACGCTGCTTAATCTTTCCTTTATTGCGTTCGCGTGTGCTTTGGATTTTTTTTTTTGGACAAATTTGAAAATCCTAAGGTGAAAAAAAACAGCCAACCAAAACGAACCCGTCCCTTGGTCGTGCAGAAATAGCCAGAGGAGTTAGGAGCCGCTGTGCCCGGTGTTTTGGGAGGTGACTTGCACATCAGGATGGGAGTGGTTGGCTTCTGCCCCTGAACGGAACTTTTTTTGTTAAATAACTTTTTCAATAGAAAAAAAAAAAACAACAAACAGTTCTCAACAAACCTTCGTGTTAGCAGCAGTCAGGCAGTCTCTCATCGGTTACATCTTATAATTCTGTGCTTTTCTGATGCCTCTGATGCTTCTGGAAGCTGTGTACGAGCTGCCAGGGCTTGGATGAAGTCGCTTCCTTCCCAGCTTCTTGCAAAGCTTCACGCAGCAAAAGCCGAGGTTCAGGAGCAGCAGGTACACAGCAGGAGGAAACTTCAACAGAGAAGTCAGCGACCCCCTCCTCCACTCCACGCTTCCTCCAAACAGCCGTTTCTGTTGCTAAAAATGCATTTATCAAGATGTAAACACACCGCTAGCAGAGAACCAACGTGGAGCAACTGCGAGCCGCTTCCAGAGGCTACTTCTTAAAATACAGCAATGCTCTTTTTTCTGTTCCCATGGCATGCAAGCCAGCACGTGAAAGCCTGCCTTCGTGGCCTCAAGCACAGAAAGGGCACATCAGAATCCAGCACTGCTTGACGTGACGTGCCCACCGCTGCCAAAGCATCAGTGATGGTGGCCAGGTTGGTGTTCTGCAGGCAGCTGTGGGTAGGGAGGCTGCTGATCTCTCCTGGCTGTTCTTGCTGCTTCCACAGCCCTGCCAGCAGCTCTTGCAAGTGCTCCCTGATCCCAGCGGGGTGACATTGCTGCTCATAACCTGGGTGAGGGAACCTCTGCACCTCCTGCATCCACCCAGCACCTCCTGCATCCACCCAGCACCCGCTGCATCCACCCAGCACCTCCTGCATCCATCCAGCACCTGCCACAGGAATAAGGAATATAAGGAATTGTCCTTCTGAGTCCCTAAAATTTACAGGGGTTACGCAGAGAAATGCACTTTTAGGTCCTCTGAATCACAAGTGTTTTCCTCGTGGCCCTTTTTGAGATCTTGTGCCCGTTTTTCAGGCATCAGCGTCAAAATCGTTTAGTGAAGAAATCATTCTGCTGGCCACCTCTTCATTCAGCTTTGCTTATCACACCTAGATTTCTTTATTTTAAATTTTATTTGTATTTTATAATATAATACAAATAAAATTATAAATTTTATTTGCACACAGGATGCTCGCTGTGTGCCTCTCCCCAGGTTTTGCTGCCAGCAGCCCCTGGGGCAGGCGGTGCCACGTGGCTTTTCAAAGGGCTGAAAGCGTTTGCTGCCTGTCAGAGGGGAAAGGCTGTGCCGTGTCTCCAGATCGGGGCTTTGCAGGGTAGTTTGTATGACGATGTACTACGACATGGCTTTATTTTCCTCTTCCTTCCCAGTGCACCGTGAAATGGCAATCATGAGATGCAGTTTTGTCAGGCTAAGAACAGAGCACACCTGACGAGCCTTGCTCCCCCTTCCATTCTTCTTTTCCAGCTTTTGTTGTTCGGCCCCAAACCTCGCCTTTAGGATGGTTGGGGCTAATCCCTGACACAGCAGAGTCCTGCAGGAAAACGGTGCCAAGGCCTTGGTGTTTATTGCCAGGAAAGCTCGGCCACGCTGACAGCTACGCCAGACAAAGGGAGCCCTGATAGCTGTGAGAAAAATCCCAAATCATTGTCTTCAGAGAGGACCTTCTGTGAAGCTGTTTGATTCGTGGTTGCAATGGCAGCATCCTGCCAATTAGGAGCACATTTTAATAAACACAGCATAACCTTTTATTCCTTATTACCCGACACCTGTTCACCCCCCGTTTCAGTGGCTGAGTGCCACAGGTTCACAAGCTACTCAACGCTCCTCTATACCATATAGGTACAATATATTTTTCTTCAACCCTTTAATTTCTCCTTTTTTCATTTTTTTTTTCCTCCTTTGAGAACCTGTGATCTTTGTGTTACTGTTCTCACACTGCTCATCCTCTTTTTTCTCAAGCTTCCACCTTATTTTGGAACAGGGAGGCCTTCTGCTGCCCACTTACCTACTGAGCATTTCTCCTTATTATGACCACACAGCTACCTTGGACTACAGAAAAGTAATTCTCTACTGCAAAAACACAACTTAATTTCTCAAAATTTCCCCTCTCTTTTTTTCTTACTCCTACTGTTGTTTTTGCACCTCTTCTCATACCGCTCTCTTGAGTTTTTCCAACATTAAGGTGCAATACTCTTCTTTGGATGTCACGGGGGATGACAGATATTCCATGTCATTTTTATTACAATACCAACAAATAGTTGTTTGAGCCAATTCTATTCAGGTAGTCACGAAATTACTTTCTCCCAAATGTTTCTAAATCCCCAGGAAGCGTCATCTTGAGCTACTCTATGTAGGATCTTGTGTTGTTTTTTTTTCCCCAAATATTTTGAGATCAGTCAAATTCATCCCATTTGATCTACATATATACAGCAACTAGTATTAATTACAGTGCACGCTCCTCCTTATGAGGTTATTAATAAATCTAACACTATTTGATTCGAGTACTATTTTTGCAAACTTACCAAACTTATTTTCTAGTTCTTCAACATATTTACCATAGCTTTTTCTAATTTGCTCACCATTAACCAAGGTAAAAACCACCTTGCAAGACTGTAAAAAGCTAGAGAATTTTACTAAAGGATTATCTGGGGTCCACTTAAGTCTGCGTGTGGTCTCAAGGGGGCTTTGGCTTTGTGGGTCTTCAATAATAGCTACATCTGGAATTATTGCCTCCATGGTTTAAGCTCCTTTCCATCCTAGGGGCCACTTTTTCCTGGCTTTATTGTATTTCTATAGGCAGTACCACCCCTTGCCATTTGGGACAGGCCGTCTGGTTACAGGATTCTCATCTTGTACCTGGTGTGCATTGTGTCTATCAGCATTCCCGTGGCTCCCATATTCAGTACAGTACGGATCATTCCCTACTTCATGGCTATTTCCACACCCAGGGGCAGTACTATTGCCCCCTGAGTTTCTAGCATTGTTCAAAAGGCACCTTTGATAACACAGTAAGTTGTAGCTGGGATTATGTGCAGGGAGCTCAACTTCAAAATCTATTCTTTCTCAGGACTGTGCTTGATCTGTCATTTTTAGAAATTCAGAGGATCCAGACACAGTTGCTGCTGGAAATAGCAATCAGGGACAAGGCCTCTTCAGTCTTTCTAGCATCTGGGTGCAAATCCAACAATTATTTCGAGATAAAACTTGAGAGATGTTCTGCAGTCATTGGAAATGCTGATTTTTCCCTCCGTCCTATCACTAATCCACTGAGAGTAGGTATTGCTAAAATAAACTTAAAATACATCATTTCTCTCTCTATATATATACACACCCCTATAATAATTAAGAAATAAGAACTAAGAAAAACAATAAAAATCACAAACTAATAAGGATTCTTCTGGTGGGGATTAAGTACCCCCCTTTCTCCCACTTCCAGAGTGTTCCCTGGAAACACTCCGATTCTGTGCAATTCAGTCCCTTTTACTCATTAATTCATTAAGAATTCTTCTAAGGAGGAGTTAAAGGTTTACAATAGATAATTTTAGCAGTTTTAACCTTAAAAGTCTTTGTTAATGCAGTCTCTCTGGTATCAGGGTTGGCGTGGAGCTGGGATCTCCGCTCTGTTTCATCCCTTCCCCTTCCATTGCCCGTGTAACAGCAATCTTGCTTTTTCCTGACGTGGTTTTACTGACTTTAGAGACCCCTGGAGCTGACACCGGTATCCTAAACTCCCCAAAACCACAGTTTTGAGCTAGTTTCGTGTATTCATTGTGCAATAGCTGCTGCGGTGACCCGCAGGTCGTAGGGGCCAAGGAGCAGGAAGATAAATATCACAGAGCTGCTTTGGTGTCTGCTTGCTGCTGGTGAAATGAAGTTAGTGACAAATACTGGAAACGGTTCGGGTTTTAATGAGGAAAAGCAGGTGATTAGGATGGGGTTTGGAAAGGAAAGTGGCCACCTAAGTACAGTCATCGTCTCAGTTCTGTGCAGGCTGGGGAATCGCTGAGACATGGCTGTGCTGTAGCACTAACTTTTAGGTGATAATTAATAATTTAGGTGCGTTCCTGCGAGGAGAACTGTCCTTTTTCTCCTAAGATTCCTACTTATCCCTTCCCAAGAGAAAAAGACCACTTCTCTTGTGCATTGGAGAAATAGATAAATCTTTTTACGATGAGACCTGAAGCCCTGTTTTGTTGTGAGGCGTCTCCTCTTCTGCAGAGATATATTTAAGGTGGGGTGGGCTCATTTTACCCATCCATTCTTTGAGCTCTTCAGGGAGACCGTTTAAAAACCTGGTTAAAAAAAAAAAAAACAAGCATGATGTTTCTCACTTCTGTCTTCATCGTAGCTACCCGCTGCTTAAGCTGCCGTTACCTGGAACGGGGCCCGTGGAGTACAGCACCCCGGTGAAGGATTATTTTCCACCCTCTCCGGACCCCGTCTCGCAGCAAGGAGACCTCGGCGAGCGCCCTGACTGGGTACGGCTTCGGTGTGGGTGTGAAAATGAAGGAGCTGGAGCAGCTCTGCTGGGAGGAGAGGCTGAGGGGCTTGGGGTTGCTCAGCCTGGAGAGGAGAAGGCCCCGGGGAGACCTCACAGCGGCCTTCGGGGCCTGCAGGAGGGCTGGGAGGGAATCTTGGGCAGAGGGTGTAGGGATAGGACACGGGGTGACGGCTTTAAGGTAAAAGAGGGCAGATTTAGGTGAGATACTCAAAATCTTTCACAGTGAGGGCGGTGAGGGCTGGTGCAGGCTGCCCCCAGGAGCTGTGGGTGCCCCATCCCTGGCAGTGCCCAAGGCCAGGCTGGATGGGGCTGGGGACAGGGGGCCCTGGGCATGGCAGGGGTTTGGAATTAGATCATCTTTAAGGTCCCTTCCAACCCAAACCATTCCATGATTCCACGAAAGTTGTGAAATGCTGTTTAAGGGCCCGTTTTTCAAGGATTAACGCAGATAACCTTGTCCTAAGGCAAGCAGTACATTTTATAAAGTGTTATTAGGTTTTAAATACATTTAACGAAGGGTTCTGGGATAGCAGGCCCCAGTTTCCTAATGCCAAATGAAGGCACGCAGTCTCCCTAGAGCAGCTACCACTTGACTGGTACCTATCATGCAGGTAAGCTGGACTTACACCCTAACGTTCAAGGGTAAGGAATTAATATTTCTTTTGCATGAACAGGATGGAGCCCTGATGCTTTCCAGGAAGGCTGAGAACAGGTCCAAGACATCAGGAACCAATTGTAAAATGATCCTTTGTAGCCCGCATTGTTCCTTTTCATTCCACGGTCTCAGTGGAGTGGAAATTGGCTGTTGGCTTGATGTTTTTGATGCCTCCAGCTCTCCACTCTCTCCACGTGTGCTCTTCTCATTGTGATTGATCTCATTTAACCGAGAAGCTTTTTGCTTTATGCTGTTATCTCAGGTTGATGCTGGCTGATTAAACCTCCTGCTTCCTTGCCTAGTGCTGCTAATTGAGCCCAAAATTCTGCCAGCACTGCAGCCCCTAGAGCAGGGGACAGCAGCCTGGGCACACAGACCAGGAAGAATTAAATGGCACACAGCAGGATCAGCACAGGTTGAGGGAACCACCGTGTGGGAGAGGCATCTGTGAGAGGCAGCGAGTCCCCGCTGCTGCCTTTCCTTCCAAATTCAGCAGGATCTGGGAGCCTCTGCCTCACACAGAAGCACAATATACCGATGACAGAATGGTCAGTGGCAGTTTGCCTCTGTGAGAAACAGACTCTTTTTGTTCTCCTTAGGTTACTACTGCCATGTTTCACCTCTAACTTGGGAAAGAAAAATATAGTCTGGCAAACCCCTTCCTGAAAGGTTGCCAAGCTGTGATCTAATTCTGCTAAGCAGCTTCCCACTCACCATGTGTTTTCATTCTCCCTCTGGTTTTCCCCACAGTATGTTGGTGCTCCTGTGGCCTACATTCAGCAGATCTTTGTGAAAGCTACCGTCTCCCCATGGCAGAAGAACTTCCTCGCCGTGGATGTGTTTCGTTCGCCGCTGTCCCGCGTCTTCCAGCTAGTGGAGGAGATCAGAAACCATGCCCTGAGAGACAGGTAGTTACTGTTTGTCAAGGATTTGTGGAGGAGGCAGACCCCCCCCGCTGCTGTGCACACCCGTCTTCTAAATTATTCCTACTAAATCTGATTATTAGCTTTGAATGTGTCAGATTCTCAAACTAAAATGAGAGGTCGCTGCTGCGCAGTGATGGCATATCCCTCCTGCAGGTACAGCACTTTAGCTTTCGTGCTAGAGAACTTGCCTGTTCTTTAATTACTGATAATTGTCAGGAACCCTCTGGTCAGAGTCTTAGGCAGAGAGGTCTGGAATGGTCCTCTGAGGTTATACCTTTTATAGCAGATAGCAGTTTCACATAATCCTTTTCATAAGCATGTGAGGTTTATATTAAAGCAGGTTCATTTGGCCCCACCATGCCTATTCTTCTACAATTTTGCATGGTCAGGAACCTTCTCCTGACTTTCCACTTTTGGCGGTGTTTAGGACTAGTTTATACCTGCTTGGTTTTGTCCTGACGCAGCCTTCGTGCAAAAATAGCTCTCCTCTGCTTCCAGATATTTACTGGGAAAACTCATTCTCCCCACCCTACATCCTTGTTTGTTAAACTAAATTTAGGAAACTCTCGACATACGCTGTTAAGATGGTTCTGCGTTCAATTTGTCAGCCTGGTTGCTCTTCCCTGCACTGTTCTTCCTGCATCTCCCCTGTTCAGGAGATGAGAATTGTACACAGGATTCTCACTGAAGTCTCTTTTGTGCCTTATTTTCCATGGAAATGACTTTTCTGAAATACAGTGAGGTTGCAAGGCCCTTTTTCATGGCCAATCACATCAGCATTTGTCAAGTGATTGATTGATGCCTCCATGTCCGTCTCTCTTTTTATCATTTCCAGCTGATGAGCTCCTACCTGATAGCAGAAATTTTTTTTTTAGTTCCCTAGAACATGGCCTTGCACTTTGTACAGTTAATAGAAACGGTATTAAATTTAGCCCAGCCCTTACAACATCCATTTCAGAGACTCTGTTCCCTTTCTGTGTTAGCAGTGTTTCTTTATTTTCTGTCCTTGACAGATGTCTCTATATCTTATTCCAAGGTTTTCAATAAAAATATAAAATAAATACTGGTTCTCCGAGCTGTCCGTGAAAAATTCCACTTTGTTTTCTTCAAGACCAGCGGTTGCCCTTTCAGCAGCCCCATGGCCATTTTCCTGTTAACCCATTTCTTTACTGAATTCCATTTTTTTTGTGCTAACTTCTGTCTTTCCCGTGATCTAAAGCATTTTCTGCATGGTGCTGAATCAAAAGCCTAATTGGGCCTGAGTAGATGAGAACTGCTGTGCTTTCTTTATCTAAGAACTCAAGTATTAAAAAAAAAAGGGATCACTCTGATTAGTTTGGCATACTCTCACTTTGAAAACCAAGAATACATTTTACACATGTTAATTTGCTTCTGTTTTTTATAATGTGTTTCCCTTTGAGCTCCAAGTTTGTATGTGTTGACAAGTTCTTGGCTGGTTGACTTTCCAAGGACAGAAAGGCTTTTCCTCCTTCTCTTTCTTTGTTCAGTGAGAATAATGATACCGACAACGGGCCGAGCGTGGTGAAAAATGGTGAGATTGGAGCCTTTGATCATCTCCTAGCTTTTTAGCCAGGAGCTTTCTTCATTCTTTGTCCTCTGATTCACAGAGCTAGGGAACATCTGCTCTTTGTTCGTTTCCTACTTCCCTGGCAGCATCCTTCATTGCTTCATTTTTGAGTGTTCCCTTAACCACTCTACCTGATGATTTGTCCTTTTTTAAAACCAATCCTTGTGAGATAGCCGTCTCCTCTCTCTGATAATATTTAGAAATGCCACTCCTGCTGATAAATATAGAGGTTTTGCTAGCAGCTCTCAGAGCCTTGGCACTGACATTCTTTCTGTTTTCATGTCTTCCTTTATCACGTGTGTAACTTTAGATAGTATCTGTGTATAGCTGCCAATTACAGGTGAGAAACAACTTGCTCCTGGTATGTGTGTCATCTGCTCGTTGTCTTGCTGTGTTACCCTTGGTGAGCAATGAGGCAGTGTGGAAGCAACATTAAACTTACACAGCCACCAGAAGGAAAAGGCTAGGTAGGGATTGAGGCACTCAGACCTGGGATAAGGTCTTCCGTTTGGTGTCAGACTTGCATATTTCAGGAAACAACTAGCTTTGAGATAAATTCTGAAATGACCCCAGAAGTCATGAGGAAGTTCCTTCCCATCGGTTGCTTTGTCAGTATCAAAGTTAAGTGCAGCTGATTTTCTTAATATGACAAAAAAAGCGTACTTTTATACTAAAGTGGGACAGAAGCAGCTGATGATTGCTGACAACTGGACAGGAAACACAAGGTGATTATATCTGCATCAGCAATAAGATTGTTGAAACTGTGAGCAGTCATCATTTGTAAAGTCAGAAGCGACCTGAAATTTGTTGTAGTGTAGCAGGTACTGGCTCGATTCATTATTTTTGGTATTCATCTCTGCATCTACAACGTATATTGGACTTGCCTCAGAAATAAGAACTTTTATAGGCTTTTGTGCAGTATAAAAAACTATTGCTGTTATGTTTCAAAGTTAGTTAAAGCCTAAATATAAAACAATAGTCTTCTTACTCTGCCTGGAGCTGTTATCGGAGGGATCACAGCATCAGTCCTTTTGGATTCTCTTTTAGAAAGCTTCTGTTCCTATGAACACAGTATTTTCTAGCATATTCTGTAGTATTTTGTCTTGACAGATGTGACTTTTCTAGGTAGCTTGCCCTGTAATGACAAGGTACAGATTCTGGAGGGAGTGCTGACAAAGTCATACCTCAGTCATCATCGGTTAGGTTCCCTATTTTCTCTCTGCGGTCATGATAGGAAAAAAATCCTCTAGAGAAGGCATTTTAAAATAGGACTCCAACACCTTCTCTGTAATCCGTGGGGCTGAAGCCAGGGAAAACTGGCCTCCAATGTCTTAAATTAGCCTTTGTTAAATATACTCTTCTTGCGCAAACCCCTCTGGTTGCCCATGCCACGGTGAGGGAAGTGTTCTCTTTTGGATCAGCTGCTCTGGCTTGTCTGGCCAAATGGTGTGCTGGTGGGTTTTGTAACTGAGCAGTCACAGTCAGATGCTATTGTAAGCCCAAGCTGATTTTTTCCTGAGTTAATAGTTGATAAGGATTATGTAATTGTGCCAGCAGGAAGTTCTGGAACAAATCTACACCTTAAATTATCCACCTCAGGCATTCAACATATGTGGAAAGAAATATGCAGAAGAGTTTAAGGTCTTTAAAGAATTCCAGGGAGACGGTTTCTCTGTTAAGAATTCCAGGGAGACAGTTTCTCTGTTGACTGGAGGTATCTGAAACGTGGAACTGAAAATCGTGGCATCTAGGATGGGTGAACAGGGAAGGCTATGTGGCCGGAGAGCATGCAGAGAAATGATAACAGGGTTCTGGAGTCTGCACGCTATTTTGGTGAGGTCCCAGTCTGTGGCCTGAGGCTCCTGATCCTTTGTTATTAGGACAAGAGCAGTAACGTGGTGCTGAAGGTCCTTGGGGTATAAATCTCAGCAGCTCTGCCTGATTGTGAAAGTGGTAACATGCACAGCGGCGTCTAATCTTTGTTTGCATTTCAGTTCTGGTGTCAAGAGCTTGGAGGAAGTCTGCCTTCAGGTTACAGACCTTCTTCCTGGCCTCAAGAAGCTGCGGAATCTGCTCCCCGAGCATGGCTGTCTGTTACTGTCTCCGGGGAACTTCTGGCAGAATGACCGAGAGCGATTTAACGCCGACCCAGATATTATCAAAACCATCCACCAGCATGAACCAAAGACTCTACAGACATCAGCTACTCTCAAAGGTAAGAGGCTGAAGTGCCAAAGAAGCCCCCTTTCTATAGGTGTAAAAATAACAGGTAAGTTGTCCAAGCCTTTTTGTTCTTCTTACTCTAGATATGCTCTAGCCTTTTTCCCTTGTGCCATTGTCTGTTGTATTCAAAGACTGCCTCATTGTCAGAGGCAAACATTCATCCTGCTCCCTCTTGTGCTTTTGCGGTTGTCTGCCTGCATATACCCCGAGATGACACTGGATTTCATGAAAGTATTTTTGCTTTCTTAATTAAAAAAAAAAGAAAGTCTGACCATGTCTGGGATCTTATTGTTCAGTGGTTCTACAAGGCCAGGGGAAATGCTGTTCCTTTGTTTTTAAAGGAATTTTGTAGATATCAGGAAGCCTGTTAATATGACAGGTCTAAAAAGGGACTTTATATCCATAAAGCAAGTTTGTTTTAAAGGTTATTTCTTGAGCATCCATAACGTATGCACGCTGTGGTTTGGAGCACATGGAGCCTCTCTTTGACAGCTCATTCACAAGCAAGATAGAGGTCCACAATATCCTGGGAATTCCTGGAAGTAGAGGTAGAGTTCATCATTGTGATTTAAGCCTTCATTCAGCACACCAGATTAACAGGCGAGACATATAATAGTCCTTTGCAATGTGATACTTCCTTGAACACACAGCATGAGGAACAAAGAGGAGGAATTAGGGGGGTGTGTGCAGCTGGAGGGCCGCGATCTCACTGGGATCACAGAGGTGAGGTGGGGCAGCTCGCAGTGCTGGAGTGCTGCTGGGGGTGGGCACAGGCTCCGCAGCAAGGACAGGCTGGGAGGGCGAGGAGAGTTGCCCTTTATGCAGCTGGAGTGCTTGGAGCTTTGCTGAGGGCTGGGTGATGAGCTAGCTGAGAGTTTATGGGTTAGGATTAGAGAGCAGACCACCATCTGCTGTGGACTGCCAGCTCAGGGAGAAGATGAGGATAGCCAGCCACCAGAGGAAGTTTTTTCTTATGTTGGAGAAAACATCCCTCGTTTTAATCTGTTCCCATTGCCTCTGGGCTCCGCTGAGAAGAGGTGCTCCATCTTTATGTCCCTGCATCAGGTGTTGGTACACATTGATAGTGCCTGCACAGAGCAGTGAGAAGGCGCTTCCTAAGAATAATAGCTCTTCTTCAGCATTCTTCACAACGAATCTTTTTTTTGCCTCTTTTTCTGTTACCGTAAGGTTTTGTTCATCCTGTGTTTTTGCAGATCTGCTGTTTGGACTCCCTGGAAAATACAGCGGGGTGAACCTGTACAACAGGAAGCGAGTGGTGTCATACACTGTCACACTGGGCCTCCAGCGATACGACTCCAGGTAGGGAGCTGGAGCTGTGCTGTTTTTACATTAGGGATCCCTTACTCTTTTCTGGACATGTTAGCTCTTTTCTCTACTCTGATTATTGCTATGTTTTTGTTTAATCTCCATTTTCTTGTGCTTTAAAGCATTTTGGGATCCTCTGAAGGTGCTATAGAAAAGCAGAGTGCTGCTTTGGGGATAAAACTTGCTGTGCTTTAGGGAAATAAAGCACTATCAGTGCTGTTTCTTTCTTTATATATAAAAAAAAAGTAAATATAATACCCAAAGCTGCCAGTGGGAGTTCCTCTGATGATGGCTTCATCTGCACACCGAGCTGTCAACTGTTGCAGCCAAGGCCCAGTAGGTCTGTTTTGACCCAGTTCCCGGTGCGTAGAGTTTGAGTGTTTTGCTTTCCAGAAAGCAGTAATTCAACTGGTACCAACTGTGAAACCCCTCTGGCAGTTTTGGCAAAGCTGCCTTGGATTGAGCAGATCTGAGGACTGAACGATCTGCTCGGTGCTGCACAGATTTCCCCGAGGAACGCCTAGGACAAAATTGGCAGCACAGGAGTCGAAACCTGCCCTGCTGCTGCCCGTACAAGAGCCCTTCAGCCTCAAGGACTGTCATGTAGGGCCTGTCAGCAGCAGCGCTTACATAAAATTTAGGAGATGTGTGAGTCTACAGGATGTTCTGTTCCCCAGGGCCAAATTTGGTTGATGGTGAGCCCTTGCTTTAAATAATTTTGCTGAGTCTGCACAGTTACCTTTTGAATCTTCATAGAAATCAAGGTCTGGGAGATAGCCACAGTGCAGATGTACTCTGCCCTCACTGAGCTCCTCCTTGGAATTGTTTGCTGGTTGTTGGA
The DNA here is from genome assembly GCA_963989345.1 of Clangula hyemalis. The sequence continues at coordinate 1,386,550 of OZ022427.1, forward strand.
CACGGTGTGACTGACAAACCTGCTTGCTTTTCACGTCAGGTTCCTCAGCAGCCTCCGTTCTCGCCTCAAGCTGCTGCATCCCAGCCCCAACTGCACGCTGCGAGAGGAGAACATCGTGCACGTCCACTTCAAGGAGGAGATCGGCATCGCTGAGCTGATTCCCCTCGTCACCACCTACATTATCCTCTTTGCCTACATCTACTTCTCCACACGTAGGTTTGTGGGGTGGAGAGCCTAGAGAGTAGAGCAAGCTAATGATCCACCTGTATATATATATACCTGCCAGCTGTCCATACGTAAGGGATGGGTGGTGGGGCACAATTTCCCAGGCTACATATGGGAAAAACAAGTTCCATCCATAGCACTACAGTTCCTCCTGTTTCAGCAGCAAAGGTGATGTTGAAATTTTACCGTGAACTGCCAGGTAGAGAATTAGGAGTCTTGTTGATCTGATTCCTGCTAATTTGTTCCTCTTGGCCGATGTGCTGCTACTCCTTGTGGTATCTTCTGAGGTGTTCCTTGTCTTACACAGCTTTAAAGGCCGTAGTAGTGATGCTTTTTCCAATGTGGACAGATCAATTTGTGGTCATGCAGATCAAATACACGTTCTGAGCTTGTCGCTTTAGACCTTACCAACCATATTTAAGTTCCTTTTTTCCTGCCCCAGCAGTGCTGTACTGCCAGTGTAAGCTGCAAGCTTCTGTCCCATCCTTGTAACAGTTCTTAGGTACTGGGAGGACGTGGGATCTGCATTTCAGACATTGAACTGCCATTATTTCTGGGCTGCAGCAAGTAAAGTAACTGCAGAATTAAGTCAGACTGAGGATCCCTTCGTGGCTTTTTATTAATACGTCGTTCTCTTCTGCTTCGTAACAGAGACTTTGCATTCTGTTTTTCAGGGAAGATTGACATGGTGAAATCGAAATGGGGCCTGGCACTGGCAGCGGTCGTCACGGTGCTCAGCTCTCTGCTCATGTCAGTCGGGCTGTGCACGCTCTTTGGTTTGACCCCTACTCTTAATGGAGGGTATGTTTCCAGCACCAAACCCCTTCCCAAACCAGGGCAGACAGAGGTGAAATCATTTGCAAACAGCCGTTCAATGCTTAGCCCTTAAAATCTAGTATTTTTCATATAAGCTTACGTGACAGGATTTACATACTGCTGTGTAAAATTATAAACAGACTTCTTGAGCTGCACGACCTTGTGGTTTTTGTCTGTCCTGCAAAAAGACTCGACTGGGTCGCGGTCTTCCTGGAGAAGCCTTATTGCTTAGCATTTGGCTCTTTCAGCCTAAAGCAAAAGGTATTATCGGGACAATGTCTTAATTATAAATATGATTTCCTGGCAGCTGAGCAGGCTCCCACATTTCTTCCTCCTGCAGTGACTTGTCTTAGCAGCCAGAAGCGCTCGTTTCTTGATCTTGGGCTCGCTCAGAAGAATCTTTCAGAATGGCAGCGCTGCCCTGTTTGTGCCTGGAGGCCAGCTGGGGAACTTTGCAGCCATCTCTGACATTTGTCAGCTTTTCTTTTGGCTGGGGCTCCTGCACACATTAGTGTTTGGCCTTTTGATGTGGTGATTACCGCTCATATTTGTGTCAAGTTGAAAACACCTGAGAACACCATTAATTGAAGTTCAATTCGGAATCTTTCTTTTGATTTTTCTGATCCCTTTTCTAAGTAGTTAAGGACGTACCCACCAATTTCCTTCTCAACTCCTCCTTCCAGCCATATACTGCTGGAACAATTCAAAGTTTGACCATGAGGGAGGTTTCTCAGTGCTGGTGATAGTTTACCAGGAGCCAGACCTAGGTGGAGGAGTTCTGAGAAGCCTGGAAGAGCTGCGAAGAATTGACTTCAGAATCGAAATTATTTAATTATTTGTTCCTATTTTTACCCCTGTGGTAACCAAGAGTCTTAATTATAGATCAAGACCAGATCAAGATAGGATCTACTGGAAATTTACAATTGTAAAGCAAATAAAAACAGTGTTTGGCTGCAGATACATGGGGGGCATCCTATCTTGGTTCAGTCTGGTTTTAGTTAGTGCAATGACCATGGCCTTTGTCTACTGTCAGTGTTACCGTTGTCACACATAAGGGCTAAACTAATCCAGTTATTCCTCCCATAGGCTGGACAGTTAATCAGTTCTTGTTTCTTAAAGTAGTATTCCTGCAAAAATTCTTTGCCTTAAAATGATTGCACGGATGATTTCCTTCGGGGTCGAAACTTAATCCTTGCAATATCTTATAAATGCTGTTTAATTGGATGAAGGACACTTGGCTTCTGTGGTGATGGGTTCTGATGACATCGAGGTTTTTATTTTCTGATGACATTAATATTTTTTTTAGCAGGTTGATTGTGCTCTTTTAGATAAATGCCATGTGCTGGTAGTGGTGGTTGTACTTTTTGATGCAAGTGGTAGGGAAGGATCCCTCAGGGCTTGATCTGGCTCTTGTCCTAAGTGCTGTAAGCGTTCAGACACTGAAGGAGAGTGAGGCACTTTGACTGAGGCCTGCCTTTTCATTTCCTACATGCTCACAGTTTTCACTTCTCAGCAGTTGTCGCAGGTGGGATCACGCTGAAAGCAAGAAAGATCTGGATGAGACGAAAGTGGCACTAATATGTGAGCAAGCTGCACAGAGAATGGGTTGGGACTGCAGGTACCCAAGGGATCCTCCGACCTTTTCCTGATTCCCCAGTGTCTGCCAGAGCACTTTCCCTCTTGTTATCTGATTCCCGAGTGGGGACAGAGTGTTCTTGGTATGTCCTAGACCCGATGCTAACGTGCTGGGGGTTGGCCGGCTTCAGGGTGCAGAGTCAGATTTGTTTGGTTAAACTCTGAGCTGAATTTTGACCTTTTTTATCTGTTTTGTTTACAGCAGAGCCTTCTAGATATGGGTGTGTTTGTTTTTAGTGGTACCCCTATTTATGATAAGCCTCAGTCCCTCACTGATTTTTGTAAGGTACTGAAGTAGAGCTTGGTGCTTAGAGATCAGTATCTGCTTACTACTGCTGTATGATATTAAAAACCAGACCTTAATCATTATCAGTCATCTTTTATCTTGCTTTCATAGTTTGCTCTTGTCTTAAAGCATATTTCAAATATAAATGAAGGCAAGGTCGAATGGGTGAGGTAGACGTTAGTCTTATTTTACAGCAAAGAAGAGTAAGTGGAGATTGGTGACATGCTCTGCCCAGGATTTACGGCTGCACAGTAGGTTGTGCAGAATGCCCAGAGTTCACTGAAGTGGGATACAAGTGAGCTGGGGGACTCTGAAAGCCTCTGAACGATTCCAGAGCACAGCTACCACGAGCTGCTAGCTCAGCTGGGTTAGAGGAGTCGTGATCTTAAATGACAACCTACTTCTCTTTGCTGATTATAATCTTTTATATATGATTTTTTGGCCCAAACTGCCTAGCTCAGATGCGAACATTTACATTTTAGATAGGAGAAGCTGATGTGATGAATCCATAAAGCTTCCAAGTGATACCTTCCAGGTTTATCTTCAGATAAGCCCAAGATTCTCCCTGTTCACATACATGCATGAAGTCAGGGAGCTGGAGAAGATGTTTCCTTCGTGATTCATGGTGGTGTTTCTGTTGACTGATGGATGCTGGATCTCGCTGTGATGCAGCTCCTTCTGACATCCAAGTGAGCAGTGAGCTGTGTTTCAGTAGATGGACATGATGTGGCGTCTCCCCGTGCTCTTCCTCCCTCTTCCTCCCTTTTCCTACTCTTTCTCAGCGTTTGGCACTGGATGGCAGAACGTACAGCAAGGATCTCTTGCCTCCAACCTCACCGAGTGGGGAGCAGTGAACTTCGGTGTGGAGTTTGCAGGGTGCCAACAGCTCGTGTTGGACCCGCACCAGCTCGTAGCACTCTCCAAGAAAAGCCACTGTCGGGTTGCTCTTAGCCTGCTAGCCATTTAAAATGAAACCTGCTGACTCTTCAAGGACTATCTAAATTCATAACCCGTGACTACTCATTAATAATCTTCTGCAGTTGAAGCAACTGGTTAAGGAGGAGATAGCTGAGAGCATTACGGGTTTCCTTTTCCAGACTTGACTGCCTTCTGAAGGGTTACTGCAGCTCGTCTGCAAACGGTGCTGGACAGCAAGTGCTTCTTGCAGGACCGTGTAAGGACAGGATTCTGCAGGAGCGTGCCCTTACAGACCTCAAAGTCGTCTTTTTTTGATTTTGTTTTTACTTTTGCTTTGAGTGGAGCTCTTGCTGTTTCAGCCTGCCATTTGTTCAAGGAGCTGGAACGCAATCGCTGAGCTAGCAGTGATCCCAGACGGGGATTTTTCCCCAGCTGGACTTGTAAGGGACGGGCTGCTGACAGTCCACGTGTGCAAGGTTTGTTGGAGCCAACATCAGATGGCTGTGGGCAATCCAAAGCAGCCTTGGGAAGGTGGTCCTTGGGGGTTGTGGCAGGTACTGGCAGAAAGCAGGAGGTGTTCTCCTGGAAGCCTGGGGTTCAGCTGTCTGGGCTCTGAGTGATCTGCCAGGGGCTGCGTGTAGCTGCACGCACACAGGTTCTCCTGTCGGATCTGCACAGACCAGCGCAGCACAAATTGATTCCCCCCCCGAAAGGACGCAGCCTTCTTTTTGCTTAAGTTTAGCTGGAGGGAGATGAAGAGATTTACCACGTGCATGGATCAGCTTCTTCTCTCCTACTGAGCCAAGCTGTAAGTCGTTGAAAGAGAGAAAAAAAGTGAGAAGAGAGGTGGATAAAGTCACAGTGGTGGCCTTGGGTAGTCTTTCTCTTCTTCTTGAATATATTCTGAAGGGCAAATCCATTGCAGGGCGTATTCTTCAGTCTTGGGTAGAAAATATCCCTGGGAGGGTTTAGTTTGTTCACATCCAAAGCATGTGCACACTGAATATTGCTCTGTGTTGTGAACAGAGCTGCGTGCACATTGCTTTATTTCCTCTCGACTGAGAAACCCCTTCGTGTGTCTTCTTTACAGCCTGAGACCTGGCTGCTCACTGGAGCTGCAAGTAAGCTTCTCTTGTGGGGTTCTCTTTTGGGGACCCAGGAGCTGGACTTGGTGATCCTTGAGGGTCCAACTCGGATATTCTGTGGTTCCTGATCCTGGGAAGCACGAAGACTAATTTAGTGGTTGTCTCCAATGGCTGTTTTTCAGAAAATCATGCAATTTTGTAAAAACGTTAATATCTATCCGACGCAGATGAAATACACACCTCTCACCTCAGCACAGAATGACACTGTACAGGAAAGGGTTTGGCTGAGAGCGGTGGACAGTGTTTGCTGTTCACTGTCTTTAACCAAAGATCTCATTCTCATTTTTTCCTCTGTTTCCCCTAGAGAGATATTTCCCTACTTGGTCGTGGTGATTGGCCTGGAGAACGTGCTGGTCCTCACCAAGTCGGTCGTCTCCACCCCTGTCGACCTGGAAGTGAAGCTGCGCATTGCCCAAGGTATGCACCTCCTCTGGGAAAACGCTGAGAGAGAAAAAAACTGGGGTAATTCCAAAACTGGGAGATGGGGAATTATCTTAACCGTGGTCTGTAGAGGAAACGAGGACTTTGTGCGTTGAATATGAATCGGTGATTGTATTCGTAAAGTCTTTTGTACTATTTTTGTTATTTCTAAGAACTCACATAAGCCTCTAACTGTGGGCACTGCTTTTTAAGATTCTTGGCTGAAGCATTGGCAAAGCAAGTTTTAAAAAGTGTTAGTGAGAGAGAGCTGTATCTCTTGGTAGGGATATTTAGTGCCTGACCTCTTGTGTCATGAATATTTTAAGTGCAGTCCACGGGTTGTAAGAAGTTCTGCTGAGGCTGTGACCAAATTATCGTCCCTGTTGCAGTTATACTCTGCAGCTGCATAGGGATTTGAGTACACTCAAACCATGGATAAATGTAGTTTGCAAATTTAAAAGACATTTATAAACACGAGGGAAGAGAGATTCTGGAGTGATCCCCAGAAAAATCTACTGAGCTTTGAAAATAGGAGTGCTTTGTATCCTAGATCAAAAACGGGACTCAAAAACTCACTGATTCCTAACTCGTCTGAATCCCTGCGTTGTCCTGCTCGGTACCCTCAGCCTGCTTAAATCAAGGTGGTTCTGTGAGCTCAGCCTTCTTCAGCTCCCCGTGTAGTTGGATACAAATCCATCTGCTGCTCTGGGGCTGGATGATAACCCGGCTGATAAACACATTGGAATCTACAGGCCAATTATAAATACAGACCCAAATAGGTCAGCTGAATTTTAGCCTAAAAATGCCCTTTTTTTGTCTGTTGACTATAGGTGCCTAATTTTAAAGAAGGGGAATCCAGGGAGGAGTCCTTTCAGCTCTGCTCACGCCCGTTCACTAGGGAACAGCCTCCTTTTACCTCTCTGCATGTTTTCTCCCCAGGCCTGAGCAACGAGAGCTGGTCAATTATGAAGAACATGGCCACAGAGCTCGGGATCATCCTGATCGGGTATTTCACCCTCGTCCCAGCCATCCAGGTGAGTGCTTGAGCACTTTGAGCACACAGGACAGAGGCTTGTGGCCCCTGCACAAACGCAGGATGCAATGCTCTGCTCTCTCAGCCCTCCTGTTGAAGAGCACCCAGCTGCCTCTCAGGGCTTCTTGGGAAGAAGGAAGGGATCGTGTGCCACGGCAGGGACGTGTCTCCTGGGAGCTGTCACAGAGCAGGCAGTGGTGCAGGAGCTAACTGACGTGGTTCAGTCGGTGCCAGGCACCTGCTGACATTTCCCTGTGGCGGCTGCGTGCATGCAAATAGATCTGTCCTGGGGGGACATCGGGGCTGCGGGCTGCCACCTGGGCCCCGTGGAGCTCTGAGAAGATCCAGCAAGTCATCCTGGAGCCTCACTGCTCACAGTCCCTGCGGGAAAGTGGCACAGAAGTGTCTGTAGTAATGGTGTCGTACTCTAAGAATACATACAAAGCAGGGTGTGTAGGAAGAGGAACGTGATTTGTCAATGCCAGTTGATATAAGTGGAGTCAGGAGCTTTGTCTGCTCTTTATTTGTCTCTCGGTCTCACAAATGATATTGTCTAACACAACAAACCTTATTTTCTCTGGATGAGCTGGCGTTACTGTGGCTGAGTAGTAGAAGAGGTGACTGAGGGAAACGCCTCCGTTTCCACTCTGGTTTCTCCAGTTGGTTTCGTGCAATCCCAAACGCTCCTCCCTGCATCTCAAAGTGTGTCCCAGCCCCCTTGGCAGTGACCCCCCTCAGTCTGCCCCGTCATTTGGAGGCCTCTCACCCCCAGACCACGGGGCTGGTCCCTGTGCTCCTTTCTGTTTGTGCAGGGGAGCTCCCTATCACGGAGCTGTGAGCTCGCTAATCCCCTTCAGCAGTGGAGGGGAAACCCAAAACCAGTGCAGGATCTCCTCTGGGGAAAGGGTGGGTGGGGTGTTTGGGGCTGTCTCACCGGATTTACAAGCCTTTGGGTTTTTTACAGCCACAGACATCACAGTCTCTGTTCCAGGGGTGAGCAAACTGAAACCTCAAAGAACGATCCAGTAGATTGGTGGTGCTGTTGGGTCTGTCTGACGCTGAAAATGGTGTCAAGGTCTGGGAATTTCTAGCACAGATTTGAGCAGGTGCAGTCAGCCAGGCAGGAGCATCTGCGCAGCTGAAGGCCAGTGCTGGCCGCACGTGGGCTGTGCGTGTCCTTGCTTTGACATTGGGGAACCACCAGCAGACAGACTGCAGATTAAAGTGAATTATAATCTAAGAAGATTAAACAGCCAGGTTGAACGGGAGCGTTGCGGGCTCAACTTCACGGTCCTTGAGCCTGGCCCTCCGTGGCCAAGAGAAGTTCAGCAAGAGAGGAGCTCGAGCAGAATTCCCCAGGGTACACCCAGCCACGTGTCCCGTCCTAATTTTTTTATTTGAAGCTGATTGCAGAGGTTGCTCAGGTCAAACACCAGCGCGATCCACCCTTTGGGTGTAAATTGGGCTCATTCCTAGGGTCTTTTAGCTCCTCGTCCAGGAAGAGGAGCCGTGGGAAGAGCAGCACGTCCCCACACCCACACGTTGCCTCTATGAACGTGTTCAGCTTCAGGTGAGAAGTGAGCGTACACCATAAATACCTCCTCGTTGTGAGGAACCTTTCATTGCAGGGGTTGGAGACCCCCTTCTCCTTGCACCGTGGCTCTGGTGGTCCCAGGATGCTGCAGGGACGTGCCCTGGGTGCCCGTCCTGCATTCCCCAGCTCCTTCTGGAGCTCACCTGCTGAAATTGGGTTCGGGTCTCGCTGTAGGGGGTGCAGAACCCAAGCATAAGAAGATTTCAGATTTCCAGGGCCAGCAGTTTCAGATGGCTCTAATCCTCAATGGAACGAGTATTAGTGGAATTAATATTTATATGCAGAGCTTGCCGTTTGTGGAGGCTTTTGCTGAGGTCTGGGTGGAATCCAGCTGGGTGCTGCTTTGCCTCTGTTTTTCTCCTTTGGAGAGGAGCCTGTGCTGTGTTTTCATCCCCAGAAAGTCTCGGGGTGTTGTGTTTGCTCCCCAAACCTCCCGAGGAAGGGATCAAGCTGCGGTCAGAGCCTTGTGCTGGTTTTGCTGGGAGGTCTGGGGAAGGACGGGCAGCTGACCTAGTGCCTTATCCCATCTCACAGCGTGCCGATTTCCAGATAACAGGCGGCTGACTGCTTGCGTTTCGAGAACAGTTTGGGCAGGATGGGGAGGCTTCAAGGTTCGTCTCGAGGTTTCGGATAAGCTCTCCTGCTCTCACAAGCTTTTCATCTCACTGCTTACGTTGGCCCCAGCGTTACTGCGAGAAGCTGGGGAAGACCCAGGCAGGAGGGGGACAGAAATGAATCTTTTGGGCCCCTCTCCTTGCTGGATGTGCCCTGGTGCGTGTATGAACCCCACAGCTGGGCGCAGCGGGGATTTGCCAGCTCTGTTCTGGCTGGACTCTTTGATCTCCTCTTTAGCCTGAGGTTGCTGCTGGTGCTTGCTTTCGATGTGCTTGATCTCTCTGAGTTCCTACATCCCCTCTGAGCCCTGACAGGTCGTGGCAGCGACGTGTGTACCTCCGAGGGGTGTCCCTGGCGCTGGGCTCGCTTGCTGTGCTCCTCTGGTGATGCTTATTTCTGCAGTGGCACCTGCTGGGGAAGCGCAGCGTGGCAGGGAGCTCAGCACCCATCTTACCAACGCTGCTCCTCCTGTACGTGGTGCTTAGAGGCTGGGCACCGAGCCTTTCTTCACGGGGACTGAAAATTGCTCATATATAAAAACAAACCCTCAATAAGCACCAGCTGAGGGTGTGATTTAAACAGCCGTGGTTTAGCTGGAGCCCTGGAGCTACTGGTTGTGAGCACAGGGGAGGACAGGGGCTTCGGTGGGCTTTGTGTGGTGGGAGGACACCTGGCTGTGCCCAGTCCCACTGCTCCTGGAGGAGTTTTCCATCAGGGGGAGGTTTATTGGTGCAGGGAAGGAAACCAGCACTGCTGGGGGCTCTTTGGGCGTGCGATTTGCACACACGATCAGGGGGCTGAGAGCTTTGGGAGCAGGGACAGCACCCTCTGCTGTTTTCTCCTGGGGCGCTTTGATGTTTTATGGCTGAGAACAAAAACTGTGAATGTGAATAAACGTGCTCTCGAGCTCTCACACGGACTGCTCTAACACCAAGCTTTCAACCATCCCAAAGCCCCGATGACAGGAGACTGTGGTCAGCAAAATACACTCAGGCCCGTGCCCTGGGCAGCAGGGTGCTGAGCTGCCCTTTTCCTGGAGCGGGGATGTCCACCCCACGTCCCTGAGCTGCCGCAGCTGATTTTTGTGTGTGTGTGCTGCCTGCAGGAGTTCTGCCTCTTCGCCGTGGTGGGCCTGGTGTCCGACTTCTTCCTGCAGATGTTCTTCTTCACGACCGTGCTCTCCATCGACATTCGCCGCATGGAGGTAAGGACGGGCCGGGAGCACGGCCTCGTACCGTGGCTCCTCCTGCTCTGCGAGCGTGCAGGGACCGAGGGGAGCGTGCCCTGGGATTTGCACCCTCTGAAAAAAAAAAGGAGTGAGCTGTAAAAATGTCCTGGGACACGCGTGCAGGGATGGGGGACCCTCGGGTACATAAAAACGCAGATTGTGGGTACGTGGGCTGGGAGGGGACGTGGTGACCGACGTGGTTGGAAGGAGATGTGGTGAAAAACGTGGTTGGAAGGAGACAGGGTGACAAACACGGGTGGGTGCAGAAGGAGACACCGGAGGGAAGCTGGCTGAGAAAGAACCGAGGTGAAGAATGCATCAAAGGGCGGATGAGGGCAGATAACCGAGGCCTAGCTGATCCCGTAGATCCTCCCCCACCTCGTCTTTCTCTGTTTTTCTGACGCCTGCTTCTCTCCTGGCAGCTTGCTGACCTGAACAAGCGGCTGCCAGCAGAAGCCTGCCTGCCCCCCGCCAAGGCCGTCAGCCGCTCGCAGCGCTACGAGCGGCAGCCAGCCCTGCGGCCCGCCACCCCCCACACCATCACCCTGCAGCCCTCGTCCTTCAGGAACCTGCGCCTGCCCAAGAGGCTGAGGGTCATCTACTTCTTCGCCAGGACCCGGCTGGCCCAGAGGCTCATCATGGTAGGCAGCGTGGTGGTGGCTCCCTCAGGTCCTGCTGGCCCGACCCAAACAGGCTTCCGGGGGAAAAAAAATTAAAAAAAAATCGACATTTTTACACATTCTTGTTCCCCTGCGAGGCTTACGCACCCCCACGGTAAATAATACAAGAAGTTCTTCCCTCAGAACATCCCTCTGCATGCGTTAGCTGCAGGGCTTTGCTGTTTGCTTGGTGTTTAGGATGCAGCAGGCAATTTTCTGCTATTTGCTCTGAGATATCTCTGTATAAGCAGATTTTCAAGGAACTGTACGAGTGGAAAGAGAAGGTATTTACAGAGCAGAAGTCATATTTGTTCCTGCAGGCAATGTGGGACGAAGGCACGGAGATATTTCTCTCCAGGGAAGACAAATTCTTTCCCTTTTGTGGGTGTGACTGTAACAGGGACACCAGTTCCTGCCCCTGCTTGTCCCCAGTGCAGTCACCACCTGCAGGCTGGGGTGAAGAGCTCACAAAGTGGTGCTCAGAGTCACCATAAAGGATAAGGATCTGCCTGGAGCAGGACCCTAACCGAGGGCAGGGTGCTCCCCTCGCTGGGGTGCTGCTGATCAGCTCAGCCAGGCGGTGAGAGGGTGGGGGCAGCAAGAAGAAGGCCGAGCACTAAATGACTTTGTCTCCTCGCTCCTCCCGTAGGCCGGGACGGTGATCTGGATCGGAATCCTGGTCTACACGGACCCCGCTGGTCTCCGCACCTACCTCACCTCGCAGGTCACCGAACAGAGCCCCCTGGGGGAGGCGGGTTTGCCTCCTATGCCCGTTCCCGGGGGGGTCCTACCTGCTGGCGACCCCAAGCTCGATCTCTCGGTCTTCCCGGCGGACCCTGTGCAGCTGTCAGAAAACCAGACGCAGCAGCGGGAGCAGAAGTCGGGGTTGGATTCCCTGAGCAGGCTGGAGGCGAACCAGCACAGCTGGGCCCAGGGCCCTGAGGGCAAAGGGAACGGGCAGACGGAGCTCGGGACGGAGGCAGAGGTCACCTGGGGAGCGGAGGATGAAGAGATCTGGAGGAAGCTTTCCTTCAGGCACTGGCCATCCCTCTTCAGCTACTACAATATCACCCTGGCCAAAAGGTAGGTGCCCTTCTGCCCTTCATCCTCCTGAGTTAGGTCATTTGTGTTCCACGTGGCTTGTTCCAAAAGTGTCTGGAGGAGCAACCTATTAAACAGGCTGTCCTGGGGTGCAGAGGTACCAAACTGCTGGACTGCCTGTCTGAGAACAAGGGCTGTTTCTTTTTTGTGCTTTTGGGTGTATTCCCTGCTTGTTACTCTCATCCTGGGTTGCATTTTTTGGAGGTGACAAGCTCAGGTGACTTGTATGCTCGTCTGTAAGTGGTGGGGATGGTACATGTGAGGAACAGAGACATTGCACAAACTTCTGGGTGATATCTGCTGACCTACAGCGTACAGGAAACCAGAGCAGATCACTTTATCTTCACTTAAATCAACGTGATCCATCTGATCCCACGGGTAGCTCATTCCACTGGTGGCAGCCTGTCCTGGCTGCTGCTGAGAAGTCGAGCCGAGTGTGGGGTTTTTCTCTTCCTTGTGCTTGCTGGTCCTAAGCTGTTCTTAACCTCCATCCCTCCAGGTACATCAGCATCCTTCCAGCCATCCCGGTCACGCTCTACCTGAACCCCCAAGAGGCCTTAGAAGTGCGGCACCCCCAGGAAGCCAACCGCTACCACCCCTTCCTGGCTTCAAGCGGTGCCAAGCTGGGGGCTGCAGCTCAGCCTGACCAAGCCTCCCCCAAGCTGCAGGGGCACCGGGATGTCACCCTGTACAAGTAAGAGCCCTTGACACAGCCTTGCCACCGTGCCTCAGCTCTCTGGAGATGCAGGGGGCTCTTTGGCTGCTTGGCTCTCCTCCTTGTGGGGAAAAAGGGAAAAAAAAATGTGTCACAGAAATGTCGTACAAGTGGCATACCCTGACCGTTGCACAGCTGGTCACACATATTGAGGATTTGGCTTTGATGTATTTTAAGTGGATGGTTTTAAGGGTGGTGTTAAAGCTGGTACTCCTAACACACACATTATGGGGTGTATCCATGGGAAACAGGAATTTTTTGGGGGGAATAAATGCCGTGATCCAACCACGGGTGTGAGATAAATCTCCCATGCAAGCAGAGAATTTCCTTTCCTACTGAGGAGACAAGCTCCCAGCTTGCCACCTGGATCTGCATCCTCCTTGGGCTGTGTTGAACACACTTTATATCACCCTGATCCCCACGTGGCATTTTTTTTCTTTCTTGACTGTGTGTTCTCCTTAGGACAAGTCTGAAAATCTCATGAAAATCAACATTTCCCTGTAAAAAAAAAAATCTTTAATATTTCAGAAATCACTACAGCTTGTTGGAAGTTTTTCTCAGCTGAAAACCTCGGACTTTTTGTCGTGTGTTTGTAGTGTTTCAAGCACTGCCCCCGAACTGGTGGTGGGATCTTGATCTCCCCTTGTTCTCTGTGTGTCTCTCTCCCCACAGGGTGGCTGCGCTGGGCCTGGCCTCGGGCATCATCCTGGTCCTGCTGCTCTTCTGCCTGTACAAGGTGTTCTGCCCCAAAAACTACGGGCAGAACGGGCTGGCCCACAGCAGGAGGAAGCGGGGCGACCTGCCCTGCGATGACTACGGCTACTCCCCGCCCGAGACCGAGATCGTGCCCTTGGTTCTCAGGGGCCACCTCATGGTAGGTGGGGCAGGCGCAGTCGGCGTGAGAAAGGCAGCTTGGTGACGTGTGCCACACAGCTTTCTTTTCCTTCTTTCACTGAAATAACAGCCCTCATGAAAGACAGGCTGGGGATTTAGCCCGAGAGTAACCCACCCTTGGAGGTTAACAGCAGAGGTGGTGCTGGATGGGTACATTTTGGGGTCTCGTAGCACGAAGTTACGTGCAGGACTTTCCCATTCCTTCCTGGAACTTGCTCTGAGGTTTCTGCAGTTGCTGTTATTCCCTCCTCCGTGTAGCCAGCTGCTGCCTTTATTGGCTGGGCTGATCCAGCTTTCCTTGCTGGGGGTGGCTCTACATTCCTGATCCTTAATGCCTACTGAATCTTTTTTCTGCTTTCCCAAAAGCTAGTGGCTAGGTTTGAGCCATTCAATATTGTTTCCGGTGCTAAAAACATCCCTGGGTGTCCACAGAAGTGCACTGCAGCTCAGCTCACTCATTTTTCTTGAGGCAAAAGATTCTTCTCCCTGTTGGGAAACGAAACAAAGCGCTCAGCCCCCAGTCAGACGGAGGATGAACAAATAACACTGTGTAGCATTTGCCAGATGAGCTGCACCTCTCTCCCTGTGGAGCCTTTGTCTGCTGAGTGCCATTTTGTTTCACAGACTGCAGCATTTGCCTTTGTTTTGGGTGTCCCTGCAGCTCCTATCCGTATGTGTTCCCACTGCATCATCCGGGGCTACAGACCCAGCTGATGCGACGTCTCTTTGGGTTGTGTTTATCAGGGAAGGGGAAGGCAGGTGGAGTCTGGTGTGTTGGCAGCAGCCTAGTGCACAGCCAGGACTTCAGGCAACGGGTCTTTTTCTCAGAGGATCCAGAGGTTGCTAAGCCAGCCGTGGCGTTTGGACGTGGAATTTATCATCTGTCCAGTGTCTCAGCCACGCGCACGGTGACTCTGAGAGTCCAGAGGCCTTGCTGGTGCTCAGCTGTGCTCCTTCTTCCTGCCCAGGACATCGAATGCCTGGCTAGCGACGGGATGCTGCTCGTCAGCTGCTGCCTGGTGGGCCAGATCCGTGTGTGGGATGCTCAGACCGGGGACTGCCTCACCGTTATTCCCAAACCGAGGTACGTGCCGCGCCTGTGCGGTCGCTCACCAGCCAGCACAACCCCCTCTGGAACAAATCAGCAGCCACAGTCCTTGGGGCGGTCTCAATCCCTGCCACCACCATGCTTGTGCACACTAATTCTTGCTGTCTTTGTGGCCGTGGCATCCCTGGTCCACCTGTGCCCATCCCAAGCCCTCTGACTCGGTGAGGACGGGAGCGCTGAGCCCCTGGTCCTGTCTTCCAGGTTGCGACGGGACAGCAGCGGCGTTTTTGATTACCAGGAGAGCTGGGATCACAGCCCGGATGGCAAGAACAGTCTGGACGACTCCTTTGAGAGCAGCCACCAGCTCAAGAGGATGCTCGGCCCGCCCCAGCCTCCCCTCTTCTGTGACCAGCCGGACCTCACGTCCCTCATCGACACCAACTTCTCCGAGCAGGTGAAGGTGCCCGAGTCGGAGACGCGGCTCCGGGCTGTGGGCGGGCGCCAGAAAGAGGCTGGGTACGACTTCAGCAGCCTGGTTGGCAAAGTCTACGAAGAGCACAGCACCTCCAACTGCATCAACTTCACCGGCCTGCCCGCCCCGCACGGCCAGGCTGGGTCCCGCTCCCTGGGCTGCGGCGGTGGTGGCGAGGAGGGAGGCTGCAGCAGCCGCAGGAGGAGCCTGGGGGACGAGTCTTTCACGGCCTTTGACAAGTCAGCGCCGCTTCCTTCCTGGGGAGGAGACTTGGAGAGCTCTGTCTGGAGCCTGGACCTGCAGGGGAACCTCATCGTGGCCGGCCGCAGTAACGGGAAGCTGGAGGTAAGGGGCAGGGCTCCCTGCCAGCCCGGCACTGGGGGCCTGCGGCGTGTGGAGCCCCTGTGGGGCTGCTGCCAGGGGCACAGGGCAGGACAGGTCCCATTCCTCTTCTGCACCGAGCACCTCGGTGCTTCAGCTTAGTTCTCGTTTAGAACAACACAGGAATTGTGGTATAGTGCCTGTTGCCACCTAAATCAGGTTTCCTAAAGTATCTGAAACAAATTCTCTTTGCTCAGTACTTTGCTCGTCATCTTTCCTTGTTCTTCAGCACTGCCATACTTCATTTCAAAGGAAGTTCTTAGTATAAGGAAAAAAAAATGCCTCAGTGTTAAATCAGAGCAGTGCTTTTTAAGGCTGAAGAAGCTTAAAGACCGCCACGTCGTTAGGTAGCGTTACTCATCAACCATGAAGCAAAGTAAGATGAGTGGGAACTCGACAGGAAAGACACGGGTTTTGAAGCAAGCTTTCATTGGAAACGATACCTCCAACGAGAAACTTTCAGAAACAGTTCAATTTGAGTTTGGTTTTTGGAAATTAAATCAGAATCTTTCCCTCAGGGTGACAGCAGCCTGCCCGGCGGCCGCTCGGTTTCACAGCTGTGCAGGCGCAGGGGCCTCCTGCTGCTGCTCACGCTGTGACTCTTCCTCCTCCCAGGTGTGGGACGCCATCGAGGGCACCCTCCGCAGCAGCAACGAGGAAGGGCAATCAGGCATCACGGCGCTCGTGTTCCTGAACAACAGGTGATTGCGTCGGTGCTTGGTGATCCCCACGGGGAGGAG
Organism: Clangula hyemalis; assembly: GCA_963989345.1. Next base: position 1,402,475 of record OZ022427.1, read on the forward strand.
AAGGTGGTGTGAGCCGGGCTACCAGCTCTGGCACTCTGCTGCCGTGGCCTGACTCTGCTGGAAGCTTCCTTCCCACGTGTCCACCTCGTGTGGAGCGTGGTGGGGGCGAGGTGTCCTGCGCCCCATGCTCCGGGGCTGTTCCAGCAGCTGCTCTTCTCACCCGTGTGTACTCAGTCTTTCTGGTGGCTGAGTAGCTGCAATAACTGCGGGAGCTGATGCCTTTGGGTCACCACTTTCTGTTTGCTGTTATCCAAGGAGATTTTCCATCTGCTGGCTGATTCTGTGGCCTGAGCCCGACACAATGGCCAAGTCCCCTTGCAGTCAGCAGTGGCTCCTCTCAGGGGGCTGGCGCAGCTTGGTCCTGGGGCTCCTCGCCCTGTGAGGAGCTGCTGTTGATGCGTGTGCATTTCTCCCCCAGGATCGTTGCTGCCCGGCTGAATGGCTCTCTAGACTTCTTTTCGCTAGAAACGCACACGGCCTTCAACCACCTGCAGTTCCGAGGTAAGCAGGCATCTCGCACCCTCTCCAAAAGCTCTTGTAATCATGCTCCGCTCCAAAAATCCCTGTTGCAGGATGCCAAAGCAGACGTTGTGCAGAAGTAAAGACTAATTTGGGAATTCCCTGTGGAGCTAAAGCATTTGGAGTGCTGGTTTTCTCCAGTGCCTAAGTCTGGAGGCTGGGGGACGCATTTTGGTGTCAGCTCTTCCCTGTGCCTCTTTTCTCTCCCACCCCACACTTAATTAATTGCTCACGCAGCAAGGTCTGGTTTTGTTTGCACAGCACGTAGCCCCACGCAGCCAGGAGGTAGCATGGGGCTTCGGCACAGCCACACACAAATTAAAATACCTTTGTGTGTGTTTTTTTTTGTTGTTTTTTTTTTGTTTGTTTGTTTTTTTTTGGTTTGCGGTGCTGGGGTCATTGGAGTTCTTCATTTGATCTCACTTGAGCTCTTCAGGGATCTGTCCTGCCCAAGTTGTAGGGCGCTGATTCCCAGCAGGGAGCTCTGCTGCTGAGCTGGGTGTTGGAGACGCTCGCTCTGTTTTTTTATTGTATCCCGGGGCGGTTTGGGTTGGCAGGACCTCAAAGCCCACCCAGTTCCAGCCCCTGCTGTGGGCAGGCTCCCCTCCCAGCACACCAGCTTGCTCAAAGGTGCTTTGCTTGAGCAGCTGTAGCTGCTGCTGGCGTCAGCCAGGGTGCTGAGCATTCAGCTCTTTGTAGGACCAGGCTCGAGTTCTCCCCGACTTCAGCACCGAGGCATCCCTGATTTGGCCTCTCTGGCTGATTTTGGCCTCTCTGGGTGATGTTGGGCACAGACCTCGGGGCGCAGGGCTGCGTCCTGCTGCCCTGAGCACTCAGCTGTTTGTTTTGCCGCAGGAGCCCCGAGCAGAAGCAGCATCCCCTCCTCCCCGGTGTTCAGCAGCAGCGACATCATCATGTGCCAGCTCACCCACACCGTGTCCTGCGCCCACCAGAAGCCCATCACGGCGCTGAAGGCCGCAGCAGGACGCCTGGTCACGGGCAGCCAGGACCACACGCTGCGGGTAAGGCTTTAGGGCTTCCTGCACGGCTGCTCTACGTGCTGGGGGCACAGCCCGTACCTGCGGGGGGGCTGGGGATGCGCTCCTGCAGCTCCCAGCTCTACTCGTCTGCCTGGACCTGGCTCCTCAGTGCAGCGAGGACAAAGCCCTGCATGAGGTAGCTTCCTAAACAGAGCAGGAGCTCCTGCCTGAGGGCTGAGCGACTTCATAAAGAGCAATATCTGGGTTCTGGGTATTCCTCTGCCCCTCATCCTTTCCAGCAGCAGTCCTTTTCCTTCTGCCACACGCCCCCTGCCCCGTCGCTGCCCGACAGGCATTGCCCTCATCCCCTGCAGCAGCACCCGGGGGGCTCGCTGCCCTGCTGCTGTGAGAGGGGAGGGCAGTGAGGGGGGGGGGCGACCTGAGAGCTGCTGCTTCGTTAGCAGGAGCCCGAGGGACGCTCACGGCTGCCCTTCTGCCCCGCAGGTGTTCCGGCTCGAAGACTCGTGCTGCCTGTTCACTCTTCAGGGCCACTCAGGAGCCATCACGGCTGTGTACATGGACCAGGTGAGGCAGCAGCTGGAGGAGCAGCCTTTATTTATGGCTGTTGAGCCTCTTACTTTAGCCAGAGGGACCCAGGTCTGTGCTCGGAGAAGTTGAGGTGCGCTTCCCGAGGGGGCAGAGGGTTCACTGGCCGCTGCAGGGGTGCTCTCACCAGCTGCTGAGCAAGCTGGGGCATCGCCCTCCCACCCAGCTTGCTGCAAGGACACCGTTTGTCCCTGTCCTGCCTGCAGCAGGAATTTGGCCCAGGAAATGTTCTGCGCCCTGTGCCTACCTGCCCTCCTGGGGCCCAACCTTCTCCTGGAGGGGGATTATCCGTTTTTGCTGCGCTGTTACCCCCAGCGCACGTACAGAAGCAGTGAAAACGCTGAGCCAGCAGCTCACTTTTCCCTCCCACGCTTTCCTTTGGCAGCCCGGGATCGTGCCCAGAGCGCTGGCAGCGCTTGCTTGTAGGATTCCCTGTGTGTTCAGGGCCAGAGGCGCCGCGGGGCCGGGAGGGGGGCTGCCCGCTCTGCCCCGAGGTGCCTGAGCTGCTCCTGTCCTTGCAGACGATGGTGCTGGCGAGCGGCGGCCAGGACGGTGCCATCTGCCTGTGGGACGTGCTGACGGGCAGCAAGGTGAGCCACATGTACGCCCACCGCGGGGACGTCACCTCGCTCACCTGCACCACGTCCTGCGTCATCAGCAGCGGCTTGGACGACGTGATCAGCATCTGGGACCGGAGCTCGGGCATCAAGCTCTATTCCATCCAGCAGGTGGGTAGCGGGGAAAGCTCCAGGGTGCTCCAACGTGAGGTGCAAGCGCTCGGAAAAGGAACAGAGCCGAGGCAAAATCAGGGCTGAGCCCCCTTCGGGCACGGCAGGGTGGCCGCGTGTGCTCACGGTGCTCTGGTTCCTCGCAGGAGATGGGCTGCGGCGCCAGCCTGGGCGTGATCTCGGACAACCTGCTGGTGACGGGCGGCCAGGGCTGCGTCTCCTTCTGGGACATCGGCTACGGCGACCTGCTGCAGACCGTCTACCTGGGGAAGAGCAACGAGTCGCAGCCCGCCCGGCAGATCCTGGTGCTGGAGAACGCCGCCATCGTCTGCAACTTCGGCAGCGAGCTCAGCCTGGTCTACGTGCCCTCGGTGCTGGAGAAATTGGACTGAGGAAGAGGAGGAGGAGGAAGAGGAGGAAGAGGGGCAGGTGTTGGAGCCTGTAGGCGAAGGCAGCCCTGCTTCGTCTTCCTCGCAGCGAGGCAGGGGCGTGGGCGATGGGGACACGGCGCCGTTGGGGTGGTTCCCCGGAGCCGAGCGGTGTCGGGGGAGACAGAAGGATGGCAGCGGGCGCTGCAGCGTGACGCGGAGCCGGGTGGTTGCTGCCTGCTGCGTTAAACCGTGTCCGGGACAGAGCCCTCAGCGCAGCGGGGCAGGAGGAGGCCATCGCGCGCAGCACGGCCGAGCCCCACGTGCCTTGGAGCGCGGGCTCCGTGCTCCAGCAGCTCCCGCCCTATTTATTTATGTGCTGTATATAGTTATTTATTCTGGCAGGAGGGCGGGGGAGCTGCAGGCTGTGGTGGAGCTGCCTCCCCCCTCGAGGCCCGGTCGCCCTCCTCACCCTGCCCTTCCTCCTCCTCCTCCTCCTCGTCCTGGGGCAGGTCAGGGGAGGCAGTTCTCAGGTTGGGCCTCCCTGCAGAGGGGACAGAGACACCCACAGGGCTGGGGAGAGGGGCACGGCCTGCGGCAGGGGGACCAAAGCGCCCTGGCAGAGCTCCAGGGCCCCGCGTCTCCCCCAGAAATTCCTCCTTGTGCAGGCCCAGCGACCACCCCTCGCTCTGGCAGGGGAGCACGAGTTTTGCTTACACAGGGGGCACGGGGGCCCCAGCCGCTGGGAACGCTCTGAGCACCTCAAGCCAACGCCGCCGCTGTCTGTTCGTGGACCCCTGCTGATTGTAGAGGTGGGAGGGGGCGGCTGCAGGGGGGAGGGAGGCTGAGGGGGTCCAGGTTCTCCCCCCCCGTGCCCGCGTGGTGCCTCGGGTGGCCTTAGCCCTGCTGTACGCTTTGTTCTGTACAGTGGCAGCATTTTTGTACCGGATCGTGTTTTATAATGTGTACAAAGACACCCCCATTAAATGGAACTAACCCCCCCCCCCCGGGGCCGTGCTGGTGGTGAAACGCTCCCCAAGCCCCTGGAAGGGGGTCCCCAGGGTCGTGGGGAAAACGCACGGGGAGGGGACGTGGCCCAGGCCCCCCCCAGCACCGCACAGCGCCAGATGGAACTCTTTTATTTTAGTAGCAAAGAGCTGAAAAAGTCAGTTCTAAAGGAGGGAGAGAAAGTGGCGGGCGCCGTACAGCTGTACAAAGCTGGGGGGGGGAAGGCAGGGCCCCCCCTGCGCCCCCCAAACCCCCCCAGGGGCCAGCCCAGCACCCTGGGAGGCAGGAGGCCGGGGGCTGTGGCTGTAGTGCAGGATTTTTGGGGGGGTCCGAGCTCCCCCCCTCAGCTCTTGTTGAGTGTCCAGAGGGGGTCGAGCATGCTGAGGGGGTCGTCGGTGGGCCGGGGTCCCCGCAGCCCCTCGCCCGTCTGCGCCTGGAGGAAGTTCTGCTTGTTCATCCGCTGCTTGCCCTTCAGCGACGCGTCCAGGGTGAAGGCCTCGGGCGTGAGGGAGGCCAGCAGCTCCAGCGAGGAGGAGGAGGGAGCGGAGGCCGGGGGCTGCGGGGGCAGCGGAGGCCCCGGGGGCTCAGCCGGGGGGGGTTTGGGGGTCTCCTCCTCCACGTGGTTGCTGCTCTCGGCCTCGGCTGGGGGCTCGGGGGGCGCTGGGGGGGTTGGCTCAGGGATGGGCGCGGTGCTGCCATCCATCACGCCATCCAAGGCGCCATCGGGAAGCGCTGGCAGCGCCTCCAGGGGGCCAGGATCAGGCCCCGGCGCAGGATCGGGCCCCCAGCCCCCCCCAATTTCTCCCCCTGCTCCCGGGGGCTTGATGCTGAGCTTGGCGATGGTGGCCTGGATGGAGCTGATGGACAGGTCCCCCCCCAGCACCAGGTCCTGGGGGTCCTGGTGGAAGTAAAGCTGCGAGGAGAGAGCCCCGTGAGCCCCGGGGGGGTGGGCGCTGGCTTTTGTTCCCCCCCCCAAAGCTCCCTGCACCCACCTTGGGGGACGTGCTGTTGGGGGGCTTGGGGCCGGGCGTGCCCACGCCGTGGCGGTGCAGGACCTGCTCCGCGTGCTGCAGGACGGCCTCGTAGCAGAACTTGAGGTGGAGCTGCGGGGACAAGAGCAGGGTGAGCACCCCCAGCATCTAGTGGCCCCCCCCCCCAGCATCTGGGGGCACCCCAATACCTCCCCCCTTCACCCCGTTACCTTCTCCTGGAGCATGTGCTTGCGCTGCTGCCGCAGGCGCTTCACCAGCTGGGGCAGGTCGGGGATGCCGTTGCCCGCCTCCACCTCCTGCATGGCCGCGTACAGCAGGCAGAAGGCCCCGGTGCGGCCCACGCCCGAGCTGCCAGGGGAGACCCGACCCCATCAGGCACCCCACGGGGCTGTGACAAGCCTGGGGGGGCACCCCACAGCCCCTAGAACCCCCCCCCCCTTTGTCCTAAAAAGCCCCCGCGGGGTGCCGCTCACCTGCAGTGCACGACAATGGGGGTGTGCAGCGGGCGCTGGTGCAGGTAGTGGCCGTGCACCTCCTGGATGAAGCGCAGGAGGCTCCCCTTGCTGTCGGGCAGACCCCTGGAGGGGGGGGGGTGAAGGGGCTTTTAGGAGCCCCAAGCCCCCTCCCCACGCTAGGGCTGGCACCCCACAGCCCCCAGCGCCCCCCAACACACCCCAATTCTCCCTCCCCCCAGCCCCGTTATCGTACAGCTCGGGCCAGGAGGTGAACTGCAGGTGGATGACGGTGCGCTTGAGGCTCTGGTCGCGGTACTGCAGCGTGATCATCCGCTCCACGTGCGTGGGGGCGGCCTTCAGCCCCGTGAGGACGAGCGTGACGGGGCCCTGCACCACCGGCTGGCCCCGCTCCGCCGGGAAGTACCGCAGCACCTTTTGCTGAGAGGAGGGAGGCAATAGGGTCAGGAGGGAGGCAATAGGGTCAGGAGGGGGAGCAATAGGGTCAGGAGGGGGAGCAATAGGGTCAGGAGGGGGAGCAATAGGGTCAGGAGGGGGAGCAATAGGGTCAGGAGGGGGAGCAATAGGGTCAGGAGGGGGAGCAATAGGGTCAGGAGGGGGAGCAATAGGGTCAGGAGGGGGAGCAATAGGGTCAGGAGGGGGAGCAATAGGGTCAGGAGGGGGAGCAATAGGGTCAGGAGGGGGAGCAATAGGGTCAGGAGGGGGAGCAATAGGGTCAGGAGGGGGAGCAATAGGGTCAGGAGGGGGAGCAATAGGGTCAGGAGGGGGAGCAATAGGGTCAGGAGGGGGAGCAATAGGGTCAGGAGGGGGAGCAATAGGGTCAGGAGGGGGAGCAATAGGGTCAGGAGGGGGAGCAATAGGGTCAGGAGGAGGCACGGGGCAGCTCCACGGCACCCCTTAAAGGCTCACAGCACCCCATTGTGGGGATCAAGAGAGGTGAGGAAGCCCAGGAGCTGGGGTTTGGGACCACGTTCCGAGCCCGCTCGGGGTCTACCTTCTCCAGCTCCTGCTCCGACACCAGCATGACGACGACGGAGACCTTCTGCTCGTAGATCATCAGCCAGAAGTCGGCGGCGGTGCCCAGCAGCGGCGCCTGGGTGGCGATGACGGTGGGGCAGTAGGGCGAGAGGTCCTCCACCCGGCTGGCGTTGATGTAGTCGTCTTTGCCCGAGCGCAGCACCACGCGGTTCCTGTCGTAGGGCATGATGTCCTGGTGCCGGTTCTTCATGGAGTAGCAGCGGGCGATGGCGATGGAGAGCTGCCGGGCGTCGCGTTCCTGGGCGTCCTGCAGCTCCTTCCACACCGCGTCCAGTTGGGTGCCGCCGCCACCGCCGGGTGCGGGGCGCTCCAGGCCCTCCAGGAGCCCTCGGAAGCGCTCGAGCTCAGCCAGGAGGCGCAGGACGCGCTCGGGTTTCTCGTAGGGGTCGTTCTCGATCAGCTGCACGGCTTTGGGCTTTTGGCCCTCCTTGGCGTCCGCCTTGGTGGGCTGCAGCAGGGGCTGGCCCACCGCCGCCTTGGAGCCCCCGTGCTGGCTCTCGGGGCTGGAGGACAGCAGGTCGTCGGTGGAGGAGCTCTGCCGCTGGAATTGGGGCTCGCCGGGGGTCAGCGAGGGCGGGGGGCGCTGGGGGAGGGCCTGGGGGGGCTGCAGGGGCAGAGGGGGCTGCGGGGAGGGTGCAGGGGAGGGGATCAGGGGGCCCTGCACCGCCGCGGGGCCCTGCAGCTGGCTCAGGACAGGGCTGGGAGAAGGGGCGGCGTGGGGGGGGGCGGATTGGGTGGCGGGGGAAGGCGGGGGGGGGCCCCATGGCCACGGTGCCGCACGGGGCAGGGCTGGGGCAAAAAGGGAGGGCCGGGGAGCTGGGGGGGGGCACGGGCTGCAGCCCCCCCAGGGCAGGGTGTAGGGGCTGCGCTGGGGGCACGCTCGGCCCGGGGGCTCTGGGCAGGGGTCTGGGGAAGGGGAGGGTCCCCGTGTGTGGGGGGAGCCCGTGGGGGGGCAGCTTGTCCTGGCCAGGCAGGGGGTAGAGCTGGGGGCACAGCGGGGGCTGGGCAGGGGCTGGGGGGGGCTGCAGCTGCCCCACGGGGCCGGAGAAGGGCTGCTGGGCAAACTGGGGGGGCAGCGGGGGGCGGGCAGGGGGCTGGAAGGGCAGGGGGAGCTGGGGGCGGGCGGGGGGGAGGAAAGGGGCTTGGGGGGGGAACTGTTGGGGGCCCCCCAGGCCTTGGGGGCGAGTTGGCAGCTCCATGGCGGGCTGCAGCTGCGCCGGGGGGGTGAAAGTGGCGTGGGGGTGCTGCCCGGGAGGGAAGGGGTGCGGGGCTGGCTGCCCAAAAGGCTGCTGCAGCCCCCCCGGGGCGTAGGGGAAGGAGGCAGGGGGGGCAGCGGGGCGCTGGGGGGGCAGGAAGCCGGCGGGGGGCACGGCCGGACCCTGGGTGGGGAGGCGGGGGGGGGCCGCGCAGCTGGAGATGGGGGCCTGGACGCTGTCCACGGTGGTGGTGGCCGGGCGGGCGGCCGGGCCCTGCTCGGGGGCACCCATGGGTGGGGGCTGAGCACCCCCGGGGGCCTGCCCCATAGCTGGGGGTCTGGGGGGGGCGGCTGCAGGCAGCCCGGCTTGGCCCAGCCCGTAGGAAGCAGCGGGGCCGTGCTGGGGGGACGAACGCGGGGGCAGCACGTGGGGCACCCCATAAGCGGGCTGCGGCGGGCCCCGGAGCAGGGGGGCAGCCGGGAAGAGTTGGGGGGCAGAGGAAGGGGCTGAGCTGGGGGGGGGGACGGCAGCTTGGGGGGCAGAGGGCTGCAGGAGCTGTGCTGGCAGCACCGGAGCCCCGCTGGCGTGGGGAAAGGCACCGGGGGCAGAAGCAGGCACCGGGTAGTGGCCAGGTAGGGCAGGGAAACGGGCAGGGCTGTAGGGCTGCAGCGGGGCGCTCGCCAGCCTGGCCGGGGGTAAAAAAACCTCGGGGGGGGCTGGGGGGCGCAGCCCAGCTGCCAGAGAGGGGTCGAGAGCGAGAGCGGCCAGCGTGGAAGGGGGCAAGCGAGCCAGGTGGGCGGCCAGCACGTCGGGGGGGAGGCTGCGCAGCTCCTCGGGGAGATCGGCCAAGCCCAGGGAGCCGAGCTGCGCCACCTCGGCGGCTTCGGGGCCGCCCGCTTCCAGCTCCGGAGCTTTCTTCTGCAAGGCAGGTTTGGGGGCCGTGGGGCGGGGGGGCGGCTGCTTCTTCAGCTCCCTGCCGTGGGAGGGGGTAGCAGGAGTCAGGGTGGGGCTGCCAGCCCTGAGAAATCCCCCCTCCTGCAGCCCCGCGAGCCCTCAGCCACCCTACAGCCAGCCCCGACCCCATAAGCGGCACCCAAAGGTGCTTTCCACCTCGCTGGGGTGTCCCAGCACCCCCCGGAGGGGGGCACGAAGCCCTAAATCCCCCCCCACCCCCCCAACTTTGCAGCAGGGGGGGGGGCAGAGCGGCGCCACCTACTTCTCCAGGATCTGCTGGCGGTTGGCTTCGGCCGCTTGGCAGGCCGCCCGCGCTTTCTCCAGCAGCTTGGCGGCTTTCCCCTCCAGGTCGGTGTAAAAATCCTTCCCCTCCTGGGATTTCTTCATCAGGTCCTCGTAGGCTTCGTAGGAGGCCACCAAGGTCTGGACGGTGGTGTTCCACCTGGGGAGGTGGGACAGAGGGCTGAGCGGGAGAGCTGGCGTGCAATTAACAGCAAGCCCGTGGGTTAATCACCCCTTTTTGTCGTGTTCCCCGACCCCACGGAGCCCCAAAACCCCGCAGGAGGGTCAGCGGGTGCTGCAGAGGGCTGAGGGCTGCAGAGGGCTGAGGGCTTGAGGTGCGTCCCCCAGGGCTCGGTGCTGGGGCCAGTCCTCTTTAATATCTTCATCAATGATCTGGACGAGGGCATTGAGTGCACCCTCAGTAAGTTTGCAGATGACACCAAGTTAGGTGCGTGTGTCGATCTGCTCGAGGGTAGGAAGGCTCTGCAGGAGGATCTGGATAGGCTGCACCGATGGGCTGAGGTCAACTGTATGAAGTTCAACAAGGCCAAGTGCCGGGTCCTGCACCTGGGGTGCAACAACCCCAAGCAGAGCTACAGGCTGGGAGATGAGTGGTTGGAGAGCTGCCTGGCAGAGAAGGACCTGGGAGTGATGGTGGACAGTCGGCTGAATACGAGCCAGCAGTGTGCTCAGGTGGCCAAGAAGGCCAACGGCATCCTGGCTTGTATCAGAAACAGTGTGACCAGCAGGGCTAGGGAAGTGATCGTCCCCCTGTACTCGGCTCTGGTGAGGCCGCACCTCGAGTACTGTGTTCAGTTTTGGGCCCCTCGCTACAAGAAGGACATCGAGGTGCTTGAGCGAGTCCAGAGAAGGGCGACGAAGCTCATGAGGGGCCTGGAGAACAAGTCCTACGAGGAGCGGCTGAGGAAGCTGGGGTTGTTCAGCCTGGAGAAGAGGAGGCTCAGGGGCGACCTTATCGCTCTCTACAGGTACCTTAAAGGAGGCTGTAGCGAGGTGGGGGTTGGCCTGTTCTCCCACGTGCCTGGTGACAGGACGAGGGGGAATGGGCTAAAGTTGTGCCAGGGGAGTTTTAGGTTGGATGTTAGGAAAAACTTCTTTACTGAAAGGGTTGTGAGGCATTGGAACGGGCTGCCCAGGGAAGTGGTGGAGTCACCATCCCTGGAGGTCTTTAAAAGACGTTTAGATGTAGAGCTTAGGGATATGGTTTAGTGGGGACTGTTAGCGTTAGGTCAAAGGTTGGACTCGATGATCTTGAGGTCTCTTCCAACCTAGAAATTCTGTGATTCTGTGAGGGCTGTTCCCCATTCCCCCTGCACTCACTTGTGCTCCACCTCGGCCAGGGCCTTGCGCACGGCCGCGTATTTGACGTTGGCGTCCGTCAGCGCCTTGAGGATGTTCTCCTGGGCCGCCAGGTTCTGCTCCAGGTACACCTTGATCTGGTCGTATTTCTTCAGCTGCTCCTCGAAGAGTTTCTGCCGGGAGAAAAGGGGGGGGGGGGGAGCTGAGGGGCTGCAGGGAGCCCCCCGCCAGCCCGGGGAGGGATGGAGCAGGGCAGGAGGAAGCCACCTTCATCTCGGAGCGGTCGGCGGTGACGAGGGAGGTGGTGATGTCGTCCTTCTGGATCATCTCCCGCAGCTGCTGCTCCAGGGACAGGCGCTGGTCCCGCATCTCCTGCACCTTGACCAGGATCCGCTTCAGGTTCTGCAGCACCTGCTTGTCGTCTGGGGGGGATGGGGGGGGAATTGGGAGCATTCAGCGGCCGCAGCGGAGCCCACGCGGTGTCCCCCAAACCCCCAAACTGCTCGTGGGGTGGGAGGCGAGGGCTGGGGGACAGCCTGCAGCGTTTCCTGGCACGCCCAGCAGTCCAGGCAGGATGTTCGAGCCTCTGCTGGGCGTATTTTATCCCCACACCAGGTGCCAGGATCACAATTTGGACATTTTTGGGGAAGAAAAGCCCCCGCACCCTGGCTTGCACTGCCCCACGCAGCAGGCTGATGCCCTGAGAGCGTGGCTGATGTTGAAAAGAACCCTAAAAAAGCACCAGGGGGGAGCAAAACCCGTGCCCCTCCCCACCCCAGGGCACAAACACGATGCCAGGGGGGTGCAGCGAGGCCAGCCAGGCTCCCAGCTCACCTTCGGTCAACGAGGGCGAGGGCAGCGCGGCCCGGACCTGCTCCAGGGGCCCGCTGAGCAGGCGGAGGTTGCCGATGTGCAGGTTCATGGCCTTGTGCAGCTCGGTGTTGGTGAAGCTGGCCTTCTCGTGCACCTCCAGGTACTTGGAGCACTCCTTGCTCACCTCGGCCAGCCCGCTTGAAGGCGGCGGAGGGGAGCCAGGCGGCGCCGGGCCCTTCCCCAGCAGCTCCTGCAGTTTCCGCTCCTGAGCCTCGTCCTCCTCCAGGAGGTCTCGGATCTCCTTCAGGGAGGCCTCCACGTCGGTGAAAACCCCAGAGAGGACTGGGAGGGAGAGACAGAGGACGGAAAGAGCTGAAACAGTTCAGCTCTTCAGCTCTTCACATGCAGACTGCATCCCTTTACTCTTCCCAGGCCACATGTCCCTGCTTCCACCACCTGTGTATCTCCTTCTTGTGCCTCTATTTACCCATCAGGTCCTTCCTCAGCCATCCCAGTTGTCTGCCTTCTCCACCCATTTTTTTATCTGGGAAGTTGGAGAGTTCTTGCACTCTAAGGAAAACATCTTTAAAGAGTTGCCAGCTCTGTTCAGCTCCCTTGTCCCTAAGGACAGTGTTCCAGGGGATCTCATATACTAGGTCTTTAAATAGCTTGAAGTTTGCTCTTCAGGGCCCTGACTTTGCTCTTTGACAAGTTTGTATCCCTCAAGATCACATATATGCAGGGACTATCTCCTAAACTAATATAAACTGCTATAAATCAATTGATTTAAATGTTAGTTCCAAAAGAATTTTTAGAAAATTCACTTCATACTTGCATGTGATCATAGGCAAAACAGACTATTGCCTAGGGCAGTGGACTGATGAAAACTTTGTTTATTCCAAGTGCCCTGGGAATCTTGTACAACCACTGCCTCTGCATTTAGGTAAGGGAATGAATCCCCACCACAAGCCCTCCTGGCCCTCATCTGCTCCAGCCCTGCAGTACCAGCAGGCAGAACAGCCCGCGAGGAAGCATCACGTGCCGTGAACAGCCACCAGGAAGGGTGATTTGGGGGTAAAAACTCATAAAGGCGCTGAATTTGTGACCGGGGAAGCCGTTTCCGACACCGAAACGCAACCAGGGCACAGTCAGACACCCCCGGTCCCCCCCTGTAGGCCCCCCGTGACCTTACCCTGCATGGACTGGACGAGGTTCTTGACGGTGTCGGGGCGCACGCTGAGGGCGGCGCACTTCTCCATCAGGACGGGGGGGATGTGGCTGTACAGCTCCAGGTTGTCCACGGTCTCGGGGTCCAGCTGCATGGAGTCCATGAACTGGCTGCAGGCAGGAACAAAGCCCTGAGGGGCGGCAGAAGCTCCCCCCCCCGTGAGCCCAACGGGGCTCCCCCACCTCCCCACCCCAAAGCAAGGGCAGAGCGCCGCGCCATCGCCTCCCCCGGGGGGCTCTGAGGACCAGTGATCGGGGTCTGCCCGGAACTGGGCAAACTGGGAGCTCAGCGGGAAGGGGAGAGGCTGGGTGGGGCTCACACGTACTCCAGGACTTCGTTCTTGGCTTCGATCTTGGCCATCACGTCTCGCAGCAGCTTGGCCTTCTCCTCGCTGCGACAGAGCAAGAAAAAAGAATCCTTTTAGGGTCGGGATGGGATATGGGAAAGCACCCGTACGCTGCAGGAATCAGCCCGGGGACATTTTGGGAGGGTTTAGGTGCCCCAGGGAAAGCCCTGCAGCTGGTTTGGTCCCTTCAGAGCCTGTTAGAGGCAGGGAGGTTGAGCTGGGGAACGAGCTCCTTCCTCTGCCCTCTTTTGGGGTTGTTCCCTGCCCGGGACCCACCTGTAGAGCGAGGAGGCCTCGTGGGCAGCCATGGGCACCAGCTTGGCGAAGATATCGGGGCCGGTGACAGCGGGGTCCGTGGGGTTGACGGGGAGAGCTTTCACCAGCGGGGCACCTGCGGTCCCAACACAAACACGTGCTGGTCCCAAATCTCCACGGGGACGCTCCTCAGGTCCCAAAACCCCTCCTCCTGCTCAGCACCTTCACCCCGACAGCTCCCAGGGGAGCAGGGCATCGCCAAACCCCACTGTCTGGGGTTCCCTGAGCGTGCACCCCCCCCGGCAGCAGCTCGCAGCCTCACCTTTCACGGACTGCAGGGTGTCCAAAGCGGGCACGGCTTCGTGGTAGATGAAGTCGTTGTCTTTTTTGGCCGAATTGTACCTAAAAACGAGACCTCAGGCTGACGGGAAGCAGGCAAAAACACCCCCAAAAGCCCCAGGCCCCACGTGAAACCGCTCCCTGGGTGTTTCTGCCCCCCCCTCAGAGCAGCAGGATGTTGTGTCCGGGGGATCTTTGCACACTCACTTGCCACCGATCACGTCCATGGTGAACCTCAGGGCTTCCTGGACGGTTTCGGGCTGGCCCTGCAGAAACGAGGTGGGAGTGAGTGAGTGCAGGCAAAGTAGGGGGATTGCTGCTGCCCCCCATGCCCTGAGCACGCCCCACACACAGCAGCAGCCCCTCCTCGGGCACCAAAAGAGGACCAAAACCCTCAGCTCCACACCCTGGAGCTGCTGGGCGAGAAACCCAGGCAGAATCCAGCTCCTCAGGCAGCCCCAGATCCCCTGTCCCACATTTTCAGGTGCAACTGGGAGGTGCCAGAGCCTTGGGCTGGGCTGCGGGAGGTCCCAGAGGTTTCCCTCAGCGCTGCTCCTGGAGCAGGGATGTGGAACTGTGCCCAAAGGGGGTGTCCAGAAGCAGAAACAGCCCGGGGAGTTAAAAAAAAAAAACAAACAAACAATTCCTGCTGCCAGAGGGAGAAGGAACGCACCTTCGCCAGTTTGATCGCCTCGTTGAGTTTATCCAGAGCGCTCTGGAAGTAGATGACCTGTGGGGAGAAGAAGAATTCCTCCCAGGTTTGGTAGAGGTGCCAGAGCTGGCAGAGAAATTCAGCGCCTCTGCCCTGCACGGAGCACCACCACCACCCCCCGAGGGCTGCAGCTTCGTTCAGGGGCTTTCCTGGTGCCCCTTTCCTGCTTCCCCGGGGCTGTGGAAACCCCAGGGGGGTGAAAATCTCCTCCGGGGCTCAACAGGACCTCGACCCACGCGACCCGGGCTGCCACAGCTCTGCTTACCCTTTCCCCGAACTTCTGCTGCTCCTCGGCTTGTTTTCCCATGTGCAGCTGCAAAAAAAGAAGCGTCAGAGCTCCTCGTGGAAGGGAAATCATTCAGCCAAGAAATTTAGCCCCCCCTGAGCCTCCCCAGATCCTGCTCGTTGGCCGTGAGGGGGGCTGAGAGCAAGGGGTGCCCCCCCCCCAGCCCCAAAAACTTACGTGGGCCACGGCGGCGAAGTAGTAAATCTTCATCTGGACCAGTTTCTTCCAATCCTTCTGGATTTTGCCCAGCAGCGAGGCCGTTTCCGAGTTCTCCAGCGCCCGGCAGGCCTCCTTGTAGTAATCCACCACCTGTGGGGTGCAGGAGGGGGGTGTTTGGGGTGCCCCCAAAGAGCCAGGACCCCGTTTGAACCAAGAGCAGCCCCGGGAAGAGCTGGGTTGGGGCAGGTTTGGTGGCACCAGGCTCGGCTCGCCCAGCTGGCGGGCACCCTGCTGATCAGTTTTGGTGAGTTTGGGTTAAAAATGGGTTAAAAAATGGTGTTCTAAGGAAATCTGCCACCCTTCCGCCTTCCTTGGAGGAGCTGGGGGCTGCTCAGGGCTTGCTGCGATGCCAAAGGGCAGTGCTGATGCCACGCAGGGCCCAGACAGCTCGTCCCCAGGTGTCACCCGGCGCTCACGCAGCTGTGACAAGAGCTGAGCACGGAAAAGATCCCCCAAAAGCTCACCTGGGCGCTGATCCGGGCCACGAGGAAGCTTTTCCTGTTGTCCAGCATGGATTTCTCCAGCAGACACTCCTGCGCCTGGCCCTGTGGAGGCGAGAGGCAACACTGGCTGTCCCCACGCTCAGATTCTTCTGAAATCCCCAAATCCCTCCTGTACCCAGCACCAGGACCCGCCAGTTACAGCCCCTTTGACCTGAGGACCCCATGGGATGCCCCAGCAGCGCGGCACGGAGCCCTCCTGCCTCCCGAGCCCACCCCAAAATCAGCAGGAGCCGCCCCGGGGGCAGCCAGGAGCCGCTCAGCACCCGCTGGCAGCGCAGCCCCTTTCCTACCAGCATGAGGTTGATGTTGAGGTTGAGGATCTGGTGGCTCATGTCCACGCTGTAGGAGTGGGGGAAGTGATCCCGCAGGTAGGTGAAGGCCCCGGCGGCGCACTGGAAGTGGGTGCACGAAACCTTCATGCCCTGGGCAGACAGGAGAAGGCGTCAGGCGAGCACAAACCACGCCTGAGGGTGGCTGTGAGGAGCCCGAGGGCAGACTTGGCCTCAGAGCAGCGACACAGCAGGGGGCAGGGGGATAAAATCCAGCTCAGCGGGGCTAAAAACGCTCCCTGTGCTGCTCACGGGCCCCCCGAGACCCCAAAAAGCAGCTTCCAGATGCCAAAAGCTGAGCTTTGAACCCAAAAAGCTCTCAGGGGCGTGCATTGATGCAATGCCCGGGCTACAGCCGAGTCCTGAGGGCTGTCAGCGTGTGGCTGCTGGCCCCCAGGAGGGAAAAAAAAAACCCTTTTTATGGATTCCCAGGGGCTGCTCGGGGGCTCTTACCTCCTCCGACACCCTCTTGTCCATGGCGCCCAGCATGGAGTGCAGCGCACCTGCGGGGAGAGGAGCAGGGCTCAGCGGAGCGCCCACACCGGGCTCAAAACCCCAAAAACCGGGAGTTTCGCACCAAATCTGCGAGCAGCTGGCTCCAGGCAGAGGCATTCAGCAAAGGGAAGCCCCAAGCTGGCAGCAAACCCCCAGCACTGAGTATTTAATGCCCCCCCCCGGGGACACAGCCGTGTTTCTGACCCTCACCCAGGTTGTAGAGGATGCAGGCCTGCTCGTACTTGATGTCCTCGTGGGTCACCGTCTTGCCCGAGAAGATCTCGGTCCTGCAAGGAGAGAGGAGGGGGCTGCTTACCCCCTGCTCACCTTCCTGGCCCTGCCTCAGCCCCCTCAGAGCCACCCCCGGGGCATGGTGGCATTTTAGGATGTCCCCAGGCCACCCCAGCAGCAGGGGAAGCTGCCCAAGAAGCGCCACAACAACCAAAAGTTGGGCATTGTAGGACCCGAGCCTCACACATCAGGGAAAACCGCACCCCAGGAGGGCAGGAGGAGCCCCCCACGGCCCTCACCAGGCGATGGGGACCGCGGCCTCCTGCTCAGCACCCATCGGGATGCGGCTCTGCAGGTAGTGGAGCTGCCCGAAGTATTTCCTCAGCGTGCTGCAGCCCTCGAAGTCCCTGGGGACGTTCACGGCGTTCTAGAGGGGAGAGAGAAAGCGGGAGGGAGGAGCAGGAGGCAGAAAACAGTGGGGTTCTGCAGGGAGCGAGCTGTCACCCAGCTCCCGTGGGCAGCTGGGGGTGATTTGGGGCCGAACCCACCCCGGGGGGGGGGCAGGGGGCTCACCTGCCGCAGCACCTCCAGCTTGCGCAGCTCCTCGTTGTAGTTCTCGGGGTTCTCCCCGTAGTTCTTCAAGACAAACTGGGGGGAAAACAAGAGGCGAGGGGGTGTGACGGAGTGCAGAGGTGTTCACAAACGCCGGGGGAAAGCAGCTTTACAGAGATTTAAACTTGCCTCCATGTACAGGCGTGGAATAAATCCCTGGGGGAGGCGTTTGGGGCTGGCAGGATGGTGCTGAGCCGGCTGCGGGGCCTGACTCAGCCACGGGGCGGCTCCCGGTGTCACCCCGTGCCACGCCCGGTGTCACCACACAGCTCCTCTGTGGCCATGCCCCCAAAACTGGCACCAGCGCCGGAGAAATCCTGCCCCACGTGGCCCTTTAGGGGTGCCTAACCGAGTCCTGACCCCCCAAAAAACCCAAGGGCAGGAGGAGGCGTGCCTGCCGGGAGACCCTGCCTGCTGTGGGTGAGGAGCTGCCTCTGCTGGAGGTCTGACGGAGGGGTGGGAGCTCGCCCGCACGGGAGCAAACATCAGGAGGGCCTCAGAAACGCACTCCCACAGCCAGGTGGGGATGGAAAGCTCATGGGAGGGGGTCCCAGCTCTGCTCCCGGCATCTTCCAGCCCAGGGACAGGTCCCCAGCACCGTGCCCTGCCTGGGAAGGGCTCAGCACCGACGCTGCCTCTGCAGCTCCTTGCCCGGAGGAACCGAAGAGCCCCACAGCAGCCCCGCCAGCGCACAGGGACACCCTTCAGGAAGGGAAACAGGGACGAGGCTCCCCGCCAGCCCCTGGGCAGCTTCCTCACGGCTCCTCAGGGCTTCCCCTGAGGGCTCCTGCGCGAGGAGGAACCGGGCCCAGAGGCCGGGACCGGGAGAGGGCGGGACGGGAGGCCGGCCACAAACCTGCCGACTCACCCCGCCACCGGGGCGGGCTCCCCACACCCCCCTTAACCCCCCCCACCCCCCTCATCCCCCCCCCCACACCCCCCTCAGCCCCCGGGCTCCCCTCACAGGCCTCGGCCCAGCCTCGGCCCAGCCCCGGGCCTTCCCCGTTCCCCCCCCGTTCCCCCCCCAAACCCCTTCCCGTCCCCCTCCCGTCCTCCCTCACCTTCTTAACGGCGGCGTTGAAGGCGAACTCGCCGGCCTCCTTCAGGTCCAGCCAGATCATGGGCATGCGGGGCACGGCCTCCATGGCGCCCGCCGGGCCCCGCCGCCGCCGCCGCCACCGGCCCCGCCGCGCGGCGCCTGACGGGAAACCGAGGCCGCCGAGCCCCGCTTCCGGTCCCGCCCGGAAGCCCCGCCCCTTCTCCCGCGCCGTTTCCATAGCGACGCGCCCCGCCCACCCCGCTGCGGGGCGCGGTTGCCATGGCGACGGCCTATAGGGAAAGGGAGGGGTGTTGTCATGGCGACGCGGTTGCCATGGCAACGGGGCGGTTGAGGCCTAGTCCAGGCTTGAGGCCTGCACCGGGCGCTGCCAGGCCCGGCCCGCCCGGGGCCGCTCCTCACGGCCCGGGAGCGCCGCGGGGCCTCGGCCCCGGTCCCCCTGCGGCTTGGGCAGCCCCAGCCCGGCTCCCCTGGGGCTCCCCTGGGAGCCTGAGGGCGGCTGAGCCGGGGGGTGCTCGCCTCCAGGCCTGAGGGGGGTGCCTGAGGTGGGCGTCCTGCCAATTAGGAGCACATTTTAATAAACATACACATTTTAATAAACACATTTTAATAACCACATCTTAATAAACACATTTTAATAAACATACTGTTATTCCCTATTACCTGACACCTGGTCACCCCCCGTTTCACTGGCTGAGTACCACAGGTTCACAAGCTACTCAACACTCCATACCTATATATACACACTATACCATATATATGCAATATATTTTTCTTCAACTCTTTAATTTCTCCTTTTTCCCTTTTTTTGTTCCCACCTTTCTTATGTTTTGAGAACGCGTGATCTTTGTTTCACCGTTCCCACACTGCTCATCCTGTTTTTCTCATGCTTCCACCTTGTTTTGGAACAGTGAGGCCTTCCACTGCTCACTTATCTTCTTGGCACTGCTCCTTGTTATGACTGCACAGCCAGCTTGGACTACAGAAAATCAGTTTTCTACTGCAAAAACAACCTAGTTTCTCACACCTGCCGATGCCCTGAGGGTGCCCAGGCACTCGGGAAGGGCAGCAAGCAGGGATCCGATGCACTCTGACCACCTCCTTTCAGGCTTTGGGGGGATTTAGTGCAGAATGTACCCATTTGAAGTGTTTGGAAACGGCACGGAATTTCCATCGAGCGGAGTGCAACAAATCACTTGACCCACCATGTGAGGACCAATTAGGCTCACCGGAGTGCAGCAATTACCTCTGACTCACAACACAAAGGTGAATTTCATCGCCGCTCTCAGCAACGTGCCTGCCGTCACGATGCCGGGCACACCCAGTGGGCTGGCACCGGTCAGGGATGTGACAGCGGCTGCAGGTCCAGCGCTGCCCTCTTTTGCCCTGTATTTCCTCGGGGTGCTGCTGTCGCACCAAGGCTCCGTCCCTGCTGTTGCCAGCAAGCGCCACACCAGAAAACCTTTGTATTACTCTGATGGTGTGCAGAGCCAAAGTCACAGCTCTTGTGGCCAAAGAAAAGCACCTAAAATCCTCCGTGACGAGGAAGCCCTTGCTCCTGAAGTCTGGAATATTTGGTTTGCCAGCAACAAGGCATCCTCTGGTTTCCTTCAGTACCAAGATGGGTTTGTCTGCTCTTGCAGCAGCTGTGGTCACTATCGCTCCCCCACACACCCCTGCTTTTCTCTTCAGAGCTTCCTTCCATATGTTTCTAGAGATAACCGACCGATATCAAGGTCGTATTATAGAGCAACGTGAGGATTACATCAGCCACAGTGTGCTGGGAGCTCTGGTGAGCAGCCTTTAAAGCTGCCGTACCAGTGATGCTCAGTGAGGGTGGCTTCCACTTCTGCTAACCAAACCAGACCCTTACTATCACACACACTTTCCACTTCTCTTTCCTCTAAGCATTTTCAAATTTCAGATGCGTGTTTTCTTGACAAAGTTGATTGATGGCCACCCCGTGCACTACTTATGTTTTAAATGGTGCAAAAAAAGGCATCTTCTGTTTAGTGCTCAACCAGTAAGTCATAGAACCACAGAATCATTAAGGTTGGACAAGACCTCCAAGCTCACCTGGTCCAATACCCCCTACCACCAATGTCACCACCACACCATGTCCCCAAGCACCACGTCCAACCTCTCCTTGAACACCCCCAGGGATGGTGATGCCACCACCTCCTTGGGTAACCCGTCCCAATGCCTGACTGCTCTTTCTGAGCAGAAATGTCTCCTTATTTCCAACCTGAACCTCTAGTTTAGGTTTCCCTCTAGTCCTATCAGTGGTTAGCTGTGAGAAGAGGCTGACCCCCAGCTCCCCACAGCTTCCTTTCAGATAGTTGTAAAGAGCAATGAGGTCTCCCCTGAGCCTCCTCTTCTCCAGACCAAACACCCCCAGTTCTCTCAGCTGAGACTCTCCTCCCAGACTCATTTTGGTTATTCCAGTGCTGGTCAGGTAATTATCAGTGTTTCCAGAAAAAAAAATAAAAAATGTCATGTATGATTGTGTTGCCTTCATTATTCACATTTTGAGTGTGATTCAGACTGCAGCTCCTCAAGAACTGCTGCGATATGGGTCCGTACCATGGGGTCCATCCTTCAGGAGCACACTGCTCCAGCATGGGTCCCCCTTCTGGGCTCTGCTCACAGAGCCCTCCCCCTGCAGCCCCCTCTACCAAAACCTCAAATATTTGATCCTCAAATATTAACCAGCTTTATTGGGCCCTCTTCTCTGCAGGGCCTTATCCCACAGGATTGGGGTTCTTCCAAGCAGATCCTTGAAGAGGCCAAATTCTGCTCTCCTGAAGTCCAGGGTTGGTTATGTGTTTGCTTTTCACCCTCCTCCCTGCCTTTAGGATCCTGAACTCCACCATCTCACGCTTCCTCCAGCCAAGGCTGCCTTTGACCTCCCCATTCCCAGCAAGTCCACGTTGCTGGTGAGCATGAGGTCCATCAGAGCACCTCTCCTTGTTGGCTGCTCTATCACTTGGAGGAGGAAATCAGCACAGATGCGCTCCAGGAACCTCCTGGATTGTGTCCTGCTCTGCTATCCCCTCTTACAGAGCTGAAGTCCCCCATGAGCAGGGTCTGTGAGCAGGAGGCTGCTCTTTCTGACGGTAGAGGGCCACATCTGCTCGCTCTTCCTGTAGCAGATGCACGCCCTAGTGTCACCTTTTCCTGTACTGCCTTTAATCAGTGGTCTGACTAAATCTTAATCTTAAAGTCTCAGTGGGCTCCTCATCCTCCCCCAGGCAGAGCCCCATGCACTCCAGCTGCTCTCCCTCATGAAGGGCAACCTCCCCTCCTCATTTCCCCAGCCTCATTGCAGCACACCAGCCATGGGATTTGTCCCACCACATCTCCCTGATCATTTCCAAGATGTCAGGGCACTAATTTAGGCTTTGAGGAGCTCTCTTTCCGAGCTTTGGGTTTGCTTCAGACTTGGGACAGGGTTGTCCCCAACCAGGAGACGTGCTCCGAGCTCGAGCTTCCTGGGGGCTCCTCAGGAAGATGGATGGGCACATCAATCTTGAAATTTCTCTGTCTGCTCAGGCCTTCCTTCTGCCTGGCCATTGTGTGAGAAAAATCTCAATATTTTTTTTTCATACAGGGTCTTTTGTGAAGCTTTTTTATTCTCAATTGCAATGGTGGGTGCCCTGCAAGCAGGAGCACACAGTAAAAGTTTATCATAACCCTATATCCCCTATGACCCGACACCTGATTTCTCTCATTTCCTCACTAGCTATACCTTATATACCTATACTTACACCTTATATACTATACTTATACCTTATAGACCTATACCTTATGTACCTATACACTTCTATACCATATAGGTACAATTTAATTTGACCAACCATTAATTTCTCCTTTTCTTTCTTTTTTTTTTTTTTTTCCTTCTTCTTTTGTGACTAGAGGGCTCGTGATTTTTGTTTTTACTGATTTCATGCTGCTCATCCTGTTTTTCTGAGCTATCCTCCTTATTTTGGGACAGTGGGACCTTCCCCTTATCTGCTTAATGTACTCCCCACTGTCATGCCTGCACAATCACTTTTGAATATGCAAGGTTAGTGGAATTTTCCACTGCAAAACCACCTTCTGTTGCAAAAACACAGCTTCGTTTCTCACATATCTATGCCATTACCAAGCTCGGTAACCCAGGGCTACAAAAAAGCCAACAGGTCTTCCATGAGAGACCAATTGTTGACATTCCTGGCCTTTTTTGACACCAATAATGCCTCAGAGCACTCCATGTGCAGGTGGACATGGGCACCCTGTCAAATGCTCAGCCAAGGACAACGAGATGCTGCTGTTGTCCGAAAAAGTGGCTCCTTTACCCAGTGTGCGATAAGCCAATTCACACGCACTCAGGAGAGATATTGCTTTTATTCAGGCCTCAGAGCTCGGTGCAGTTTCCACAGATCAAGCACAGCCGATGTCGACTTCCTGGCTCCACGTAGACATTAAATTCATGGCTATTCTAGCGATCTAATACAAATTCATTCTAATCTACCTGAGTTTTGTGCTCATGTGGCATCATTCTTAATGGCTCCTTTTAGGGCCCTTCTGCACGTGCCTTCCTTTCTGTGGGGGTCCTTGGTGGTGTTCCCCGATGAAGCACCCTAACCCCTTTTATCCATCGATGGCCACATGTCACCGAAGCACAACCTCAGGCTACTTGCTATGGGCAACTTTCCTTGGTTTCTCCCAGAAGGAGCATTCTGTCCCTGATCAAAGGGAGCCTAGGTTAGAAGTTAAACATAATTTTTGTCCTGTGCTACGTAAATGATACCTGATAAAGGGAAGCTCAATAAAAATAGACAATTACTCTTCGTTTCCAAGGGAGAGTTGGTTCCATTACACTGGGACTTGGGGGTCCCGTCTGTGTGTGTGAACGCCTGGTGGGTGCCCAGAGCCTGGACACAAGGGCATGGGCACCGCCAGAGGCACAAGGACGCCCGCTGAGACATCAGGAAAGTCTTTTTTTGCTGTGCGGGTGTCTGAGCGCTGGCACAGGCTGCCCAGAGGGTCTCCATCCCTGGAGATGTCCAACACCCAGTGGACACGGTCCTGGGCAGCTGGAGCGGTGTCCAGAGGTGCCTCCAGCCCCAGGCGTTCTGCGGTTCTTTCGTGCTAGCACTCTTCGCGCCCGCGTGATACAGAAACACAGGGAAATCACAGCCACAGCGATGAGAATCAGCCCACAAGCCATGGCAACTGTCCTGCAGCCGGACTGCTCCCTCTTTATCCTGCCTACTCTGTATCTCCACATCTGATACTCCACCTTCTTTTCAGTTAAATTGGGCTCCAGGTACATCTCATTGCTGTAGTACCTGTTCCCATTCGCCTGCACCATGCAGTGGACCATCCCCATCAGCTCCGCGACCTGCAGGTCCCGTTCGGCTCCAACTGCCCGGTTGTTGAAGCCGCAGTACCTGTTCCCGCATCTCTGGATCAGCTTCTGGAGAGCCCTGTTTTTGGAATACTTCACATAATTGTGCAGTGACTTCCCCTCCAGCTCTTCCGTGCGGGTGAATATGACGATGGTGTGCCTCAGAACATCAGCTCCAAAGATGTCCTGCAGTCTCTCTGCGGCCTCCTCGCCCTCCTGGGTGAATCGGCCCAGCTGGGTCACCAGCAGCAGCGCGTGGGGGCCCGGGGAGGACAGCCTGATGCAGCGGATAATTTCTTGGCGCACCTCACTGCTGGCACCTCCGGGGTTGAAAATGTCGGCCGTGTCAACCACCGTGAAGTCCTCGCCGCCCCAGTGCCCCTGTGCTCTCGCACAGCTCACGGTCACTGGCTGGGTGGACAGCTTGGACTCAAACACATGTTCCCCGAGGAGGGTGTTCCCCGTGGCACTTTTCCCCTCCCCAGCCTTCCCGGCCAGGATCAGCCTCATCTCCAAGCCCCCGCCGACCCCGGGCAGCACGTGGACACGACGGACGGCCACGGTCACGCTGCGGAGACAAAAGCAGACACACAGAAGGGGTTTTCAGAAGGGATTTTCACGAAAAGCGGGGATGGTTTCGAAGCCTCTTTGTGCCCCCGCTGTGCGAAGGGCTCGGGGGCTGCAGCTGGGTCAGGCTGTGGTGGCACCGGGACAGACGGGGTCCCCTGGATCGCGCTGCCGCGTGTGCAGCCACAGCAGTGCACGGACAGCAGCGAGGAACCGAAAATGAAAATAAAAGCTGGAGCTGCGAGGTGCTGCGGGGAAACAGAGCAGCGAGGCAGCCTCAGTGTGCGCAGGATCATGGGGGGGGGGAAGGCAGCGTGGTGGCAGAGACCCTCGGGTGGTGGCAGGGACCCTCAGGGCAGTGACACTCGTGCAGCCGGGGCCCCGCGTGGGGCTGAGCACGGTGCCCAGGGGCTCCCCCGGGCTGGGGCTGTGCCCACGCCGAGCATGGGGAGCGAGGAGTGGGGAGAAGGGAAAGAGAGAGGAGGGGACAGGGGAAGAGCCACTTCCCACTGCCCTGCACCAGGTCCCCAGGCCCCCTCGGAGCCCTCCCCGCCGGCACGGAGCCTCGCAGCCCCTGGCCTCCCGCCTGTACCTTCCTGCACGTCCTGTGCTTGCTGCTCACAACCTCCAGGAAGTGACAGCGGTGACAGAAGCAGCTCGGAGCACGGCCCTCGTGCCAGCGGGATGGCACGCAGGGCGCAGGCAGTGCCAGCACCTCCTGCAGGGACGCTCGGTGGGGCTCAATGAAGGGTCCCCAAAGAAGCAGCCGCCCTCTGGACCCCCGTGCTGGGGGCTGCTGGCACCACGGTCACTTTGCTTCGCAGGGAAGGGCTGGGCAGCATTTGTGCCGGCAGAAAGGCACCGATGCAGGGGACGAGGACATTTCCCAGGAGGAACTGCCCTGCTCTGTCCCTGCGCGTCCCCATGTCCACAACCGTCCCTGAAACGCCCCGGGCACGTCCCTGGCATCGAGCTGGAGACGAAGCAAAACCAACTGAGCAGCCCCAAGCTTCATGATGTTGTTTTCACACCAGCCCTGCAGCACGGTTAGAGCGAAAATCATCCACTTGCCACCTCGTTAAGCAACACGGTACCAGGAAGAAGCAATCCAGCACGGCCCCGGTGGTGCAAGAAGCGGTTGTGCAGTGACACAACAGCCCGCCAACCCCCAGAAAACACCCGGCACGCGACGCGCGTGATGCATTGACCCAGTACCCAGCACACACGGATGTTGGGACCCAGAGACAGCAGGACACAGGGGCACAAGGACCCCAGGTGTTAGGGACATCGGGACCTGGGCCACAGGGGTCCCCACGGGCTCCAGTGCCCCCTGATGCGGGGCTGCACCGTGAACAGAGGGCGGGGATGTCCCAGACACGCTCACACCCACGCTCCCATCCAGCTCTCTTTATTCCCAGTGCACTCAGAGGCTTTGGCATCGCCCAGGGGAAGGGGGGATGCAGGGTGGGGGGCACACGGGGCCGGGGGAGGCTCCTGGGCACGTGCCAGCAGGACGGAGCATGGGGCAGGGATGAGGACGCTGCCCTCCCCCCGACCCCACGCGGGGGGCCACCGCGGCGCCGGTGGCAGTGCTTGAGGGTGAGGGGGGACACTCAGGGCGGCCACCCCCTCATCTTTCGGGCCAGTAGAGCACGAAGCCGTCGCGGCTCTTGCGGAAATCGGGGCTGGCCAGGCCCGGCTTCTTCTCCACGGTCAGCAGCCTCTTGCGCCCGCGCAGGCTCAGCTGGATGCAGTCGGAGACACGGACCTGCAGCTCCCGCTTGGTCCTGCAAGGGCACGGCCTCAGCGCTCGGCCACGGGGGCGTTTTAGGGGGGTTCCCCCCACCCCAGAAGGCTGCCCCGGCCCCACTCACGCTCGGCAGTGCTCCAGCAGGACGCCCACCAGCTCGCCCACCCGGTTGTCTCCCGGCGGCTGCGTCTTGTGCAGGCAGACGGCCAGGTCGTCGTGGCTCTGCGTGTGGAAGACCACCAGCTGCGCCTGGCAGCTCGTCACGCTCAGCCCCGTCACCTGCGGGGTGTCACAGCAGTGTCACAGCACCACGAGGGTGTCATGGCACCACGAGGGTGTCACGGCACCGTGGTGGTGTCACGGCACCGCGATGGAGACGATGTGACGCCCCCATCCCGGAGATCTACCAACGTGGGTGGGACATGGGGACATCGGAGGGGTCTTCGTGTGGGACAGGGGCAGCCAGGACGGCCACCCCGGTGCCACCCGGTGCTGGGGACACTCACAGTGCTGAGGGGCAGCGCCCGCATCACCCGGTACTGCTGCCGGGGCTCCAGCTTGTAGAGGTGCTGGTCGGTGATGAGGATGGCGCGGTCGCGGCTCTTGTTGAAGCGGTTGATCTGCGGGGCAGGGACGAGTGAGGGGGGTGACAAGGGGACACCGATGGGGACACGCCGGCCCCACCGAGCCCCTCACCTTACGGACGTGTCCGGAGAAGAGGACGGAGCCGAAGTGCACCTTGTCCCGCAGAGCCTGCACGCGGCGGGCGAAGGGCAGCGCCAGCCCGGGGTTCTCGCTGGCCTGCGGGGAAGGCGGTGTAGGGTGGGGGTGCGCAGCGGGTTGGGGTTGGGTTTTGGGGTCCTGCCATCCACACCGTGCCCTTACCGAGGACAGATAGTCCCGCGCCCAGCCCCGCTGGCACCCCCAATCCTTCCGCAGCCCCTGCAGCACCTCCATAGCGGCCACCTTGGCCCGGATCTGTGCCATGTCCGAGGGGGGGATGTTCTTGACGATCTGCCTCGCTCTCCACCTGCGGGGCAGAGGGGGAAACCAGGCGCTCAGGCACCACGACCACAGCCCCCCCGGCGCGGCCCCCGCTCGCCACGCACCCCCGCGCGCCGCTGGCACCTGCGGAAGAGCTGCTGGCTGTTCTCCTGGAAGCGCTCCAGCACGGCCGGCGGCACGGGCCAGGCCAAGCTCTTGCCGAAATCGGGCATGGCGCGGACGCCCTGGAAGCGCCGCAGCAGCTCCCGCAGGTAGGCCTTCACCTTGTGCCGCTTGTAGTAGCTCATGATGGTGTAGGCGGCGCGCAGGTAGCGGCACCGCCGGCGGGCCAGGGCGCCGCGCCACGCCTGGAAGAGAGCAGCCGGCACTTTGTCCCCGCCAACGTGCCACCCTCGGGGGGGATTTGGGGTTCTCCATGCTGGTGTCACCGCCTCCGGGGTGTGTGGCAGCGGTGGGGACCCTCCCCGTCGTTGTCCCCGTGGATGATGTGAGGTGGGGGTGCCAGGAGCATGGTGCCAGGCTCCAAGCCCTGCACCGTGAGGCGCAGTGGGGACAGTCCCCAAAGTGCTGCCCCTGCCCCAAAATGTGCTGCGGGGCTGGATGTGTCCCCTGAGCCCCCCAGGAGTGTTTGGGGGAGCCTGGAGCTGGCTCCATCCCCTGCCCCGCAGCCTGAGGATCCAAAAAAACCACCCCACGCTGTGCCCTGCGCCAACCCCGAGTCCTGCCCTGTGTCACCCCAATGTCACCCCCACGTCACGCCGCGCCACCCCCACCTTCTGCAGCAGCAGGACGATGATGGGGATGAGCTGCGCCCGCTCCTGCTCGAGGCAGAAGAGGGTGCGGGGCGTGCGGATGAAGACCTTGCTGTGCCCATAAGCCACGTCGTCCTGGAAGCCGTGCTGCTCCAGGAGGGCTTGCGCCGCCTCGCGGTCGGTGGCCATCAGGTGGTTGGGCCACGTGTACTCGCACGTCATCTTGTACCTGGGGGGGGTGTGACAGGGGTTGGGTGAGTGGGACGGGGCGTGGGGGCTGCCGAGGACCCCCCGCCATGGGTCACCGGGGCCGTACCGCAGCAGGAAGCGGTCGTAGGGCTGGCGGTAGGCGAAGCCGGCGCGGCGCACCCGCACGTTCTCCAGCAGCCCCAGGTAGGCGACCTGGTGGCGGCAGCGCTCCTCGTCGAAGAGCGTCGGCGACTTCTGGTCGTTGGGCTTGATGCAGCGCACGTAGTAGGGCTCCTGCGGGCACCGCGGAGGGGCTGGTTATAGGGGAACGGGTGGTGGCCCCGTTCCCCTGTCCCCGGACAGACTGGCGCGCTCCGGGTGCGTCCCCGAGCCCGCGTGGCCCCAAACCCGTGCGTGTTCTGGGGGCTGGCATGGGGACAGGAGAGCTTGGTGGCTTGGGGACAATCCCACGTGGCTCAGGGCCAGTTTGGGGCCGTACCTGGCTGCATGGGGACACCATGGCTATATAGGGACATGCCTCAGGGACACGCACAGCTGGTTAGGGATTTAGGGAGCCCACCCAGCTTGGGGACATGCCTCAGGAGCGCGTCCCAGTGGCTTGGGGACACTTTTAGCCGATATGGGGTCGCACTAGACTGGCTTGGGGACATGTAGGGACGTGGCCAGCTGGCTGGGGGGCCGGTACCTTGGAGGCGAGGTTTTCCACCAGGGCCACGATGGAGTTCTTGAAGAGGGTGGCGGCCGTCAGCGGGCGCTTGGTGACCTCGGTGATGCTCTGCTCGCCGTCGGGCCACATGGCACGCAGCACGGGGTCGGCGCTGGGGACGGTGGTGGCGTGGGGCTGGTGACACCGGGCTCCTCTGCCACCTCCCACCCCGTGGCAGCGTCCCCTGGCTGTGCCACCAGCCCTCTGGCGGTGTCCCCAGCCCCTCGCTGTCCCCAACCTGTTGTAGAGCAGCCGTTTGAAGTCCTGGAAGAGCGTGTCCTTGTTCTTGTCCAGGAAGCCCTCCACCGAGTACCTGCGGGAGGGGGACACCGTGCTGGGGGGGCAAGGATAATGGACCATGGACACCCCACAAGAGCCCCCACAGCCCCGCCATGACCCTAAATGTTCCCCCATGCCCTCTCAAAGTCCTCCATGGCCCCAAGACCCCCCCATGTTTTTTTTGTGGTTCCCCACAGCCCACCATGGATGCCCACAGTCCCCAGTGGCCATCCACACCCCCAAGTCCCCAAATGACACCAAAACCCCACAGATCACCCCATGGCCCGCTGTGGTTCTCCACGGCCCCACGGCCAACCATGGATACCCCAAGAGCCCCCACAGCCCTGCCATGACCCCAAATGTTCCCCCATGCCCTCTCAAAGACCTCCATGGCCCCAAGACCCCCATCAAGACCCCTCCCGGGTTTTTTTCGTGGTTCCCTACATCCCCATGGCCCCCCATGGTTCCCCAAAACCCCACGGCCCCCCATGGGTGCCCACAGTCCCCAGTGGCCACCCAAACCAAGTCTCCAAATGACTCCAAAACCCCATGGCCTGCTGTGGTTCTCCACAGCCCCACGGCCAACCATGGACACCCCAAGAGCCCCCACAGCCCCGCCAGGACCCCAAATGTTCCCCCATGCCCTCTCAAACTCCTCCACGGCCCCAAGACCCCCCCATGGTTTCTTCGTGGTGCCCCCCAGCCCCCATACGTGACATCTCCGGCGTAGTGCTTGATGCGGAAGTCGCGGTTGAACTCCATGGTCTTGTCTGTGGGGCAGAGCTGGAGGGCAAAGGGGTGTCAGCCCCGGCCCACGGGCCCCCCTCTTGCTCCCCCCAGCCCCAAAAACACCTTGCGGCTGCTGTAGTGGGGGTGGCGACCCAGGCGGGTGTCCATGGAGGCCAGGAAGAGCGCGTCGGTGACCGTCCCCACGGCCAAGCAAGCCTCGTCCAGCAGCGCCAGGATACCACGGTGCGGCTGCTCCACCAGCTCCACGATGGGCTCGTTGCTGAAGTACTCGATCTAAGGAGGAAGGCAACGTGTCCCCAAAAATCACCTCCCCCCCCTCCCAGCACCCCAAATCTCACCCCGCCGGGTGATCCCGGCCCCGTGTGCGCTCACGTTCTGCCAGGCGATGCCCTCGCGCTGGTACTCGGCCTGCTCCTGCCGCAGGATGAGCTCGATGAAGAGCTGCTGCAGCTTCTCGTTGCAGTAGTTGATGCAGAACTGCTCGAAGCTGAGCCCCGGGGGGGGTCAGGACGGCCACGGCCACCCGGCCCCCCGAGCTCATGGCCCTGCTCCCGTCCCTCCAGGTGTCCCTGCTGGGTGACATCCCCTCCAGGTGTCCCTCTGAGCCCTGTCCCCTCCACGCGCCCCTCCTGGGTCCCATCCCCTCCACGTCCCCTTCCCATCCCCAATCCCATCCACGTGTCCCTCCCAGGTGTCCCCTGTCCCCTCCTTCTCCTCCCCATCCCCAATCCCTTCCATTTGTCCTTCCCAGATGTCCCCTGTCCCCTCCTGGTCCTCCCCATCCCCATGTCCTCCCCAGGTGTCCCCTCCTCATCCATCCCTCCCATCCCCACTCCCCTTCCCCACATCCCCTCCAGGTGCTCCCCCAACCCCATCCCACCTCTCCCCCGTGTCCCTGTCCCCCCCCACCATGGGGGCCGTGTCACCTGTTGGTGTCGAAGATCTCAAAGCCGTAGATGTCGAGGACGCCGATGACGGTGCCCTTGCCGTGCAGGCGCGCGTCGTAGCCCCGCGCCGCGATGCCGGCGTTGATGCGCCCCACGATCCAGCTGAAGAGCCGCTCGTAGACGGCCTGGGGACAGATTTTGGGGACTCAGTGGCCACCCCGGAGAACCCCGGCGGTGTTTTTTTTCCACGTTTCCCACCTCACCTTGGCGCAGGCGTCCCTGCCGTAGGCGGCCTCGGTGGGGCTGTGGCCCTTCTCGATCAGCTCCCCGCCGCCCGTGGCCACCGTGCGGGCCAGCAGCGCCTTGCGGAGCTGCTCGGGCGCCGTGGCCGTCAGCTGGGCCAGCGCCTGCAGCTGCTCCGGGGCCTCCAGCGCCGCCTCCTCGCCCTCCGCCACGAAGCGCACGTTGCCCTGCGGACACTGGGCTGTACTGGGTTGAACTGGGCTGTGCTGGTGGGGCTGGGCTGGGCTGGGCGGCGTGGGGTTGCGTTGGTGTGCACGGGGCCGTACTGGTGGGTGTGGGATCATACTGGTGTGCACAGGATCATAGTGGTGCATATGGGACCATACTGGTGTGCACAGGACTATACTGGTGTGTCTGGGACCATACTGGTGTGCACAGGACCATACTGGTTTGTGTAGGACCATACTGGTGTGCACGGGACTATACTGGTGCGTCTGGGACCATACTGGTGCATGTGGGACCATACTGGTGCGCACAGGACCATACTGGTGCATATGGGACCATACTGGTGCATCTGGGACCATACTGGTGTGAGTGGGACCATACTGGTGTGCACAGGATCATACCGGTGCATGTGGGACCATACTAGTGCACGTGGGACCATACTGGTCTACACAGGATCATACTGGTGCACGTGGGACCATATTGGTGTGCACAGGACCATACTGGTGCACGTGGGACCATACTGGTGTGAGTGGGACCATACCGGTGTGCACAGGACTATACTGGTGCGAGTGGAACCATACCGGTACGTGTGGGACCATACTGGTGCATGTAGGACCATACTGGTGTGCGTGGGACCATACTGGTGTGCGTGGGACCATACTGGTGCACTCACCAGGTGCAGGATGGCCGCCAGGATGCGGTGCACGGCGCCCACCTCCTCCGGGGAGAAGCCGATGATGGTCATCGCCTCCTCCACCGCCCGGAAGCCGTCCGCGTCGTCACTGCCAGCCTGGGGGGGATGCGGGTGAGGAACGGGACCCCTGGGACCCCCGCCCACCCCCCGCCCGCCCCCAGCACACTCACGCTGCTCTGGGCGCCCTCCCGGGTGTAGCGGTAGGCTCCGGGGTCCCGGCAGAGGTGCAGTGAGGCCAGCAGATCATCAGGGGCTCCCAGCAGCAGCTATGGGGCAGGAGGGCTGTCAGCACCCTGCCCTGGGGGGCACCAGGACCCCTGTCCCCGTCCCACCCAGCCTGGTGTCCCCTGACCTGTCCCACTCTCGCCCCCACCGTGTCGCATCCTGTCCTGTACTTCCCCATCCCATCCATCCCCATCCCATCCATCCCCATCCCATCCCATCCATCCCACAGATCCTATCCATCCCGTCCCCATCCCATCCCATCTGTCCCATCCCATCCCATCCATCCCATAGATCCCACCCATCCTACCCCATCTCATCCCATCCATCCTCATCCCATCCCATAGATTATATCCATCCCATCTGTCCCACCCCATCCATCTCCTCCTATCCATCCCAACTGTCCCCACCCATCTGTCCCATCCCATCCTATCCCATCCCAATCCTGCCCCTTCCCATAGGATCCCATCTGTTCCATCTCCGCCCCTCTCATCCTGACCCACCAATCCTGTCCCATCCCATAGAACCCATCCGTTCTATCCCCATCCCATCCCATCCTATTCCATCTCACCCATCCCTTCCCATCCCATCCCCATCCAATCTGACCCATCCGTCCCTTCTCATCCATCAGGTCCCATCCCACAGATTCCCTTCATCCCATTCCCACCCCATCCATCCCCTCTCATCCCACCTGCCCCGTTTTATCCATCCTATCCCATCCCCATCCCACCCATCCTGTCCCATCCCACCTCTTCCATCCTGTTCCTATCCATCCATCCCATCCCATCCATTACATCCCATCCCATAGATTCCATCCGTCCATCCCCTCTCATCCCACCTGTCTCATCCCATCCTTTATATTATGTCTGATCCATCCTATACCAGCCATCCTGTAACATCCCATGGATCCCATCCCATTCTATCCCATCCCATTCCATCCCATCTCATCCATCCCATCCCGTCCTGTCCCATCTACCCCATCTCATCGATCCCATCCCATCCCCATCCCATCTCATCCTATCCCATCAATCCCGTCCCATCCCATCAATCCCGTCCCGTCCCATCCACCCCAACCCATCCCCATCGATCCCATCTCATCCTATCCCATCGATCCTATCCTATCAATCCCATCCCATCCTATCAATCCCATCCCATCTCATCCTATCCCATCAATCCCATCCCATCCATCCCATCCCATCCCGTCCCATCAATCCCATCCCATCTCATCCTATCCCATTGATCCCATCCCATCAATCCCATCCCATCTCATCCTATCAATCCCATCCCATCAATCTCATCCCGTCCCATCCCATCAATCCCGTCCTATCCCATCTACCCCATCCCATTCCACCCCCATCCCATCCTATCCCATTGATCCCATCCCATCAATCCCATTTCATCCTATACCCATCCCATCGATCCCATCCCATCAATCCCATCCCATCCCATCCCACCCCACCCCTCACCTGGTAGAAGGAGTGGAAGTTCCTCTCTCCCGGCTGCTGCTGGAGGATTCGGGACTGGAAGAAGCAGCAGCGGGTGGGTGCCGGGGGTCCAGCACCACGCCCCCATACCCACACCCCACGCCCCGCGCCCCACACACCTTCTCCAGGAGGTAGTTGTGGATGTGGCCGCCTGTGGGGTCACCCTTGAAATCAAAGTTGATGTCCATGTACTTGCCGAAGCGGCTGGAGTTGTCGTTGCGGTTGGTCTTGGCGTTGCCGAAGGCCTCCAGGACGCAGTTGGACTTGAGCAGCACGTTCTTCACCCTGCGCGGCGCGAGGACACGGCCCGCTACCCCCAACACCCCCCCCAAACACCCCCCATAGGGGCACCGAGCCCCCCCGGGACCACCCCGCTCTGCCCCCAGGGCACGGAGACGCGGTGCCGGACCCACCTCTCCACCTCGGCGCGCTGGGTGGGGTTGGTGATGGCGGCGATGTACTGCATGATGTACTTGCTGGCCTCCGTCTTCCCCGCCCCGCTCTCACCTGGCAGAGAGGCAGGAGGTGGGCGAGGGCATGCGATTACGGGTTCCCAACCCACCTTGGGGTGCCCCTTTTTGCCCGTCCTCACCCGAAATGACGATGCAGGTGTCCTTGGCGCGGCGCTTCATGGCCTTGTAGGCGGCGTCGGCCAAGGCGAAGAGGTGCGGCGGGCGCTCATAGAGCTCGCGGCCCCGGTACTGCTCCACCGCCGCGGGGCCGTAGAGCCCCATGGGCCGGTACGGGTTCACCGCCACCACCACCTCCCCGATGTAGGTGTAGATGCGGCCCTTCGAGAACCTGCGGGCGGCGGGGCAGGGTGAGACCGCGCCACGGGGAGCGGGCTCTTCCTGCGGGGTGCGGGCAGGAAGCGGGGGCACCGCGGTTGGGATGGACGGACAGACGGACGGACGCGTAAGGACGGACAGGATTTGCACCCCCAGGGCTGCTTTCCCCACACCACAAGGGATTTGGGGTCTCCCGGTGCTGGCGGCGCCCCCGTCACCGCCCTACCGGGGTCGGCATCGCGGGGCGTTGCCCACATCCTCCATCCAGTCCCCCCCCCCCCAAGTCCCCGACCCCGTACCGCAGGCGCAGGTTCTCCATGAAGTGCTCCATGGTGACCTCGTCCAGCAGGACAAAGTCAGCCTTGCCGAATTCGGGGCCCTCCTGCTCCGCCATGCTGCGCCCACCCAGCGCGGGGCGCCGCCCGACTTCCCCCCGCCGCCACCGCCGCCACCGCCCCGGGCTTCCTGCACCGCCACCGCCCGCCGAGGCAGCGGCGCAGGCGCCCCACGGGACTGGGGTGGGGGTGGCCCTGCCCCGTCACCACCTCCCACGGGTGGGATGGGGACAGCGGGGACCACGGGGTGGGGATTTGGGCTCGGCGCCACGCCCTGGGGTGCTCGGGTCACCCTGCAGCACCCATCCTCACGGGGAGGGGTGGGCGCTGGGTTTGGATGGGTGGGGGGCGCGGGGTGGGCACCATAGGGCTGTGACCCCCCCCTTTTATCCATCGGGACCGCCGCGGTGTCCCCAGCTGCGGTCACGCGGCGTCACTTCCCTCCGGAGGCAGCGCTGCTGCACCCGCTGCATGCGCTGCACCTGCTGCACGCACTGCGTGCACTACATCCACTACACCCGTTCCGGTGCCTGCCCGCATCCGGCCCCACGCCCACGGGCGCTGGTCGCTGCCTCCGGTGCACCAGGAGGGTGTGGGGTGGTTTTGGGGCCGTTCGATGTCCCTGCACCTGGGGACAGCAGCCCTGGGGGCGTTTCCCTGCCCCGCACACCCGAATTCGACACCCGCTCGTGGGGCTGGCTGCCCAAAATCCCAGGAAACGCAGCAAAGCTGCACGGGTGGCCCCAGGACCGCGGTCCTCTCATTGCCTCAGCACCACAGCTGCAAAGAGACACCAGGAACATGAGGAAATCGTGTTTATTGGTCTGACACACGCTGTACAGCACTAAACAGGAGAGGTTTTACCCCAAAACATCGCTACAGCGCTCACCCCTCCTCATACTCGATGCCGGGCTCTAGGAGAGCAGCAGATTCTGTTCTGGGGGCGGCGGATCCCAGCCCAACCCCGTCCCTCCCAGAGGGCAGCGATCAGGACGTGAGCACCCCATGGCATCCGGCAGCTCCTCGAGGTGTCTGGGTGCCAACATGGGCTGGGGAATTTCTCCTGAAATTAAACACAGAGCTGTGTTAGTCAAAAAGAACGGGCCAAGCTCGGTCAGATGCTTTTTTTTATCCAGGGTGACCCCAGTTTCCAGCGACGGGCCCCCCAAGGCTCACCTTACCTCTGTGGGATCCAGGCAGAGCATCACGTGAGGGCTCAGATCACTGCCCACGCCTCGGCAGGCGGCTTCACGGCTGCGACCCCGCCACGGGAGGAGCCTCACAGGGCTGAGGCAGGGCTGGAGCCGCCGCTCCTCCCTCCTCGCAGCACATCGTGGTCCAAAATCGGGATTTAAAACCCTGCAAAAGAGTCAAGAGTGGTTAAAAAAGGCCCAGCAGGCACCGCAGGCAGGGTGAGCACCACCCGGGTGTGTCCAAGACCCCCACGGCCTCCCCCAGGGGTGCAGGGGGAG
This sequence comes from Clangula hyemalis, assembly GCA_963989345.1. The sequence continues at coordinate 1,438,125 of OZ022427.1, forward strand.
GCCCCGGAGCTCCTGGGGTTGCTCTGGCAAGCGCTGCAGGAATGGCTGGGGCCACCGCAGGCCCCGCCACGCTGGAAGGCTTGCGGTGACCGCAGCTCGCTGGAGCTTTGCGGGTGCTGTGGGGGCAAGGGGCTGTGCTTGGTGAACCGCAGCTCGGTGCCTCACCACCACGAGGCGCAAGCAGAGCACGAGGCAAAACCCAACAGGCTGAGGAGAACCCTTATGGGGTGCAGGGCCTCAAACCCTACAGCACCAGCTGAGCCTCCCTGTTACCTGCTGGGGCATTAACCAGCCCCGCTGCGGCCCCAGGTTGTGGTTTTCCTTCAGGGACGCATTTGGTGGCCCCAAAAACACCACGAGGTGGTTAAAAATTCAAAGTAAGCCTCTTCTGAACCCTCTGACACCAGTTAAAGAGCCTTCAGGGCGGCCCCGCTAACTCACCTGCTGGATCCGTGCAGCTTCAGGTGTCTTCCTTAGCCATCAGAGGGGAGGCTTGGTCCTAAAAAGAAGGAGCAGGGCGTTAGGAGAGGGAAGGGACGGGAAAGGGGTGGCTCTACAGACCCAGGAGGAACGGGGACCCCCTCCCCAGCTCCCTGCCGCCCTCTCCCACCTGCCTGGAGCCCCTCACACCCCCACAGAGGCCGGGGCCGTGTTTGGGATTTCTATAGCCTCCCCCAGGGGGGCACAGGGGGAGGCCTCAAACCACCCCGCGGCTGCTCTGGCAAGCGCTGCAGGAACGGCCGGGACCACGGCAGGCCCCGCCATGCTGGACGGCTTGCGGGGGAGGGCGAGGCCTCACGGGGGGGAGCAGGCCGCAGCTCCGCATCCCAGCCCGGCCGCCATAACCGAAAGCCATCCGGGGCGAATCCCGGCACCGCGCGGCTCCCTCACCCCTCCCGCGGCCATCAGAGGCGGCTCCGGCGGCGGATGGCGGCGGATGGAGAAGGATGGAGAAGGCCCCGACCTCCCTCTACGGCCGCCATGGCTGCGCGAGGGCTGCGGCGCGTGACGTCACCACGCCGCCGCTGAGGCAGCGGGCGGGCGGGCGGGGGGGCGTGGCCTCACCAACAAATGGGCGTGGTTATGCAAATCAAGGGGGGCGTGGTCACCCCCTCCCTTCCCGCCGGAGCTGGAGGACTGACGTCAGTCCTCCACCGCCGCCGCCGCGCGGGGCAGGCCGGGAAGGCGCCGCCCAAGATGGCGGCGGGCTGGAAGCGGGGCCGGGGGCGCTGAGGCGGCCGCGGGGCCCCGGGGCTCAACCGGGAGCGCCCCGAGCCGGGCCCGGCCCCCGCCGCTTCTTTCCCCCTCTCCCCCCCCCCCCCCCTTTTACACCACGCCGGGGATGCTCCGGGGGGGGCCGGGGCCGCCTCCGCAGCCGCTATGGAGGAGGAGGGCAGGAAGGGCCGCAAGGTGAGCGCGGCCCCGGGGCCAGGCCCCAAGCGGCGCCTCACGGCCCGGCCCCGGGGGGGGGGGGGCTGGGGGGGGCGGGGAGCGGGGCTGCTGCTGCCGCGGGGCCTCGGGGACGCCTTTTCCCTGCCTTTTTCCCCCCGATTCCCCCCTCTTTCCCTCGCTTTTCCCCGTTTTCCCCATCTTTTCCCCCTTTTTCCCCCCGATTTCCCTCTCTTTCCCCCGCTTTTCCCCGTTTTCCCCCTCTTTTCCCCCCGATTTCCCCCTTTTTCCCTCGCTTTTCCCCGTTTTCCTCATTTTTTCCCCCTCTTTCCCCTGCTTTTCCCCGTTTTCCCCATCTTTTCCCCCTTTTTCCCCCTGCTTTCCCGCTTTTCCCCGTTTTCCCCATCTTTTCCCCCTTTTTCCCCCTGCTTTCCCGCTTTTCCCCGTTTTCCTCATTTTTTCCCCCTCTTTCCCCCACTTTTCCCCGTTTTCCCCATCTTTTCCCCCCGCTTTCCTCCCTTTTCCCCCTCTTTTTCCCCTTTTCCCCCTTTTTGCCCCATTTTTCCCCCTTTTCCCCCCGCTTTTCCCTCCTTTCCCCAATTTTCTCTCGATTTTCCCCCCTTTTTACCTTTTTCCCCCTTTCTTCCCCCATTCTTCCCTTTCCCCCCCTCTCCTTGCCCCCCTTACCCCCTCCCCCCATTTCCCTTCTCTCCCCCCATTTTGTCCTTTTATTCCCACTGTTCTGCTTGCCTTTTGCCCTTTTTATTTGCTTATTTTCACCGTTTTACGCCACATTTCACCACAAGATGCAGCTCGGGGCCGCGCAGAGCCCCCCTGGCTGCCAGCCTCCGAGCCCTGCCCTGGCTATGGGGACAGCAGCGGGGCTCCTGGCCGAGCCCTGTGGCCACCAGCACCTCGGTGGTGGCCACCGAGCCCCCGGTAGCCCCTCTCCCATCGAGTCCAGCCAGCACTGACAGACCTGGCAGCCCTCTGTGGGGCCCCGTAGTGCACCCCAGGTAGGAAGGCTTGGCCCCGTGCTCTGCCCGGGACCCCAAACCTGGATCCTGGTGCTCTGAGCACGCCTCAGGAGGGCCCCGTGGGGTTGGCAGCGTGGGGGGAGCACTCACAGCTCGTGCAGAAGCTCTCCTCTCCCTGCCAACCTCTGGTCCTCCATCAAAACCCAAGCACTCCTCGCCTTCTGCTCCCCAAAGCCACGCTCCCTGGGCTCCCTGGTGTCCTGAGGGGCTGCAGGTCCGACTGGGACCAGTTCCCTGCCAGTTTTCTGCCCATTTTCCCTCGTGGTGGTGCCGAACCAGCTCTTCGCCACCCCCCTGCGGTGTTTTTGAGCTTGGAAACGCCGTCGAGGAGCTCGTTTGGCTGCTGGGACAGAGGTGCCAGCCCTGGGGGCTTGGAGGGAAGCTCTTCCCCAGGGAAAAATCTCTTTGGGGCGTGGGTGAGCCGCAGGATTATGGGCTGGGACGGGGCAGGTGAGTTCCTTCAGCCTTATTTGTGGGGCTGGGAGGAAAATCCTGCTCTGGGGCAGGGCTGGGAGGAGGAAAATCCTGTTTTGGGGCAGGACTGGGAGGAAAATCCTGCTTTGGGGCCACCTGAACAAGGGATGGGAGCTGCAGGAGCGTGTGCTGAGCGTTCCCTGGGGGCACGGCCAGCCTGGAAGCCTCTTGAGGGTGCCAAAGCAGCGTTGGGGACGCGAGGAGAGCCCCCAGCCCCAATATAACACCCCGAGGGACTCAGCTGCAAGCCCGAGCCTGGGCTGTGCCTCCTGCGGGAAGCTCTGGCACCCCTTAGGAGGACGAGAAGAAACCGAAAGCAGAAAGCAGGGATTTCCCTGCCCCTCTCCGAGGATGCTGCGAGGTTCTGGGCCTCCATCAGGAGTCCTGGCGTGGGATTTGGTACGAGATGCCCCAAATTCCTGAGTCTTGCAGGGCTCTGGATGCCCCCGAGGGGTGCCCCGAGGGCTCGATCCTGAAGGATCAGCATTTGGGGCAGCCCGTGCTGGGTCCCAAGAGGGGGGTGACACCTGTAAGCTGCCACCAGGGGCTCTTAACGCCTGGTTTTGGCGACTGCCTCTGAATATTGGAGCTCCAGGGAGCGTGCTGAGACCAGCCAGGCTTTATTTCTCACTGCCAGCCCCCCCTCGGATCTTCCCCTGGCCAAAACCTCTGCCCCGAGGCAGCTCGGAGGGCGCCTCCCTGTGAAAACAGCCCCAAAACAGCCCCAAACCGCTCGGTTTTGGGTCTGCCCGTTTCCACCTCCCCTCCCGGGGTGCGAAGAAGGGAAATCGTCCCCCAAAACCCTCACCCCAGCGGGGGGCTCGTGAGATGGATCCCCAGGCTGGGGGAGGTGCCAGGGAGCTGCACCCTCGGGTTTAAAGCTTAAAAAAAAAAGCTTTTTGGGTGCTTTCCTCAGCGTCTGGACCCAAAGCTCTCCGACTCGCTGGCTTTTTATCCAGCAGCGAGCTTCCCCCCCAAAAAAAAATAGGGGTCACAGCCACCCGTCCTACAAGGGGGAAGCAAATTGGGTCGCTGCCTCCCTGGGGCAGCTCCAGCTCAGCCTTGCTGGGCTCCTGGGAGGCAGGAGGAGGAGCGGGGCCGGAGGAGGAACGAGGCTTGGCTAAAAATAGCCGGGGAGAAAATTCCTTTCCTCTTGCCTCGAAGGAAAATCCTGGCCGGGAGGCCGCAGCCCGGCGCCTCGCCTCGCTCTGTCAGGGGTTTCTGACACTTTGGGGCTCTTTCCCTGAAGACCGGCGTGGGTGCTGGCCCCCCGTTCTCCAGGAAATCGTCCCTACATTACCTAAATTTAATAATCTGCTGGTTTCAAAGAGCAGCTTTGATACCAAGCACAGGGTTCCTGGCTGGGAGCTCTCTTTTCCCAGCCCGGCAGGCGATGCTCGGCACCAGGAGCCGGCTCTCTGTGCCCTGCAGCAGCTGGCATCGCCCCGAGAGGATTCCCTGGGGGATTTGGGGCGATTTGGCCCCAAAGGAGAGCCTGGAGCTGGTGTGGGGGGGGGGTTTGGAGGGGATGGATGACTCAGGGTGCTGGAGAGCCGCCAGCAGGGTGGGGCGAGGAGCGACCCAGAGCAAAACCCTTTGGAACAAAACCCTGCAGGACAAAACCCTGCAGGACAAAACCCTTCCTCTCGTGCCCCGCCGAGCACAAAGTTATTTTGACCTGGCCCTAAAGGGGTTGAGAGCCAAGCTGGGCGCTCCCAAACCCGATGTGGACACCCCCGAGTCCCTGCGGTGCCAGTTCATCCCTTTATCGAATCCCCCAAAGCCGGAGGGATGCTTGGAGCACCCGATAAAAGTGCCAAAATAAACAGAATTGTGGGCCTGGTCTGGGGACGGGTGACTTGCAGCGGGGTGGGGAGGGGTAAAGGTCCCCAGGAAGGGTCCTGGTGGCACCAGGGGGGGCTCCAGAGACCCCTGTGCACCTCCAGCTGGTCCCACAGCTCGCTGACTGCACCTGCTCCAACGGCCACACGCCGAAAATCAGCCCAGGAACCCTGGCACGTGCAGGGCTGGGCAGGGAACGGGCTGGAAAACCGGCTGTAGGGTCCCTAAAACCAGCTGTAGGGTCGGTAAAACCGGCTGTAGGGTCATAAAACCAGCTGTAGGGTCGGTGAAATCAGCTGTAGGGTCCATAAAACTAGCTGTAGGGTCGGTAAATCAGCTGTAGGGTCGGTAAATCAGCTGTAGGGTCGGTAAAACCGGCTGTAGGGTCGGTAAATCAGCTGTAGGATCAGTAAAGCCAGCTGTAGGGTCAATGAAACCGGCTGTAGGGTTGGTGAAACCAGCTTTAGGGTTGGTAAATCAGCTGTGGGGTTTGTAAGGCCAGCTGTAGGGTCAGTAAAATCGGCTGTAGGTTTGGTAAAGCCAGCTGCAGAGTCAGTAAAATCGATTGTAGGGTCGGTAAATCAGCTGTAGGATCGGTAAAACCAGCTGTAGGGTCAATGAAACCGGCTGTAGGGTTGGTAAAACCAACTGTAGGGTTGGTAAATCAGCGGTAGGGTCTGTAAAGCCAGCTGTAGGGTTGGTGAAACCGGCTGTAGGGTCCATAAAACCAGCTGTAGGGTTGGTAAAGCCAGCTGTAGGGTCGGTAAAACCTGCTGTAGGGTTGGTAAATGAGCTGTAGGGTCCGCCAAGCCAGCTGTAGGGTTGGTAAAACCTGCTGTAGGGTTGGTAAAAACAACTGTAGGGTCAGTAAAACGGGCTGTAGAGTTGGTAAAACCGGCTGTAGGGTCAATAAAGCCGGCTGTAGGGTTGCTCAATCACCTGTAGGGTCAATCAGACCGGCTGTAGGGTCGGTAAAGCTGTCTATAGGGTCGGTAAATCAGCTGTTGGCTGCTTGCTGCTGGCCCCTCTGTAGGGGCTCCTTCCTGGCAGGATCCCTGCCCGCCACCCCTCCGGCCTGTAATTTACCCCCCCGCCTCGTTATCCCGTTAATTAGCCACCATTTTCAGGTGGATTCGAACATCCAGGAGGGGCCCCGGGTGGAAACGGCCCCAAATTTCCCCAAATTTCCTGTCGGGGGCCAGCTCCTGCCCTGCTGGAGGCACCCCCATGCCCCTTACAGCAGCCCCTTACCCCCTGATCCTATATCTGCCTCTTTTGGGACCTTCCCCGCGGCTCCTGAAGCCTGGAGGCATCCGCAGGTGGGGGCTGCCCCCTGGGGACCCCCAAAAAAGCCTTTTCTGAACCCATTTTGCTGCACGGAGCTGGGCAAAGCGCCTCACTGGGGGCTGCTTTTGGGGCGGCCTCCTCCCGCCCCCCATTTCCAAGCACCCTGCTCGAACGCCAGGGCTGGAAACAAGCCCTAAAAAAAAAAAAATAAATCCCCGCAGCCCTCGGCGTCTCCCAGCCGGAGCCAGAGCCCCCGATTTTACCAAAACGGCGGAAATTTGGAGGAGAAACTGCTCAAAACCCGCTCGGCTTTGGGATTATCACCCTACCGGGCTCACCTTCTCCTTCCCGGGGCCGGGATAGCGCAATAACAAAACCCGTGAGCCGCCGGCCTCACCCCAAAAGGAGCTCCCCCCCCCCCCCAGGACCCTCCTCCTTCCCCAAAACCCCCTTTTTTTTTTTGGTGAGAACCGCCTGTTTTCGGCGTTTTCGCCGCTCGCAGGAGGAAGCTGCGGTTGGCGCGCTTCCGGGCCGCCATCTGCCAGCCTCCAGCAGCCGGGGACGGGTCCCCCCCCAGGGTGGGGACGAGGTTTTTGGGACCCCCCCCCCCCCTCTGCTTCTGGCTTTTTTGGGGGCGCTTGATGGAGAGCGAGGTAGGTGCGGGCTGCCAGCGGCCCCAAAATGCCTAAATTCGGGCTCCCCGAGGAGCAAAATCCGGGCCGAGCCCTGCTTGGGGGAGAATCCGATTCTTCGGGGGCGTCCCCAGCCCCGTCCCCGAGAGGATTTGCTTGGGGTTTTGCTCATATTTGGGGTCAGATCGGCGCCGTTTTGGCACAGAAAGCGGAACCGGCCGGGCTGGCACGGGTTTTCCACGGCACGCCGCCGCCGATTTCTCCAAACCGGCACCGAAAACGAGATTTGGGGAAGCGTTTTGGGGCCGGGTGCCCTCGTGTGGGGTTTTTTTTGGAGCCCCTTGGGCTCTGCCCACGTCGCGTTTTGGGGCCGGGCTGTCCCCGATGTCCTTGTGGCAAGTGGTACGGGCGGGGAGAGCTGGGATTTGCTGCTAGCAGGAGCTCTTCCCGACCACTTCCCTGTCCCAAAGTGATATTTTGGGGTTATTTTGGGGTTATTTCGGTCTCTCTCGTCCCCGTAGGTCTCTCCTCCTCGTCTAAATTGCCCAAAAGCAGCTGGGTGAAGCCTCTGGGTGCTGTTCTGTGCTCTTAGCTCGGGGTTTTCTGCCTCACCAGCCCTTGTGCATGAGGAGAGGGGCAGGGGGTGGAGGGATAGGAGGCAGGGTGACGGTTTTAAGGTAAAAGGGGGTGGGTTTGGGTTGGATCCGGGGCAAAAATCCTTCCCTTTGCGGGCAACAAGGGGAAAACAACTCCTCTGTGTGGGAAAACAGCGCCTCTGGACTCGTAGCTCTGAAGCCTGACCCCGTCAGCCCACGCTGGGGTCCCCAAATCTCGGCTCCCAGCCCTCCTCCCTCACTCCCTGCCCTCTCCTCTTTCCCCCCCCCCCCCCCCGCAGCCTGGGATCGTGTCCCCTTTCAAGCGAGTCTTCCTGAAGGGCGAGAAGGGCCGCGACAAGAAGGCCCAGGAGAAGGTGACGGAGCGGCGGCCCCTCCACACCGTCCTGGTGTCCCTGCCCGACCGCGTCGAGCCGGACATCCTGCTCAACGACTACATCGAGAAGGAGGTGAAGGTAATTTAAGCGGCTTCGGGCACCTCTCCCCCTTCTCCCACACCCTCCCGGGGGCCCCCGCAGGCAGCACAGGCACGGGGTGGGGGCAGCTGGCGGCTCTTTCGCTTTCTTTTTCCCCCTCTCGTGGCTCTGCCTCGCTGAGTTCCCTCCCTCTGCAGTTTTGAGGGAGGCCCTGACAGCTCTGGAGCATGAGGCGTACCTGAAAACGAGTGAATTTTCATGCTCGGGTGCTGTCTGGCAGCTCAAAGAGGGGTTTGGGGGACTCGACGTGGAGCTGCTGGCCGGCTGGGGGCCCGCTGAGTGTTTTGGGGTCACGCTAACCCCCCCCCGTGCTGCTTCTTTCCCAGTATTTAGGCCAGCTGACGTCCATCCCGGGCTACCTGAATCCCTCCAGCCGCACCGAGATCCTGCACCTGATCGATAACGCCAAGGTGAGCTGCCACCAAACCGCTCGAACCCCCCCAAAAAAGGCTTGGGGGGGGGTTCTTGGGGCGAGGATCCCACCCCAAGCAGCATCCTCCCCCCCGGCCCTGCTACCCGAGGAGGACGGATTCAGCTTTTTAACAGCCCCTCCTGCCCCTTGCAGCGAGCTCACCAGCTCCCGGGGCAGCTGAGCCCCGAGCACGACGCCGTGATCAGCCTGTCGGCCTACAACATCAAGCTGGTGTGGCGGGACGGCGAGGATCTCATCCTCAGGGTCCCCATCCACGACATCGCCGCCGTCTCCTACATCCGCGACGACTCCGCTCACTTGGTCGTGCTGAAAACGGGTAGGGGGGGGCCAGCGGGGCAAAAAGCAGCCTTGACCCGAAGAGCTCGGTGGCCATAAATGCTAGCAAGGGGGTTTTTTTTGAGGCAATAAATGGTGTTTTGGGGGCGTGGGTGCTCAGAGGAAGGTGGCTGCACCTCACCTTTGTGCGTTTCCCCGACAGAAATGGGACGCAGGTGGTGCTGGCTGAGGGCAGACCCAAAGAATTGGCGGCCTCCTGCCCCGAGCTGTTCCACTCCCTCCTTTTCTCTCCTTATGGGGGCCGAGGAAGGGCTGGGATCCTGCCCCCACGGGTGGCGGGACTCACAAAATGCAAACACGCCGGGTGAGGCTGGATCTGGGCCATGTTTTTGGGGGGTTGTGGGGATGCAAAAACTCGTCTCGTGCCCAGAAATTCCTCCCCCAGCCTCCAGCAGCTCCCTGGCCCCGACAGAATCGGGGTTGAGCTCCTTAAGGGCTGTAACAACGTCGACTTAGTGGATTACAAACCCTGCGACAGCAGAGGAAGGGCTGGGGAATGAACAAAGAGCCGGCTTACGGGGCTCTGATTCTGCCGCCGGCTTCCCGAGGCTGTCTGAGCCCTGGGAATGAAGGCAGAAATTGATGGAGGTGTCAGAAATCTGCTCCCTGCCTCGGGTTTTCCCTGATATCTCGTGTGTCTCTCAGCTCAGGACCCCGGGATCTCCCCCAGCCAGAGTCTCTGCGCCGAGAGCTCCAAGGCGCTGACGTCGGGCTCGCTGTCGGAGAGCGGGGTGGTGCCCGTGGAGGCTTGCTGCTTGGTGGTGCTGGCCACGGAGAACAAAGTAAGGCCCCAAAAACACCACCCAGGGCTCCAGAATCAGCCTGGAATTGCACTGGGGGTGGGAAGAGGTGCTGCTCCCCGGGGTGCCCGCTCCAATTTGGGATGTAGGGCACGGAGCTGCAGTCCTGCGTGGCTGAACTGAGGGAGGGGAAGAGACAGGACAGGGCTGGGGGTGGGATTTAAGGGCTGGGGGTGGGATTTAAGAGCTGGGAGTGGGATTTAAGAGCTGGGGGTGGGATTTAAGAGCTGGGAGTGGGATTTAAGAGCTGGGAGTGGGATTTAAGAGCTGGGAGCTGCTCAGTGATGGAGCATCCGAGCACCCCCTGCCTCAGAGCAGAGAGCTGGCTGCTTGCCTGGCATTAGGGCAGGGTGCTGGGATGCCATACAGCTCGTTTCTCACCCTCCCCTTGGGCCAGAGGAGCAGGGAGAGCTGACACAGCTGCCCCGAGGCTCCAACTTTGGCACCTGAAGGCAGGCAGCGTCCCACAGCCCGGACGAGCAGCTTCCCTTCCTTCCCTTGAGGGGCAGACATAAACATCCCTATAAACCCTATAAACGTCCCCCTGCACAGCGCCCTGCCCACGCAGCCCTGGCGGGGAAGCTGAGATAAAAGGGCTGCTGCACCCCACGCCTCCCCTTTCCCCCGGCTCCCTCCCCAGGTGACCGCGGAGGAGCTGTGCTCCCTGCTCAGCCAAGTCTTCCAGATTGTTTACACCGAGTCCACCATCGACTTCTTGGACAGAGCAATATTCGATGGGGCGTCCACGCCCACGCGCCACCTGTCCCTGCACAGCGGTGAGTGCTGGCTCCTGGGCTCCCTTTCCAGCCTCGACCTGCCCCCTCTGGCTCCCCACCCTCCAAAACAGCACCAGCTTCACGTTTCCCCTCCTTCAGGGGCCTCTCTGTGCTGAGAACAAGCCCCTTTTTTCTTTCTCTGCACGCTGAGTGGAACAGCACCTGCCTGGAGATGCTTCCAGGCTGCGGGGAGCCAAAAAAAACACCAGCCTCTGTGTCCTTCCCCCTTGCCCTTCTCTGTTCCCGGGGGATGGAGGCAGCTACCCAAGCTCCTCATCCTCCCTGGGGAGTTTTTTGCACCTCCCCTGGGGCTCCGTGCCCAGCCCTGCGCCCCCTCAGCCCCCTTCCAGCCCAAAAATCGGAGCCACAAAGCGACGTGTGTGCGGGGCAGGGGCTGGGGCGAGCTCCCGCCTCCCCAATTTCACCTCTCCGCCGCCTCCCTTGCAGATGACTCTTCTACAAAAGTGGACGTGAAGGAACCCTACGAGACAGAAGCAAGCACTGTGTAAGTCGAGGGCAGGCACAGCACGCTGCCACAGCCCCGGGGATAAAGAAACCCTGGCTCACGCAGCCTCGCTGCCAGCTTTAAGCCCCCCCCCAGCAGAATTGCTGTCTGCTGAGCCCGGCTGGAAGGTTTCCCAGCATCAGCAGTGTCTGGGCGCGGCGCGGGGCTGCCAAATCAGCAGCCTTGGGCGCTTTGTTCGGTGCTGCTGGCCCAAGGTCACGTAGGCACGGCTGGGGGCTGGGGCTGGCACCCAGCTGCTCCTGAATCGGTGACCTCCGAAAAGCAGCAACAGCAGGCGGGGGCTGAAAAACCTGGCACACAACGCCCTGGGTTCATGCTGGTGGACACCGTTTCAATCTTAAGTTCTCCGATTCACCGATTTAAATCGTAAATTCTCAGAATTTAGGAATTAAATTCTCAGAATTTAAGAATCTAAGAATTAAGAAATGTTAAATTCTCAGAATTCAAGATCTAAATTCTCAGAATTTAAGATTTAACGCCAAAATAAGATGTTTTGGGGGGCCTTTTTCCCCAAAGTTCTGAAAAGAAAAACCACTTGGAGGGGGATTTCTCCCTCCCTAGAGCTTGGCTTGCAGCAGATCACAAAGCTGAAGATCTTCTCGTTCGTCCTGCTGCACGGCAGCACCCCTCCAGGAGCGGGGTGACCCGGAGCTCCTCAGGCCCAGGGGGGTTTCCTCACCAGCTCTCCGTGTTCCAGTTCCTTTCCAGAAGCCTTAGAGGCAGGTGACAGCTCCCCCTCCTCCTTCCTGCCCCAGCAGTCTCCCCACATCAAGACCGTCAGCGAGAGCGAGCTGAGCACCACGGCCACGGAGCTGCTGCAGGACTACATGATGACGGTAGGGAGAGATTTCCTTCCCTTTTGGGGTCTGCGTGCTCTTAGGAACACGTTTGCGCCCTCAGCAGCCCTCTTTCTCTAGGAAACTTGCTTTGGCAGCGGGGTTGGACCCTCCTGTGGTCCCTTTTGTCCCCTACAGCCCTGTGGTTTTGTGCCCAAGCTCCTCTCTTTTGGCTTTGGTGCTGTCTGGGCGCTTTGGGTTCGTCACCTTGTCACGTATAATAAGTCTGTGCCGGTGTGGGAACTCCTCACACCATTTTCCAGGCAAATCCTGCTTGGTTCGGGCTCCCGTTGTCCTCCTGCAGGAGCTCCTCCACCCCCTGCTCCCCTGGCAGCGCGCTGGGACGCGTGGCAGCGCCCCAACCCCATCATTTCCTTCCCCTGATCTCCCTCCGAGCAGAGAGAGGGCTCCAAAACTAAACCCCTGCCATCCTTGGTGTGCTTCTCTCCTCAGCTACGGACGAAGCTCTCTTCCCAGGAGATCCAGCAGTTCGCCATGCTGCTGCACGAGTACCGCAACGGGGCCTCCATCCACGAGTTCTGCATCAACCTGAAGCAGCTCTACGGGGACAGCAGGAAGTTCCTGCTGCTGGGTGAGCGGCTCCCCTTCTCTTTCTCCTTTTCCACCTTGATTTTGAGGCTGCTGCTGGTTGTTTTGTGGGCTCGGCGCGAGCTCCTCGGCCACCAGGCAGCGAGCAGGGGGCGATGCTCGGGGTCCTGGGGGGTTTCTGCGTGCTGGTGGCACTCTGAGGCTGTTCCTGGCCAAGTTTGGCACGGGAGAGGTTTGGCGTTCATCCCTCTGCTCTGCGCAGGGTTCTTTGGGGATCTGCACCGTCAGGAAGTGACTTTATAATCCCAAAGGGACTGGCAGCACCCACGTGGCCCTGTGCAGCGTCAGGAGGCAGATGTTATATGGGAAGGGAGCAGGACCCTTCCATTTCCCCTCCCTAAAAGGGTGCTGACAGCCTCGGGGGCTCTTGGAGTCCCCTCACCTCCATCTCCCTGCTTAATTTTGGCTTCAATAACCTGAAACAGCACGAAGAGCAAGAGCCTTCCCCACCACCTAGCTCTATCCCCCTCAGCCCCAAGTTTTTTGGGTGTGTAGGGTTTCCTTCCAAGCACTTTGGGCGGCGAGGAGGCACATGTAGCCCTGCTTGGTTTGCCCACGCTGAGATGTGAGCCCCCAGCAGGGTGCGGGGATGGAGCAGGGACAGATTAAAGGGTCCTGAGCCCTCCCTCCGTTAATCACACGCCGATTAGGGTAATGAGCTCAAAGCCCAGCACCGTGCTGCGGTGCTGAAGCAGCAGGCAGCCCTTCTGAGCTCCCAAAATCCCGCCTCAGCCCCGTGAACTCTCCTCAACCCCTATCCAGCAGCGTCTGGGGGCCGTGAGCACGAGAGGTGGCCACCAGCTGGAGTCCCTGGTGGCCCCAACACCGCTGCGGCGAGCCCCAGGGCTGGGTGGCCCAGCTAAAACGTCTCTTATTTCCCATATTTCCCTTATTTACCTCGTTTCCTTCTTTGTGCCTCCTTCCCCGGGGCAGGCCTGCGGCCCTTCATTCCCGAGAAGGACAGCCAACACTTCGAGAACTTCCTGGAGACCATCGGGGTGAAGGACGGCCGCGGCATCATCACCGACAGCTTCGGGAGGTACCGGCGGACGCTCAGCACCACCTCCAACTCCACCACCAACGGCAACGGGGCGGCGGGCAGCTCGGACGAGCAGTCGGTGCCCTCGGAGGAGGACGAGTGGGACCGCATGATCTCGCACATCAGCAACGACATCGAGGCCCTGGGCTGCAGCATGGACCGCGACTCCTCCTGAGCTCCGGGAGAGGATTTTTGGGGGGGATGGAGCAGGAGGGAATTTGGCTCCTGTCCTCCTCCACAGCTCGGCTGGCCCCACAGGCGGCTGTGCCCTCTTCCTCTCGAGGCCTGGGTGTGCTGCGACGAGGATTCGGGGCAGGAGCCCGTCCTTCAGCCCACCCTGCCACGGTTTGAGCACCAAAAGTAGGGCCGGGAGAGAGCCCCAAGCTGGCTGCAGCCCTCTCCCCCTGCCTGGTTTACAGTTTTGCACATGGTGTCCCCTCCTCTGACTGCTCTCCTCCTCCTCCTCCCCCCCCACTTTTCGAATGAAGTTTACCACAATGTGAATTATTTAAACCTTCGCCTCCATGTCCTCAGAGCATTTCGCACCCACGGGGACAGCTCCCCCCAGCACCCAAGGACGGCTGCAGGGCCGAGTGGAGATGTTGTACATATTTTACAGGCGGTTACAAACACCCATTTATTATTTTTTTTAACCCATATCCCAGGAGAGGGGCTGCAGGGGACATGGGGCTGGGTTTGGGGCAGCCAGCCTGGCCCTACAACCAGGGGAGAGGGCAGCAGGGCTGGGAGCAGGGTCCCTGTCCTTACACATGGTGGGGGAAAACCCAAATTCTGGGCATCCTGGGAAGAGATTCTCCTCGTTTGGGGCAAATTCAGGATCTCTGCTGCAGCACAGAGCCCGGGGATGAAGGCGGGCAGGCAGAGGAAGAGGAGGATGAAGGAGAGGGAGCCTGGGGGGGGGAGCTCCAGCAGCCCGGAGCTGGCAGGGACAGCTCATGGGGAGCCCAAACACTTTGCTCAGCACCCTGCCCCCCCCCCCCAAACACATTCCTCACCCTTTGTCCCGGGGCTTTGCGGGGCTTTGGCTGCTTTTTGTGGGGTTTTGTGGCTGGGACAGAGCCCCAGGGCACCCCTGGCAGCACCTTTTCCACCTCACCGGGCACAATTCGGGGGCTCCTCCTGCTCAGGCTCCAAGCAGGAGATAAAGGGGAGCCCCTGCACCCCCAGCAGCAGGGCTGCGAGCTTCATTTTTCTTAAAAAAAATGAGAAAAAAAAGCCAAACTCGAGAGCCAGGGAACCGGCGCCGAGCTCCCACCGGGGAGCATCAGCCCCCAGCCCTGGATCCGTCGAGCCCTCAGTGCCTTCTTAGCTAAAAAACCCCAAACCCACCCCAAAACACGCACCGACGCTCCCGTCGCTGCCTCCTCCAGAAAAAATTGGGGAAGAAAAGGCTATTTTTGGGACCGTTGTGTACGGGGATCTCACCCAGCAGCTCTCAGTATTTTTTTTTAATCCTCTGTTCACGGGGAGATCCGGACCTAAAATCCAGAGCTATGGGGGGGGGTTGGGGTTCCCCATGGAGACCCCCCCGGCCCCGTGCTGCCTCTCCCCCCCACGCCGAGCCCCCGGAGCCCCCCCAGGTGGGGCCGGGGGCGTTTTTTGGGGTCTGCTTTCTGTACGGAGCAACAGCTCGAGGGAAATATAACGCTGCACCCACCCCGCTTCGTCTCCTTGCTGAGCCCTCGCTCGCCTCCGGGAGCCCAAAAACCCAACTCTGAGGGCCCCAAACGGGGCTGTTCCCCCCCCCCAAAAAAACAAACACCCCCAAATTGGGGATCCACAGCCTGTGGTGGCCCCGTCCCACCCCCGGGTGCCACTGTGGGGTCCCCATCCCACCCCCAGCACCCGTTCCCCATCCTATATCCCCTCCAAACCCCACTGCCTGGGTAGGGGGCTGCAGGAGCCCCCCCAAACCCCTAAAAACCCACAGAGGGGCCCCCAAATGAGCAGGCGTGGCGGCGGGGTGCGATCCCAGTGCTGCATGAGGCCGTTTATTGAGCATTACAGAGGCGAAGGCGCGGGGTAAAGGATGCTCGGGGAGGGGGGGGGGGGAAAAAAGAGGAAGAGAACTGTGCACCTATACAGGGGGGGGCCGGGGGGCCCGGCCGCTACATGGTCAGCTCCTGTGGGGGGAGAACACAGCGTCAGGCCCTGCGGGATGGGGATAACCCCATAAAAACAACCCCAAATCCCTTCCCTGGCTCACCATGATGGCGTTGACGATGTCGTTGTTGTTGTGCCGCAGCGCCCGCACGGCTTTGGGGCGCGAGACGTTGGCCTGGGCCATGACCAGCTCGATGTCCCGCACCTCCAGCCCCGTCTCATCCACCTGCGGGGCCAGGGGACAGCGCCGTCATCACCCCCCAAAAAAAATCCCCCAAAAGGGGCCCCTAAACCCGGTCCCAACCCGCCCTACCTCCTCCTCCTCCTCGCTCTCCTCCTTGATGGTGAGGGCGGGCGCCGTCTCGGTGATGAGGGGCGAGTGCTCCATGGGCACCTTGAATTTCTCCGCCGCCGCCTTGTGCACCTGCTGCGACAGGTCCTCGATCTGCGGGGACGAGGAGAGGGCTCGGGGGCTGCTCCCTCGGCTCCTTTCCCACCTCCCCCCCCCCAAAAAAAAAAAATCCCAATCCCACCTTGGCTTCCCCGAAAACGATGTAGATGTCGGAGGCGGGGCTCTTGAAGACGTCGGGCTTGGTGATGACGAAGAGGATGTTCTTGGACTTGCGGATGGTGATGCGGGTGACGCCGTGGATCTGCCTCAGGCCCAGCTTGGACATGGCCTGGGAGGGTTTTTTTTTGGGGGGATCAACCCCACAGACCCCGCTGGGTCTTGTGGTGCTGAGCCCGAGGGTCTCCAATCCCCCGGTAATGGGATAAACTGGGATGGGGATGGGGCTGAGCTGCCCCACACCATGGGGACACCCCCGTGGGACCCAGCCGCCACCCCAGGGATGGGGGCAGCACCCTGGGGAGCACACGGGGGGCCTAATCCCAAGCCACATCCCCCAAAAATAAGCCCCATGGGATAGCACCTCCCATCCCATCCCATCCCATCCCGTCCCACCTTCCTGGCCTTCTTCTCGCTCCGGCTCTGCTTGGCTTTGCTGATGCTCTCCTCCCCGGTGCCCAGCGAGTGGGTGAGCGGTGCCTACGGGGAGAGGGACATCAGCAGGTGACGGGGGATTGGGGTTGGGGTCGCCACGGTCCCTTGGGTGCCCCGGGATGGGGGCTTTGAACCCCCCAACCCTATACCTGGGTCTGTGCCGGCCGCGGCTCCGCGCCCTCGGGCTCCTCCAGCTCCGGGATGGATTCGTCGTTGCTCTCCGACTCGTTGCACGACCCTACCCGAGCCAAAAAGGACCACGTTGGAGACGCCGCCACCACCCCAAACACCCCCAAAAAACCCCAAATCTCCCCCCCTCACCTTTATGGTTGGCCTCTCCCCGCCGCGGCGCCGCCTTGTCCTCCAGCAGGGCGATGGCAGGGAGGTGCTCGGCGGCGCCGGGGCAGCGGTAGGGCAGCTCGGCCTCGCTGGAGGAGCTCGATTCGGACTGCACCGAGCCCCGGGGTGCCCGGCGGGACCCCCCCTCTGCCGCCTCCGGCCCCCGCGTGCTTTTGGGGCCGCCCGGTGCCTTCCTGCCCCGCGCCTTCTCCTTCTGCGGGGACGGCTCCGGCGCTGCGGGGACGGGAGATATTGGGGTCACCGCGGTCCCACAAGAAGGGGAAGCCCCCTCACCCCAAATTGGGCTTGGTAGGGACCCCAGGCAGCCCCCCCAGGGGTTGGTACCCGGGATGCTCGCCCCAAAACCAGCACCACCCAACCCGAAACACCTCTGGGGAGCCCACGGGGATGGGAGATATTGGGGTCACCGCAGCCCCACAAGAAGGGGAAGCCTCATCACCCCAAAATTGGGCTTCGTAGGGACCCCGGCACCCCCTCCAGGGGTTGGTACCCGGGATGCTCGCCCCAAAACCAGCACCACCCCACCCCACACAGCTCCAGGGACCCCACAAAGGCCCCCACGGGGACGGAGGGCACCCCACGGGGTGGACTCTTACCTTCCAGCCTCTTCCTGGAGGCCGGTGGGGCCGACGGGTGCTCCTCCAGCCTCTCGGTGAGCCCTGAGGTGTCCTCCGAGCGCGGCGGCGGCGAGGAGGAGGAGACAGGAGGCACTTGGATGAGTTTGGAGAGCGCCGGGCAGGCGGCCGGCACCGAAACCTCAACCGGCACCACCGGGACCTCTTGGGGTGCGGGGTCCTCGGGGGTCCTGGGCTCTGCTGGGGGGTCCGAGGGCACCGAAACGGCCTCGGTGGGGCTGGGGGCAGCCTCCCCGCGCTCCTCGGGGAGGGATCCTGCTGTCACCTCTTCCTCTTCTTCTTCATCATCTTCCTCCTCCTCCTCCTGCTGCTGCTGCTCAGGGGGTGCCGGGGGGTGCTCGCCCTCCGCCGGGACTTTGGCATCGGGTTCTTCACCGGGGGGCAGCGGGGGCTCCTCGTCCCATGGGGGGCAAACCGGAGGGGTGCAGGGGGGGCTCCCCGCATCGCCCGGCTCCTGGGGCTCTTTGGGTTCAGGTGCGGCGACGGCGACTTCGGCCTCAGCCTGGGGGGGCTGCGGAGGCTCCGTAACAGCAGCAGCAACAACGAGAGGGGGGGGGCTTTGTCCCGGCCCCCCCGGTGCCGGCAGGTCCCCGAAGGCGCCCTGCAGCATGGTGGCCACGTGCCGGCGATCCTCCGCGCTCTCCGGCAAGGCACCGAGTGGTGGAGGTGGTGAGGATGATGATGATGATGATGATGGTGGTGGCGGTGGTGGTGGTGGGAGCAGTTCGAGGGGGGCCGGGGGGGTCCCCACGTACACCTCCCGCTCCGAGGCGGTGAAGCGCAGCGGCGGGGGGCCGGAGGCCGGGGGCAGCAGGCAGAGAGCCATGCAGGGCCGGGGGGCCAGCGAGGAAGAGGAGGAGGAGGAAGGGAAGAGGCCGGGGGCGGCCGCTTCCCCCGCGCTGTCCTCGGGGGCGGTGAAGAAGCTGGAGTCGGTGCGGGAGCGCGAGGTGTCCAGCGGCTCGGGCGAGGAGTCCTCGGAGGAGGAAGAAGAGGAGGAAGAGGAGGAGGAGGCGGTGGCGTCCCACTCGGCCTCCACGTTGGCCAGCTCCGAGGCCGGCTCCGGGCTCTGCTCCTGCTCCAGGTCCTCGCTGGAGGCTTCATCGGGGTTGTCCACGTCCCTCGCCTCGTCCTCATCCCCTGGCTCCTCGGCGGCGTCGCTGCCACCATCGCTGGTGGCCGGCGGGGGGGACTCGCTGCCCGAGGCCTCCCCGTCCTCCTGGAGGGCCTCGTCCTCCTCAGGGGCCTCCTCCTGCTCCGGGAGCTCCTCCGTGACGCCGTCCTGCAGCTCGGGGGCGTCCTCATCCAGGGTGGGGGCCGCCGTGGGGTCCGTCCTGCCAGCCTCGTCCCCGGGGTCACCTTGTTGGGGTGGGCACGGAGGCTCCGGGGTCTCCACCGCGGCGGCCTCAACCTCGTGGTCACCATTGGTGGCGGGCAGGGTGGGGGCGTCCCCCCCCGGGCCATCGGGTTGGGGGTCTTTGGTCTCCCCGGCGCAGGGGGGCTGCGGGGCGCTGCCGCTCGCCACGGCCTCCAGATCCACATCGGGGTCAGCCTCCAGCTGGGCCTCCACCATCTCTGGGGTCTCCACCGTCTCCTGGGCCTCCCCCACTTCTGGGGTCTCCATCAGCTCTGGGGCCTCCCCCACTTCTGGGGTCTCCACCACTTTTTGGGCCTCCACCACCTCTGGGGTCACCTCCTCGGCCTCCTCCAAGGGCAGGGACTCCGTGGGGACAGCGGCCTCCATGTGGGGAGGCTCCTCCAAGATGGGGTCTGGCTCTTGCAGGACGTCGGGCTCCAGGGTGGAGGCTTCCTCTGGCTCCGAGGAGGATGAGGAGGGGCTGAAGGCCTCGCCCGTTGGCTCCACGTTGACTTCTGTGACAGGAGCCTCAACGGAGGCCACCACCACCTCCTCCACCACCTCCTCCTCATCCTCTTCATCCTCCTCTTCCTCAACCTCCTCCTCTTCCTCAGCCGGCTGGGCACCATCCTGCTCCACACCCACATCATTGGGGTCCTCCTCGGTGTGGGGGGCAACCTCCAAAATTTGGGGCCCGGAGGCTGCCTCGTGCCTCGGGGACCCCCCCGGCGATGCCCTCTCCTCCCCGCCTCGCAGATGGAGCTCGATGTCCCCGGAGGAAGGCTCGGTGCCCCCGGGGGTGGCCGGGGGAGGGGGGTGGTGTCCCCCCGAGCCCCCCAAGGCGTGGCGCTCGGTGCCGTAGAGCCGCTCGTCCTCCTCGCCGTCATAGGAGGCCGAGTCGGAGGAGGCCGAGGTGTCGTCGCGGAAGGCGAAGGACTCGTCCACCCCCTCGTTGATGGAGGTCTCGGAGAGCGAGCGCAGGAAGGAGGCCGAGGTGCTGGCGTCTTCGTCCTCCTCCTCCTCCTCATCTTCCTCATCTTCCTCTTCATCCTCCTCGGAGAGGGGCTCGGCCGCCGGCTGGGCCGGCACCAGGGTGATCTCCACGGCCTCGGCCTCGAAGAGGAGGCTGCCACGGAACGGCAGCAGGGCCGCAGGGATGAGGCCGCCGGGGGCCACCTCGGAGCCTTCCTCCCCCAGCACCTTCCCACTACCCCCATCCTCCTCCTCCTCCTCCTCCTCTTCTTCCTCCTCCTCCTCCTCCTGCCTCGCTGAGGCCTCACCCTCAGAGGAGGAAGAGGAGGACGAGGAGCGGTGGCTGAAGGCCGCCGGCCCGGCCTCGCCGTCGGGGGCCTCGGCCAGGAGGTTTGGGGAGCAGGACGGGGAGGTGCTGGCGGTGCCCGAAGACCCCCAGCTGCCCCCCTCGGCCGTCATATAGGATCCCGAGGGGGACGTGGGGGGGGAGCCCAGCCCCTCGCTCCCCACGTCCCCCCCGTCCTCCTCCTCTTCCTCCTCTTCTTCCTCCTCGCGGGGCCGAGCCCCCCCGGTCCGCACGGGGGTGGAGGGGGCGGTGAAGAAGAGGTCGGGGTCCAGGTTGGCGGCCGAGGTGGGGGGGGGACGATTAAAAGGGTGGGGGGGCTCGGGGGGAGGTTTGGGGGGGCAGCTCGTCTCCTCGCCCATCACGATGCGGGTGTCCAAGGGGTCCGTGGGGTGGGTTAGAGGGGCTGGGGGGGGGGGGGGGGGTTTGGGGGGGGCAGCCCTTGCTGGGGGGGCCGTGCTCGGCCGCGTGGGGGGTGGAAGGGCCGGGGGGGGCGTCGCAGCTGGCCCCCTCGGGCTGGGGGCGAGCCTCCTCCTTGGTGGGCATCGGGGGGGTGACGGTGACGACGTCCCCTGGGGGGGCTGCGGAGAGAGGGGGTGAGTGTGGGGGGGGGGCAGGGAACCCCCTATGTCCTCATACAACCCCCCCCCCAAAAAAATAAATAAATTGGGTAGAGCCCCCCCCCCCCCTTTCTGTCCTCACCCAGGGAGGGGGATAGGGGTGTGGGGGGGGGATTTTTGTCCCTAATTTAAGCCCAGGGGGGGACACAGGGGGGGCTGGGGAGGATTATAGGGGTGACTCCCCCCCCCTAAAAAAAATAAATCCCTCTATTTGAGGTTTTGGGGTGTGGGGGGGGAGCAGCCAAACCCCCCCCCCCCCAACAGCCAGTTCCATCCCCTGGATGACACAGCAGCACCCAGGGCATTTAGGGCTTGGGGGGGGGGGGGTAACCCTAAGCATTGAGACCCCCCCCCCCCCCCCAAAATCCATCACACCCTAACCCTCATCACTGCGTGGAGCTTAAGGTCCTGACCCCAAAGACAGGAGGGGCACGCAGCCCTCCCCACCCCATAAAACCCCAAAAAAGCCCCCAAAAAGCCCCAAATCCCCCCCAAAAAGCCCCAAATCCCCCCCCATTACCTAGGGCTCTTAGGGGGGGCTCCATAGGGCAGGGAGGCTCCAGCAGCACCCAGAGCCCCCCCCCATGGCCCGGGGGGGGGTTTTATAGGGGCGAGGGGGGGGGGCGGGGCTGTGGGGCTGCTGGGAAGGGGGAGGGGCCGCCCCTGGGAATTTTTTTTATTTTTTTTTTTATTTTTTTTTTTTGGGGGGGGGTCCCATAAAGGATGGGGACACGTTTTGGAGGTGGTTTTGGGGGGTGTAGCAGCCCCCCCCAGCTATTTTTGGGGTGATGTCGGTGCTGCACCTATGGGGTGCTGGGGGGGGGGGGGGCTTTGGGACCCCCATTTGCACCCAGGATGGGGATGGGGGGGTGTGGGGGGGGGCTTTTTGTCCCCAAATTAAGCCGGGGGGGGGGATACAGGGGGTTGGGGCACCCCCACTCTGTCCCTATAGGCTTAAACCCCTGTGTCCCCCCCCCCAGCCCCAAATTCACCAATGGGGACCCCTCCCCAGCTCTGTAGGGTCCCTTTAACCCCTTTCTGCCCATTGGGGGGGTCCCCAATTCCCCCCCCCCCCCTTCCCCCATCCCCTCCCTGGCCCCATTTGGGCACCGTCCCCCCCCCCCCCGATGTCCCCCACTCCTTGGGGGGGGAGGGGGGCAGTGGGATGGGGGCCCCCCCCCCCCGGCCCCATATCTGTGGGGTGACCTTGGGGTGCGGTGACCGATGGCCTTTGGGTGGGGGGGGGGGAATAGGGGGGGGGCGTGGGCACCCTTGGGTGCTGCGGGGCCTCCCGGTACCGGGGGCACAATTTGGGGCCGGGGGGGGGCAGGGTGGTGTCCCTCCCCCCCGGTGTCCCCCCCCTCCCACCTCGTATGGGGGGGGGCAGGAAAGCCTCAGGTCGAGCGCTGCCGCCCCGCGTCCTCCGTCCCCGTGTCCTCCTCTGTCTCCGTCCTCTGTCCCTACAGCCTCCAGCCCTATAGCCTCCGACCCCACAGCCTCCAGCCCTACAGCCTCTGTCCCTACAGCCTCCGGCCCTATAGCCTCCGTCCCTGCAGCCCCACAGCCTCCAGCCCTCCAGCCCTACATCCTCCGGCCCTATAGCCTCTGTCCCCACAACCTCCAGCCCTCCGACCCCACAGCCTCCATCCCTGCCGCCCCACAGCCCCTGTCCCTACAGTCTGCATCCCTCCGCCCCTCCGTTCCTGCAGCCCTACAGCCTCTGTCCTTGCATCCTCTGACCCCACAGCCTCCAGCCCTGCAGCCCCACAGCCTCCGTCCCTCCAGCCCTACATCCTCCAGCCCCACAGCCCCCATCCCCGCAGCCTCCATCCCCCTGCCCTCCATCCTCCAGCCCTGCAGCCCCACAGCCCTCCATCCTCCAGCCCTACAGACTCTGTCCCTACAGCCCCCACCCCCCCGGCCCCGCAGCCTCCATCCCTACAGCCTCCATCCCCCCAGCCCCACAGCCTCCATCCCTGCAGCCCCCCAGCCCTCCATCCTCCAGCCCTGCAGTCCCTGACCCCACAGCCTCCACCCTCCCAGCCCCACATCCTCCAGCCCCACAGCCTCCATCCCTACAGCCTCTGTCCCTGCAGCCCTATAGCCTCCGGCCCCACACCCTCCATCCCTGCACCCTCCATCCTCCAACCCCACAGCCTCCATCCCTGCAGCCCCACAGCCTCCATCCCCCCAGCCCCACATCCTCCGGCCCCACAGCCTCCATCCCTTCATCCTCCAACCCCACAGCCTCCATCCTTGCAGCCCCACAGCCTCCATTCCTCCAGCCCCACAGCCTCCATCCCCCCAGCCCCACAGCCTCTGACCCCACAGCCTCCATCCCTGCAGCCCCACAGCCTCCATCCCTACAGCCTCTGTCCCTGCAGCCCTATAGCCTCCAGCCCCACACCCTCCATCCCTACAGCCTCCATCCCCCCAGCCCCACAACCTCCAGCCCCACAGCCTCCATTCCTCCAGCCCTACAGCCTCCATCCCCCCAGCCCCACATCCTCTGTCCCTACAGCCTCCATTCCTCCAGCCCCACAGCCTCCATCCCCCCAGCCCCACAGCCTCCGGCCCCACAGCCTCCATCCCTACAGCCTCTGTCCCTGCAGCCCTATAGCCTCCAGCCCCACACCCTCCATCCCTACAGCCTCCATCCCCCCAGCCCCACAACCTCCAGCCCCACAGCCTCCATTCCTCCAGCCCTACAGCCTCCATCCCCCCAGCCCCACATCCTCTGTCCCTACAGCCTCCATCCCCCCAGCCCCACAGCCTCCATTCCTCCAGCCCCACAGCCTCCATCCCCCCAGCCCCACACCCTCCAGCCCCCCAGCCCCACACCCTCCAGCCCCACAGCCTCCATCCCTGCAGCCCCCCAGCCTCCATTCCTCCAGCCCCGCAGCCTCCATCCCCCCAGCCCCACATCCTCTGACCCTTCATCCTCCATCCTTGCAGCCTCCATCCCCCCAGCCTCCACCCTCCCATCCTCCCCTCTCCCTTTCCCCTCCATCCCTCCATCCCCGCGCGGCCTCCCCCCTTATTTTTGGGGCCTCCATCCCCGGCCATGCCTCGCGGCCTCACCTGCCACCGGCGAGCCCGGGAGAGGAGGGAGGCCAGCCTCCGGCTGCGACCCCGGGGGGCTGGAGGCCGCCTCTCCGGGCATGGCCGAGGGCTCGGAGACCCCCCCAGGCCGACCCGAGGCCGCTTCAGCCCTGGGCTCGGCTCGGCGACGTTGGGCGACAGCGGCTGCGCCGGGCGAGGCTGAGCATCGGTGTTGGTGAAAGGGGGGGGGGGGCACACACAGAGCCCCGTCATCCCGGATGATGTCAGCAGGTTTGGTGGTGGTTTTTTTTTTATTATTATCCCTCCCCTTTTTTTTTTTTTTGTTTTATCCCTTTATTTATTTATTTAGCCCCGAAAAAAAGCACAAGGGGCGTGCGCCACTGCGGCGCTGCAGCACCCCGAGGGGGGGGCGCAGGGGAACCCTCCCCCTTTTCATTATTTCCCCCGTATTTCCCCCATTATTGATTTTTTAAATAAGGATCAGCCCCCCCCACCCCCCCACGCCCCCTTTTCCATAAGGAACGAGGGCTCGGAGCCCCCCCCCGTGCCCCCCAAAAGCCGCTGACACCACACATTTAGGGTCCCCCCCGCGGTGTCCCCAAGCTCGGTGTCCCCAAACCCGGGGGGAGGGGGGGGACAGGATGGTGCCACCCCCCCCGGTGTCCCCATGGCGATGGCACCTCTCCTCCCGTTTCCATGGCGATGGGGACGGCTCCCTGGTGATGCTGGGGGGCGGGGGGGGGTCACACATTTGGGTACCCCCCCGCTGTGCCGCGAGACCCCATCGGGGCGCACAGATGGCCCTTAAAAGGGGGGGGGGGGACACATGTGGCGGGGACCTAGCACCCATGGGACACCCCCAGGACACCCAGTGCCCTTTTGGGGTAACCACCCCAGCTGCCCAGACCCAGAAACCCCCCTAAATCCTTCTGCCCCCCCCCAAAAATCAAAGCCCAAGGCGGGAGGGGGGCGAGGCGGGTGCTGGCGCGGTGCCGGTGCCAGGAGCAGCCCCGGCCGTGACTCAGCAGCCGCCGCCTCGGCCCCATAGCAGGGCCCTGCCGGGGGCGGGGGGGGCTCCGACCCCATTAGGGGGATGGGGGACGTGGGGAGGGGTGGCGGTGACCCCACAGCCGAAAACCCGCTGTTTTTAGCCCAGATGGTGGCTTTATCCCCCCCCCAAAACCCTCCTGGTGGGGTTCTGTCCCCCCTGGAGTGGGGACAAAGGGGTTGGGGGGCTCCCCAGGGGCGCATTTGGGGTCCTTCTGCCCCCCGTGCAGCCCCCCTGAGGCTGCACCCCTCACCCTCAGCTTTGTAGGGCGGCGTGTGCGTGGCCCGACCCCAAAAGCAGCATTTTGGGGGGGGCAGCGAGCACCCCACACCCCAAAAACAGCCCCCAAAAGCCCAGCAGGGAGCGGCGCAGCCCCCCCCGGCCCTGTCGAGGCAGCAGGGCGGAGCGGGGTGGTTTATTAGGGGAGGTTTATTTATTAGGGGGGGGGTTTGGGGGCACGCTAGCTGGCCAAATCCTTGGCCAGGGCCTTGTTGAGCTTGTCCCTGAGGTAGGCCGCCCGCTGCCGCTCCAGCTTCAGCTCCAGGAACTCGTAGTGGGGGACCTGGAAAGGGGCAAAAAAAATAAAGGGGTGAGGGTTGGGGGGTCATAATATGGGGTTATTTGGGGTGGGGGGGGTGCTGTGCGTGGCTCGATTTTGTCCCCGCGGCCCCACAAGCAGGGGCAGGGGGCCCATGAAGCACGCCCCATGCTGTGGCAGCCCCTGGGCCGGTCCCCGCCACGGGCTGGAGGCGGGCACCGAATTTGACAAGGCTGCGGGCTCCGAAAGCGACCCGTTTCCTCCTCATTTCCCCCCCAAAAAAAAAGTCTCCAGCCACGATTTGGGGGGGGGCCAGCACCTCAAACTGCAGCTCTGGGGGCAGAATGTGGCCAAATTCGGGCTCTTTATGGGGTGAGAGCCCCCCAGGGCCATGTGTCTCGCTGCCCCCGCTGCCAGCAGGGCTATAATTCCCCCCCCCGGGCTATAATTACCCCCCCAGGACTATAATTCCCCCCCCCGGGCTATAATTACCCCCCCAGGAGGCTCCATAATGCCCCGGGGCAGGGATCAGGGCGCTAAGCCCCTGCCTGCTGTCCTCCCCGATTACCGATCCCCCCCCTCCTGGCGGCTAATCCCGCTGTAGGATGGCAGGGAGGGGAGCTGGGGGGCTTCGAGGGGGGCTCTGCCCCGCTACACCGAGCCCCCAGGAGTAGGGGGAAGAGGGGCAAAAAGCTGGCAAAACCTCTCCCCCTTTGGGGATCGGGGTTAGGGACGGCTTGAGGGTGACCCTAAACACAGTAGGGTCACCCCCTGGGTGCTGTCCCGCTCCTCCAACCCCAAAAAATGAGGACACAGAGGCAGGAGGGGGGCAGAGGGAGGCAGATTTCACCTGAAAACAGGCGAAAAGCAACCTGCTGCACCCCCCCGGGAGGGGGGCTGTGCGTTTTTACCCCCCTCAGAGAGGAAAAGGGAGGCCGGGGGAGCCCCCAGGACCCCGATCCCGCCCCGTTTAGGGGCTACTCACGTCCACCACCAGGAAGCCGGCCGCCTGCACGTGGCGCCGGGCCATGGCGTAGCGGCCCAGCAGCTCCTTGCCCCTGTTGCTGAAATTTGGGAACTCCCACCTGAGGAAGGCGACCCTAGGAAGGGAAAAGGGGCAAAAGGGGACGTCAGAAGGGGCAGGGGGGGAAGGAGGGAGCTCGGCCCCGAGCCGGTTTCTGGCTCCCAGCCCCCACCTCCTGGCTCCTGGTGGCAGCGGCTTCGTCCCTTCGGCGTGGAGGAGGTGAGGAGCGACGAAATCCTTCACGGGGAGGGGTTTGTTCTCGGCGTTCACCACCACCTCAGCGTCTGCAGGGTGCAAGAAACACAAAGGGGGGGCTTTTAGGGACACCGGGCTGCTGCCCCACAGCTCCCTTCCCGCCCAAGCAGCCTCAGGATGCGGCGGCGAGAGGTTGGAGGCTGCACGAGGAGAGGGGACGACCCCGAAATGTGGGGATTAAGCCCCCAAAATCGAATCCTCTCCCTCCTGGTGATGCGAGGAGAGGGTGTGCTCACCGATCTGCCAGCCGTAGATGGTGGAGGCGTCGAAACGTGCCCTGTCCTGGCTGCCCAGCACCCCCGTTAGGGCTTCCCGCAGGCTGCCCTGCAGCTGGCTGGCTCCTTCCCCCGCTGACCCCGCAGTTCCCACCACGTTTGGGGCCAGGAACGGGCCCCGGTACTCGGGGTTCTCCAACCTGGCCGTGGCGTTGACGTGCAGCAGCTTCACCCGCAGGTTTTGGGCTTTGGGGGACGGATCGGCTGGCGGGGAGGGGAGAAAAGCAGAAATTAGGGTGAAGAGGCCCCCAAAACGAGCAGCCCCGGGGCACGGCGTGGGTGTCTGTGGCACGATTTTGTCCCCAAAGTCCCACGGGGAAAGGGGACGAGGGGCCCATGGGCGACAGAGCTCGCTGTGGCAGCCGGCTGGCCAGTCCCCGCCACGGAGGAGGAGGAGGCAGGGACTGAATTTGACGGGGCTGCGCCTCCCAGGAGGGCAGATTTTTGGTGAAAAAACACCGAATCTTCGCTTCTCGGGGTCTAAATTTGTGTAGGGGACAGCGCCCTGGGGGGCCTCACCTTGGATGCGGGCGCAGAAATCGGGCGCCAGGGCTCGCTGCAGGTAGTGGGGCTTGGCTTGCTGCAGCACGCACAGCGACCACACCAGGTCGGTCAGCAGCTGGGGCTCCAGCCCCTCCAGCTGGTCCCGAAGCTCCTCGTGGACCTGAAAAACACAAAAAAAAAGCCACAGAAAAAGCACCACGAGGAGCTCCAACCCCCTCTGTCTGCTGCTCAAGGCTTTGGGATCGCTCCCTGGCAGCCTCGTGGGGTTTTTTTTTCCCTGCAATGCCTCAAAAATGAAGGTAATCAGAGGGGTGGTCGGACTGAATGAGCTTGGAGGGCTTCTCTAATCCTCACGATGGGGATTTTGGGGGCTGTTCCTCCTCGGGGAGCAGCTGGCAGCCCCCCCTGGGCCACTGTCCCACCCCTAGCAGCCTCTTTCCTCCCAGCAGGAACCCAAAAGCAGCGCCCTGAAGCCGTGCGGCCTCGTTAGGAGGAGCTAATTACAGCAGTGAGGGATCAGGAGGGCACCACAGCACCCCCACGCTGGAGAAAAGGAGCCTGCAGGGGTCGGGGAGCTCGTGCTGGGCTGCCTGGTCCCGTCAGAGCAGCTCAGGAGGGGGTTTTCAGCCTGTCCTGAGCTGTGGGGTCCCCATTCCCATTCCCCACAGGGCCCTGGAGCCTTCCCACACCCATTTTTTGGCTCGGGATGTGTCAGGGAAGGGAAGGAGGCAGCTTGTACCATGTTAAAGAAGTCCTCGCTGCCGCTGGGCTGGAAGTTGAGGCGGGCGAAGGAGAGGATGATGCTGCACAGGTGGGAGACCGAGAGCTGCTTGGCGTTGTCCAGGGCGTACTGCGGGGCAGGGGAGGCAAAAAAAAAACAGAGCTGGAGCGAGCAGGGACAGGAAAAAGACTCAAAACACCAGCCAAGGATACACCCGGCCCCACGGCAGGGCAGGAAAACGCAAGCACGGGATCCCCCAGGACTTGTTTAGGGTTTTTTTTAATTTTTTTTTAGGGGAAAGCTGAGCTCTGGGGTGTTTTCTCTCGCCTCCTGGCGCCTCCTCACCTGGGCGATGGCCTCGAAGAGGGGGAGGCTGAGCCACTTGAGGAGGGCGAAGGACCTGATGCAGCGCGTCACCTCAACGGGCGTCATGGTGGCCACGTGGGGCTGCAGGTCGGTGGCTAGCTTCTGGAAGACCTGGGGCTGGTGGAAATTCAGTTTTCCTTTAAAGGAGCAAAAGAAGAAAGAAAAAAAAAAGCGGCAGCCGCTGACACGGAGCTGGCACGGGAGCTGGCGGGGTGCCACGAGGCTGGTTTTAGGGCCAGGAGGGGGCTGGGGGCATCCACCAGGGGCGTGAGCCCCCTCTCAGGCTGTTTCTTGTGGGATAATCCTTAATTTTTGTAGGAAAAACCCGACCCACGCAGGCTATCGTGCTGCAGGGGTTGGTGGAAGATCTGTTCCCGCTGCCAAAAGCTGCACGGGGAAGCGAGGAGCAGCTCTCCCCTGGCTGCCTCGCCCCAATTTTCCTTCAGGAGCACGCAGCACTGCACGAAGAGGGGCTGGAGCCCCGCAGAAACCCAGGGGTGGTCACACAAATTATCCATTAACCTGCTGGGAAACGGGGCTGGGGTACTGGGGGGCTGATCTCAGCTACCTGCTGGGCTGCCCGCTGCCCTAAACGCCCTTCTGGAACGCTCTCCTCACACCCAGAGCGCTCTCCTCACACCCATTGCCCTTCTTCCTGCAGGCTGGAAGGAAAACCAAGGCGTAATTCTGACCACACACACCCAGGCCGTGCCCAAACGGGCTCTGGGGTGAGGCAGCAGCAGCACGGAGCCGAGCGTGCACGCCCTGAACTGCCACGGGAGGTCTCCCTCACCGAAAAAAAACGTGCTGGGAGCGTGGGGAAGAGCTGAGGGGCAGGCAAACGTCGTGCTGGCAGCGTGTGGGGCTGGAAACAAGGTGGCTGTGCCGGCTGGCACCCCCCTGCCAGCCTCCCTGCTCTGTCACAGCTCACCCCGAGGCTCTCAGAGCCTGGCTCGAGCACCCTACACAGGAGCTGAGGCGGCCTCAGCGGGTCCCAGCGCGGCCGAGGGGCTCACCATAAGCGAAAACCAGGTCGGACAGGGTGGCGAGGCCGAGCTCGGTGTGTTTCTGCAGCAGGTGGTAGGAGAGGGCGCGCAGCAGGGGCACGCAGCGGCGGTTCTGGTACGCCAGGGCCAGGGTGATCTTGCGGATATCTTCGGGGCTGAACTCCTCCGCCAGCTCCAGGGCCTGAAAAAAAAAAGGCTGAGATGTCACAGGGAGGCAGGCAGGGAGCTGGGGATGCGGGGTGTGAGGTGCCACTGCCCCAGGTGTCGCTGGTGGAGGTGGTTCTAGCACAAAATGAGGTGATTCCGGCACAAAATGAGGGGATTCTGGCACAAAATGAGGGATTCTGGCACAAAATGAGGGATTCTGGCACAAAATGAGGGGATTCCGGCACAAAATGAGGTGATTCCAGCACAAAACGAGGGGATTCTAGCACAAAACGTGGGATTCCGGCACAAAACAAGGGGATTCTGGCACAAAATGAGGGGATTCTGGCACAAAACGAGAGGATTCCAGCACAAAATAAGGTGATTCTAGCACAAAATGAGGGATTCTGGCACAAAATGAGGCGATTCTGGCACAAAATGAGGGGATTCCGGCACAAAACGAGGGGATTCCAGCACAAAATGAGGGATTCTGGCACAAAATGAGGGATTCCGGCACAAAATGAGGTGATTCTAGCACAAAATGAGGCGATTCTAGCACAAAACGAGGGGATTCCGGCACAAAACGAGGGGATTCCGGCACAAAACGAGGGGATTCCGGCACAAAACGAGGGGATTCCGGCACAAAACGAGGGGATTCCGGCACAAAACGAGGGGATTCCGGCACAAAACGAGGGATTCCGGCACAAAATGAGGTGATTCTAGCACAAAATGAGGCGATTCTAGCACAAAATGAGGCGATTCCAGCCCCAAATGAGGCGATTCCAGCCTCACAGAGCAGCACATCAACCTTCAAGCGGCTCAGAGCAGCACATTCAGGCAGCTCCCACCTGCAAACTCCCCTCCTGCGTGGCTCCTGGGGGGGAAAACGCTTCTCCTGAGCGCCTGAGCTGCTCGAAGAGCCGCCCGTGGGCACGCAGCAGGGCGTTATTACAGAGATGTGCGTGGAATTAGCACCCCCCTGCCTGGCAGGCTGAGCAGGTGCCCTCAGGGGATGTCCTGAGGCTGTTTTTCCCCCCTCCAAAAAATGATGATTTGAAGGGAAGGGAGCAGGCTGAGAGCTCCCGGAGCCCCACCTTGTCCTCCAGGCGGTCCATCAGGGCCGGGGAGACGTGGCCGACCTTGGCCATCAGCGTCACCACGCTGCGGGTGCCCTCCAGCTCCGTCCAGCGCAGCTCCAGCTTCCTGACCACCTCGGCCAGCAGCTTGCTGTCCTTCTGGGGCCTGGAGGCCAGGAATTCGGCCAGGGAGGCGAGCTGGCGGAAGGTGAGGCGGCGCAGCCTCCACAGCACCTCGTGCTCCACCGACTGCATCTCCCGGCTGCTGCTCTGCAGCCCCAGCGAGTAGAGGCTCTTCAGCACGTTCACCAGGGTGTTGTTCCACACCTGGGAGATCTGGGGGAGACAAAAGGAACATAAAAAACATTGATCAGAGAGAGCTGGGACAAAAAGATGGCATTGCCCTGTGGTTATGGAGAGAGCTGGTGCTCAGGGCGCTTGCACCAGGCGGCTCTGAGCAAATCAAACCTTCAACTTCCCATCCAACCCTTTATCTAAAGTCCTAAAACGGTGCTCTTCAACTTTTTGGAGTTGAAAAGACCAAAGGAGGACGCAGCTGAGAGGCAGGCTGCTGGCCCCGGGCACCTCAGAGCCTTTTCCCTGCACCCTGCTGTGCCTCAAGCCCTAAGGTTCGGGATCTCTGCCTGCTTCAGCAGGGGGCTGGAGGTCCCTTCCAACCCCTACAGCTCCGTGATTCTGCGATTTTAGTTTATTTTATGTCATTTTAGTCTGCATCCAAGCACCCGAGCACCTGCAGATCCCCTTCTTCCATCCCACCCTGCGTTAGCCACGACCGCAGGCTGCGGCAGCAGCTCCCTGCAGAAGGATAACCGTGCACAGAGTGCTTTTGCTTCGTTACCTCCCAGCTAATTGCCTTCACAGCCACCCCTCTGGGCCACGAGGCCGCACTGCCAGCTTCTCGCTCTCCTTGCATAGCTCGGCCCTGCCAGCTCTGAGGGATCCCTGTCTTTAAGGACACATCCTGCTGATGTGGGGACCCTCTTTTGAGCTGAACCCGGTGCTGTTGGGCTCCAAAACGCCTCAACCACCAACCCCTTGAGCAGGTGGCAGCTTCAGCGTGCAGAAACAACCCAAAACCTTTGAAGAAGGGGAAAAACCAGCCAGAAAAGGGGATGGAGGAGGGAGGAGGCAGCTTGGGAGCTGTGCTACGTGTCCGGGCACCCACCTGCGAGTCCATCACGCCGAGGAGCTGCCTGAAGCGAGGGTCCTGCAGCAAACCCTGCGCCTCCAGCTGCTGCTGGGCGGCCAGGCGGGACAGGCGGCTGATAACCAGCGAGGCCTGGTTGCTGCTCAGCCCCGGCTCCTCGCTCAGCTCCAGCAGCTCCCGGGGCCCCTCGGCCGCCTCCAGCAGCTCCCTCAGCGCCCTGGACCCGGCCCCTCGGTTCTCTTCGGTTTTTTCTTTGAGGGCCGAGCCCTCAGCGGCGGCTCCCGGGGCGTGAAGCGAGGAGGCCCGGGGGGGCTGGCGGAGGCCTGAGGCAGAGCCGGGCCCCAGGGAGATGGCGGCGAGGTGGCGCCAGCAGCAGCGCCCCACCAGCCGGGCTGCCATGCTGGGGGGAAGCCGGGGCTCAGCGCTGCATCGCGGGGAGGCTGCGAAAAGAAAATTAAAATTAATTAATTTCGAAAACGGGGCCCCAAAACGCGCCCCCCCACCCCCCCTCCTCTTCTCCAGGCCCTTCCGTGCCCTACCGCGCCCCGGCCCCGCCGTACAGCACGCCCCGTGGCCGGGCGCGGAATGATGACGTCACTACAGCGACGCTGACTCTTATTGGCTCGCTGCGCGGCGCGCCGCGCGCTGATTGGTTGGGGACACTGGGAGAGGGGAGAGCGGCTTCCGGTGTACGGCAGCTGGGGGCCGCCATTTTGTGGTCAGGGCTCGGCCCCTGCCCTTGTGCTGGGTCACGGGGGGGGGGGGGGGGGGGCAGCTCTGTTGGGGGAAATCCGCCCCTTTTTAACATCATCGGCAATAAAAAAACAGCATTTTATGATGTTGGACAACTTCCTCGTGGCTCACGCTTGGCCTTTGGCCACGTTTGTTGCCCTTCTGAGCTGAGCTCGGGGCCATTCCTCCTCCTCCTCCTCCTCCTGGCGCTGCGCCCGCCGGGTCACACAAACACCGCACACCCAAAGCCAGAACCCGGAAAAAAAAATGATAATAATAATAATAATAATAAAAAATAGTCCAATCTGCACAGAACCACCCCAAAACCCAGCCCCTGTGCGTGTGGGGCCCTGCCCCTGCGCCACGCGGCCTCCCCTCGGCTCCTCCCGGCCCCACAACCCACAGACCCCCGGCTGCTCCTCGGGGCTCCTGCCCCACAGACCCTGCATTGACCCCGTTGCCTTCCTTTGGCCTCCATTCCCCTCCTTTGGCCTCCTTTGCCCTCCATTGGCCTCCATGGGCTTCCATGGGCCTCCATAGGCCTCCTTTGGCCCCCATTGGCCTCCATTCCCCTCCATTGGCCTCCTTTGGTCTGCTTTGGCCTCCATTGGCCTCCATTCCCCTCCTTTGGCCTCCTTTGGCCTCCAATGCTCTCCATTCCCTTCCATTGGCCTCTATTACCTTTTTTTGCCCTCCATTGGCCCCCATTCCCCTCCATTGGCCTCCATTGGACTCCTTTGGCCCCCATTGCCCTCCATTGGCCTCCTTTGCCCTCCATCAAGCTCCTTTGGCCTCCATTTCCCTCCTTTTGCCTCCGTTGGCCTCTTCTGGCCTCCATTCCCCTCCATTGCCCTCCTTTGGCCTCCTTTGGCCTCCATTTCCCTCCTTTTACCTCCTTTGCCCTCCTTTGGTCTCCTTTGCCCTCGTTTGGCCTCCTTTGCCCCCCTTTGCCCTCCGTCACCCTCCTCTGACTCCCTCCACCCCCCTTTGCCCTCCTTCCCCCTCTCCTCCCCACCCCCGCTGCCTACAGGGGCCGTGGCCCCGTGGTTGCCCCGCGGCAGAGCCGTGGCAGATTTACGGCCTCCCGGCACTTCCCAGCCTCGACGCCCACCTTCGGGGCCGGCGCCGAGCGCGTTTTGGGGCCGCCCTGCGCTGCCGCTCCCCTGCGCCTGTTTGCTCAGCGCCGCGGGCTCTGCCCCAGGGCCGGCGGCCTCCCCCCCGCGGAAAACCCCGGCCGTGCCCCAAAACCGGCACGGGGGGCTCATAAAAGGGGCCCAGCTCCCAAAAGCAGGCACGAGGAGGAGGCTGAGGGCAGGATGAGGCCCTGCCGGCTGCTCCTGCTGCTGCTCCTGGCGCCCGCCGCAGCCGTCTCGCCGCAGCCGGACACGTCCCCGGTGCCGGGGCTGGAGGGAGCCCTGACGGCCGAGCCTCCCGGCTCCGGACCCCCAGGATCGGAGGGATCGGTGGCCCCGGGGCAGGATGGATCCCTGCCACCCTCCCGGCCGTGGCGCTGGCCCTCGGGCTCCCTGCAGGCCGTGCTGGAGGCCCTGCGGCTGCTCCACCGCGGCTCCCAGGCTCCCTGCGCCCTGCGGCTGCGGCTGACGGGACCCCAGCCCGGCTGGGTGAGTGCCCAAGGGGCCCGGGGCTGACCCCACAGAGGGTCCCGTCCCCGTTTTGAGGGTCTCGTTTCCCCCACAGCTCGGGGCTGCCCGGCAGGAGCTGACTTTCCTCGTGCAGGACGCCTGGTGCCAGCCCGCGGGGACGCCGCCGGCCGCCTGCCCGAGCTGCCACACGCGGGTGAGGACACGAGGGGACACGGAGGGGACGTCACGGGGGGGATGCGAGGCCCCAGGGGTGACCCCGCTGCCTCTCCCCGCAGCCTGGCCACAACTGGGGGGCCTGGATCCGGGCGCGCTGGGCCAGCCTCAGGCAGCGCCTGCAGGACCGCGGCCGCCTCTGGACCCGCGGCCGGCGGAGCCACAACGACCCCACAGGGCCCTGAGGAGCCCCCGATGGAGCACCGGTGTCGTGGGGGCTTCACGGACCCCCGTCCCTATTAACGTCCCTATTACCGTCCCAATTAATGTCCCAATTAACATCCCAATTAATGTCCCAATTAACGTCCCAATAAACGTCCCTTGCACCCGCTGTGTCCGTGTCCGTCCCTTGCACCCCTTCGTGTCCCTGCTGCACCCCACAGGCCCCCCCCGAGTGCTGCTGCCCCCACGGGGATGTCCCCAACGCGTCCCCTCCCCATATTCCTGCCCCTCAAGGGCCGCTGTCCCCATGTCCCCAGGGTGTCCCCAAGCTGTCCCCTCCCCAAGGAGCAGCGCAGAGGGCACGCAGCAGGGCAGGGCACGGCCACGTCCCCACCACCACCGCCCCCCTCAGCCCTCAGCCCTCGCCCCGCCGCTTCCCCCTCCCCAAAATCCCAACGGCCGCCTTGTGGCTGCCCCCGGTCGGCCCCGAAATTTCCGCCGAGGCCGCGTTGCACAAGCCCGGGGCCGCTAAAAGGCGGCGGGGGCTGCGGGGCGGCACGGGGCGAGGATGGCGAGCTGCTGGGTGCTGCTGCTGCTGGGCCTGGGGGGGGCCTGCGCCCTGCCCGCCCCGGCCCCCCTCGCCTACAGCCAGGCGCTGGCCCAGGCCGTGGACTCCTTCAACCAGCGCCCCGAGGTGCAGAACGCCTTCAGGCTGCTCAGCGCCGACCCCGAGCCCGCCCCGGTGAGCACGCGCCCGGGGGACACCGAGGGGACACCGAGGGGACACTGAGGGGACGTCGAGGGGGCACCCTGGGGACATCAAGGGGACACTGGGGGGACGTCCTGGGGACAGCCGTGGGGATATTTGGGGGATATCGTGGGGACAAGCTGGTTGT
The DNA here is from genome assembly GCA_963989345.1 of Clangula hyemalis. Next base: position 1,473,438 of record OZ022427.1, read on the forward strand.
ATCAAGGGGGATGATGAGGGGACATCTTGGGGACACCCTTAGGACACCTTGGGGACACCCTGCAGACACCCTGGGGACATTGGGGGGACATCCTGGGGACAGCCGTGGGGATATTTTGGGGATATCGTGGGGTCAACTTGGGTATATCAAGGGGGATGATGCGGGGACATCTTGGGGACACCCTTAGGACACCCTGGGGACACCGTGGGGACACCAAGGGGACACCCTGGGGACATCAAGGGGACATTGGGGGGACGTCCTGGGGACAGCCGTGGGGATATTTTTGGGATATCGTGGGGACAAGCTGGGTATATCAAGAGGGATGATGCGGGGACATCTTGGGGACACTCTTAGGACACTTTGGGGACACCCTGGGGACACCCTGGGGGCATTGGGGGGACGTCCTGGGGACACCCGTGGGGATATTTTTGGGATATCGTGGGGACAACCTGGGTTTATCAAGGGGGATGATTTGGGGACCCTTTGGGGACACTTTGGGATACCTTGGGGACACCTTGGGGACACCTTGGGGTCATTGGGGTGATGTTCTGGGGACACCCTTGGGGATATTTTTGGGCTATCATGGGGACAACCTGGTTGTATCAAGGGGGATGATGAGGGGACATCTTGGGGACACCCTGGGGACACGTCAGGGACACCTTGGGGACACCTTGGGGACATGAAGGGGACACCAAGTGATGTCTTGGGGACACCTTGTGGCCATTGAAGGGACTTCTTAGGGACACCTTGGGGACACCTTGGGGACATCGAGGGGCAGGGGACACTCTGAGGACACCCTGGGGGTATCGGTGGGACAGCCTGGAGTCCTTGGGGGACACCCTGGGGACATTGAGGGGACACTGGGGGTACTCAGGGGGTACAGGGGGGACATTTTGGGGACACCCTGGGGACACCAATGGGACACTTTGGAGAAACTGAGGGGACACTGGGGGGACACCGAGGGGATGTGAAGGGGACACTGGGAGGGCATTGAGGGGACATTGAGGGGACATTTGGGGGACATTTTGGGGACACCCTGGGGACATCTATGGGACACTTTGGGTAAACTGGGGGGACACTGGGGGGATACCAAGGGGACGTGAAGGGGACACTGGGGGGGCACTGGGGGGACATTTTGGGGACATTTTGGGGACACCCTGGGGACACCAATGGGACACTTTGGGTAAACTGGGGGGACACTGGGGGGGCATTGGGGGGACATTTTGGGGACATTTTGGGGACATCAATGGGACTCCTTGGAGAAACTGAGGGGACACTGGGGGGATACCAAGGGGACATGAAGGGGACATTTGGGGGACATTTTGGGGACACCCTGGGGACAGCAATGGGACACTTCAGGTAAACTGGGGGGACACCAAGGGGACATGAAGGGGACACTGGGGGGGCACTGGGGAGACATTTTGGGGACATTTTAGGGACACCAATGGGACTCCTTGGAGAAACTGGGGGACACTGGGGGGATATCAAGGGGACGTGAAGGGGACACTGGGAGGGCACTGGGGGGGCATTGAGGGGACATTTTGGGGACATTTTGGGGACATCAATGGGACTCCTTGGAGAAACTGGGGGACACTGGGGGGATACCAAGGGGACATGAAGGGGACACTGAGGGGGCATTGGGGGGACATTTTGGGGACATTTTGGGGACGCCCTGGGGACACCCTGGGGACACCAATGGGACACTTTGGGTAAACTGGGGGGACACTGGGGGGGCATTGGGGGGACATTTTGGGGACATCAATGGGACACCTTGGAGAAACTGGGGGGATACCAAGGTGATGTGAAGGTGACACTGGGGGGGCATTGAGGGGACATTGAGGGGACATTTGGGGGACATTTTGGGGACACCCTGGGGACATCAATGGGACACCTTGGAGCAACTGGGGGGACACTGGGGGGATATCAAGGGGACGTGAAGGGGACACTGGGGGGGCATTGAGGGGACATTTTGGGGACACCAAGGGGACACCTTGGAGCGACTGGGGGTGCTGTCACCGTGTCCCCCCCCGTGTCCCCGCAGGATGTCCAGCTCAGCTCCCTGCGGACCCTCAACTTCACCCTGATGGAGACGCGCTGCCCCGCGCACACCAGCGCCCGCCCCGACTCCTGCGACTTCAAGGAGGACGGGGTGAGCGCCTCGAGGGGCCGGGGGGGGGGGGTTCATTGGGGTCTTTGGGGACAGGGGACAGAGGTGACAACCCCATTATCATCCCCCCCCCCCCCCCCCTCCCTGCCCGCAGCTGATCAAGGATTGCTCCGGGCCCGTGGTGCTGCAGAGCGGCCGCCCCGCGCTCGATGTCACCTGCGTGGACTCCACGATGGACGTGAGTGGGGGGGGACACCACGGGGGGGGGACACACATTATGGGGTGTCCCCAAGGATGCTCGGGACGCTCGGGACCCCCCCCCCCCCAGTGCTGGTGGCGAGGGGGGGGGGACACACACAGGCTGTGGGGTGGCCCCAGGGATGTTGGGGACCCCCCTGTGCCGGTGGCGCTCCGGGGGGACCTTCCTCGGAGGGAAGGGGGGCGCGTGGGGACCCCTGGGATTTGTCCCCCCCCTTGGTGACACCACTTTGTCCCCGCAGCCCCGCCAGGTCAAGCGCTTCTGGCCGCTGGTGCGGCTGGCCTTCAAGCTCTATAGGGTCTGGAAGAGGAAATGAGGCCCCCCCGCAGCCCCCCGACGCCGCTGTCCCCTCCCCTGGTGTCCCCCCCCCCCCCCCCAAATAAAGCTGCTTCCCGGCCGTGCTGTGTCCCCTCTGTGTGCCCTTGGGGCGCGGGGGACACGGGGTGACGGGGATGGGGACGGTTTTGGGGGGCACCGGTGTGGGGGGAGTGGGGTCTGACCCCTGGGGGCCCCAAAATGAGGTGTGCCCCCCCCCCCCCAGTGCACCCACGGGCATGTTCTGAGCATGGGGACTTGTGGATATGGGGCACGTCCCCCGGTATGGGGTGGGGACCGCCACGTCCCACAGAAATTGGGGACAGCCACGGGATGGACGGGGCACGGGGGGGGGGGCAGGTTTTGAAGTGTGGGGCTGCGTGAGGCTGTGGGGACATGGCGGGGGACACGGGGGACATGAGGGACATGGGGACGGCACCACAGCTTCATCTCTTAGGGCACGGGGTCCCCGTGTATCCCCACAGCCCCATCCCAAACCCCGCTGATGGCCCCGGTGGCCCTGTGCTGATCCCCCCCCCGGGGGCATTTGGGGACATCCTGGGCTTGGGGGGGGGGGGCTCTTTGGGGGCACAACCCCTGCGATTTGGGGACGAAACAGCATGGGGATGGGATGGGAACCACTTGTGGGATCAGGGGGGCTCAGCAATGCTCGTTATGGGGTCGGGGATGGGGTCCCCATGCGACGCTTTGCAGGGGACGGGGGCGAAAAACCCAGCTGGGAAATGCCCCAGGGACCCCCCCACCCCGTGCCCGTTTCCCCCTGGGGACCCCGGGGACGTCTGTGGGGACGGGAGGCAAGGAGAGAGCCGGGGTCAGGCTGTGGGGCCGCGCTCGGCCCCGTTTATTTGCTCAGCCGAACTGGACGGAGGCGTCGGCTCGCACGTGGATGCGGACCCGGGGCCGAAAGCGTCGGATCTTGCCCAGGAAGCGGCCGAATCGGCCCCGCTGGACGAGCACCGGCTGCGGGGAGGGGGGGGGGAGAAGGTCGGGTGTCAGCAGGACCCCAAATCGGGGACCCCAAATCGGGGAGCCCAAATCTGGGACCCCAAATGTGGGAGCCCAAATGTGGGACCCCAAATCTGAGCCCCGCACGCGCCCAGCACCCTCCCTCCGTTGCCCCTAGGATGGTGACGTGGGGTCTTGGCAGCTCATCCCCGGAGATTTAGGGGACGGGGACACCGCAGGACACGGGGAAGGAGCAAGGGTCAGCCCCCACCCCGTCCCCACCCATGGGTGCCCCCCGAGCCCCCCCCGAGCCCCCCAAACTCACATTGGAGGAGGCGTCGGAGCAGCGCAGGTCGATGTCGGGGGTGCCCTGCTGGAACGTCACCGGCCCCGAGCACTCCTTGATGGCCTGGGGACACGCATGGGGTCACCCCCATGTGTCCCAGCGGGGTTGTGTCCCCCCCCCTTGGCCCCCCCCAACCTCACCCCGTTCTCCTTGAAGTCGCAGTCGTCGGCGGGCACCCGCGAGCCCGGGGTGCAGTCGGTCTCCATCAGGGTGAAGTTGAGCGCCCGCAGCGTGCTCAGGTCGATGCCCTGCGGGGAACGGTCACAGCGGGGGCCCCCCAGGGCTGAAAAGCCCCCCAAACCCATCGCCAGGGGTCCCCTTGATGTCCCCAAGGTGTCCCCAAGAAGTGCCTTTGATGGCCGCAAGGTGGCCCCAAGGTGTCTCAAAGTGGCCCCAAGGGGTCCCCGCATCATCCCCCTTGATATACCCAGGTTGTCCCCATGATATCCCCAAAATATCCCCAAGGGTGTCCCCAGGACGTCACCCCAATGTCCCCAGGGTGTCCCCAGGGTGTCCTCTTGGTGTCCCCACGGTGTCCCCAGGGTGTCCTAAGGGTATCCCCAAGATGTCCCCTCATCATCCCCCTCAATACAACCAGGTTGTCCCCATGATAGCCCCAAAATATCTCCAAGGGTGTCCCCAGGATGTCACCCCAATGCCCCCAGGGTGTCCCCAGGACGTCCCCAAAGTGTCCTAAGGGTGTCCCCAAGATGTCCCCGCATCATCCCCCTTGATATACCCAGCTTGTCCCCACGATATCCCCCAAATATCCCCACGGCTGTCCCCAGGACATCCCCCCAGTGTCCCCTTGATGTCCCCAGGGTGTCCCCAAGGTGTCCCAACAGTGTCCCCAGGGTGTCCTAAGGGTATCCCCAAGATGTCCCCTCATCATCCCCCTCAATACAACCAGGTTGTCCCCATGATATCCCCCAAATATCCCCACGGCTGTCCTCAGGACGTCCCCCCAGTGTCCCCCTGATGTCCCCAGGGTGTCCCCCTGATGTCCCCAGGGTGCCCCCTCGACGTCCCCTCGGTGTCCCCTCGGTGTCCCCCGGGCGCGTGCTCACCGGGGCGGGCTCGGGGTCGGCGCTGAGCAGCCTGAAGGCGTTCTGCACCTCGGGGCGCTGGTTGAAGGAGTCCACGGCCTGGGCCAGCGCCTGGCTGTAGGCGAGGGGGGCCGGGGCGGGCAGGGCGCAGGCCCCCCCCAGGCCCAGCAGCAGCAGCACCCAGCAGCTCGCCATCCTCGCCCCGTGCCGCCCCGCAGCCCCCGCCGCCTTTTAGCGGCCCCGGGCTTGTGCAACGCGGCCTCGGCGGAAATTTCGGGGCCGACCGGGGGCAGCCACAAGGCGGCCGTTGGGATTTTGGGGAGGGGGAAGCGGCGGGGCGAGGGCTGAGGGCTGAGGGGGGCGGTGGTGGTGGGGACGTGGCCGTGCCCTGCCCTGCTCCGTGCCCTCTGCGCTGCTCCTTGGGGAGGGGACAGCTTGGGGACACCCTGGGGACATGGGGACAGCGGCCCTTGAGGGGCAGGAATATGGGGAGGGGACGTGTTGGGGACACCCTGGGGACATCCCCGTGGGGACAGCAGCACTCGGGGGGGGCCTGTGGGGTGCAGCAGGGACACGAAGGGGTGCGAGGGACGGACACGGACACAGCGGGTGCAAGGGACGTTTATTGGGACGTTAATTGGGACATTAATTGGGACACTAATAGGGACGTTAATAGGGACGGGGGTCCGTGAAGCCCCCACGACACCGGTGCTCCAGCGGGGGCTCCTCAGGGCCCTGTGGGGTCGTTGTGGCTCCGCCAGCTGTGGGTCCAGAGGCGGCCGCGGTCCCGCAGGCGCTGCCTGAGGCTGGCCCAGCGCTCCCGGATCCAGGCCCCCCAGTTGAGACCGGGCTGCGGGGAGAGGCAGCGGGGTCACCCCTGGGGCCTCGCATCCCCCCCGTGACGTCCCCTCCGTGTCCCCTCGTGTCCTCACCCGCGTGTGGCAGCTCGGGCAGGCGGCCGGCGGCGTCCCCGCGGGCTGGCACCAGGCGTCCTGCACGAGGAAAGTCAGCTCCTGCCGGGCAGCCCCGAGCTGTGGGGGAAACGAGACCCTCAAAACGGGGACGGGACCCTCTGTGGGGTCAGCCCCGGGCCCCTTGGGCACTCACCCAGCCGGGCTGGGGTCCCGTCAGCCGCAGCCGCAGGGCGCAGGGAGCCTGGGAGCCGCGGTGGAGCAGCCGCAGGGCCTCCAGCACGGCCTGCAGGGAGCCCGAGGGCCAGCGCCACGGCCGGGAGGGTGGCAGGGATCCATCCTGCCCCGGGGCCACCGATCCCTCCGATCCTGGGGGCACGGAGCCGGGAGGCTCGGCCGTCAGGGCTCCCTCCAGCCCCGGCACCGGGGACGTGTCCGGCTGCGGCGAGACGGCTGCGGCGGGCGCCAGGAGCAGCAGCAGGAGCAGCCGGCAGGGCCTCATCCTGCCCTCAGCCTCCTCCTCGTGCCTGGTTTTGGGAGCTGGGCCCCTTTTATGAGCCCCCCGTGCCGGTTTTGGGGCACGGCCGGGGTTTTCCGCGGGGGGGAGGCCGCTGGCCCTGGGGCAGAGCCCGCGGCGCTGAGCAAACAGGCGCAGGGGAGCGGCAGCGCAGGGCGGCCCCAAAACGCGCTCGGCGCCGGCCCCGAAGGTGGGCGTCGAGGCTGGGAAGTGCCGGGAGGCCGTAAATCTGCCACGGCTCTGCCGCGGGGCAACCACGGGGCCACGGCCCCTGTAGGCAGCGGGGGTGGGGAGGAGAGGGGGAAGGAGGGCAAAGGGGGGTGGAGGGAGTCAGAGGAGGGTGACGGAGGGCAAAGGAGGCCAAAGGAGGCCAATGGAGGGTAAAGGAGGGCAATTGAGGACAAAAATGGGTAATGGAGGCCAATGGAGGGGAATGGAGGCCAATGGAGTGCAAAGGAGGGCAAAGGAGGCCAATGGAGGCCAAAGGAGGGCAAAAAAGGGCAATGGAGCCCAACTGAGGCCAATGGAGGCTAAAAGAGGCCAATGGAAGGCAAAGGAGGCCAAAAGAGCTTGATGGAGGCCAAAGGAGTCCAATGGAGGCCAATGGAGGGGAATGGAGGCCAATGGAGGCCAAAGGAGGCCAAAGGAGGGCAATGGAGGGGAATGGAGGCCAATGGAGTGCAAAGGAGGGCAAAGGAGCTTGCTAGAGGCCAAAGGAGGCCAATGGAGGGCAATGGAGGGCAAAGAAGGCAAAAGGAGGGAAATGGAGGCCAAAGGAGCTTGATGGAGGGCAAAGGAGGGCAATGGAGGGCAATGGGGGCCAAAGGATGCCGATGGAGGCCAAAGGAGGCCAATGGAGGCCAATGGAGGGCAAAAGAGGCCAATGGAGGCCAATGGAGGGGAATGGAGGGGAATGGGGGCCAATGGAGGGCAAAAAAGGGTAATAGAGGGCAATGGAAGGGAATGGAGGCTAAAGGAGGCCAAAGGACGGCAAAGGAGGCCAAAGAAGCTTGATGGAGGCCAAAGGAGGCCCATGGAGGCCAATGGGGGCCAATGGAGGGCAAAGGAGGCCAATGGAGGCCAAAGGAGGTCAAAGGAGGCCAAAGGAGGGGAATGGAGGCCAAAGGAAGGCAACGGGGTCAATGCAGGGTCTGTGGGGCAGGAGCCCCGAGGAGCAGCCGGGGGTCTTTGGGTTGTGGGGCCGGGAGGAGCCGAGGGGAGGCCGCGTGGCGCAGGGGCAGGGCCCCACACGCACAGGGGCTGGGTTTTGGGGTGGTTCTGTGCAGATTGGACTATTTTTTATTATTATTATTATCATTTTTTTTTCCGGGTTCTGGCTTTGGGTGTGCGGTGTTCGTGTGACCCGGCGGGCGCAGCGCCAGGAGGAGGAGGAGGAGGAGGAACGGCCCCGAGCTCAGCTCAGAAGGGCAACAAACGTGGCCAAAGGCCAAGCGTGAGCCACGAGGAAGTTGTCCAACATCATAAAACGCTTTTTTATTGTCAACGAGGTGCCCAAGGGGCCCCGAAACCTCTTTATTTCAGCTCCGTGCGGGATGGGGTTGATGGGACGGGGGCTGCGGGCCCTCTCCTGCAGGGAAGATTCGCTCCCGGGGATTTAGGATGGTGCCGGGCCCCTGAGGCCGAAGGCTCGCGGGGTCCCTGCGCTGCGCCGACCTTTGGAGCGGGGCTGCCCCGAGCCGCTGGGCTGAAGGATAAGAAATCAGGGCGGGCTTCATCCCTAAAAGGGGGACGTTGCCCCCCACGGGGACTTCAGCCCCGAAATATTTGGGGAAAAAGGGAACGTGGGGGGGCCTCACCGGCTGCCGGCCGCACTCCAGCATCGACAGCGGCACGTCGGGCAGGAAGGCGAAGACGGAGATTTGGGCCACGCAGTGCTGGACCTGGAGGGGTCAGGGGGGAAAGAGACGGAGGGAAGGGGGCTCCCAGAAAGCCCCCACCCTATTTAGGGGCAGCGGGGAAGCCGAGCGAGGCCAACCCCTGGGGGAGCCCCCCTGGGGGACCGAATTCCCGGCTGCGGCACGGGGAGGAAGCAAACGGCCCCAAAGGAGCGCCCCGAGCCCGTGCTGGGCTGCTTGTCCCGAGGCAGGGCAGAGCTTTTGAGCTCCCTCCTTGGTGTTTTGGGGTCACCCCACACCTACCTGGCCCGGCCGGGCCCTGCAGCCAGCGTGTCGGGGCCCCGCGGGGTTTTTGGGGCAGGCGGTCTCGCGGGCGGTGAGGTTGATGGTGAAGTGCGTGCCCCAATCGAACTCCTGCAGGGGGGGGGGTTAAATAGGACGGCGTCCCCTTAACCCCAAAAGCGTTAAAGGGGGAGGGTTCCCGAGCACGGCCCTACCGTCCTGCTGACTCCCTGCAGCTTCAGCAGCTTCAGCCCGCTGCCCGCATCCTGCCCGTGCGCCTCCAGCACGGCTCGGGCCAGCTCGCGCGGCGCCGGCGGCACTGGGAGCACTGGGAGAACTGGGAGCACCGGGAACAGCAGCAGCAGCACGCCCAGCAGCGGGGTTTCCATCGGGGTTGGGGTTGTCCGAGAGCGAGGAATGAGGAGCGAGGAGCCAGGAGGGAGGCTTCCAGCACGGCGCCACGCACGGGAAGGGATCGGGTTGCCGGTGTTTTTCTTGGAGAGCCAGCTCGGGGTGGCCGCCCCGGCAAATCCCCGAGCCTGGCAGCTCCCCGCGTTCCTGGAAACCTTCCTCGCCTCTCGCAGGCACCCCCCAGCGCTGCGTTTTATGCTGGTTTTAGCCCCAAAAAGGGTGGCGGGCCCCTAACGGAATGGCTCAGAGCCCCGGGGCGAGCCCCAGCCCAGGAATTGCTGCTCGCATCTCTCTGGCTCCGGCACATGACAACATCTGCAGGAACACATCTTTAATGGATTTTTTGAAGTCAAATGTTTTAATTTTCCACAGGTCAGGGGATGGCACCGAGCAGGGAAGGGCAGAGGTGGCACCGCGCTCTCCCAGGTTGCCCCCTACCATGAGCCACGTGTCCCCAAATCCGGGATTTTTCCAGTTTTCCTCCCCCAAAGCCTCCTCAAAGCTGGAAATCCTCGTCCTCTCCCCTTTCTCTTTGGTTCAGAGCAAAGCAAAAACCCCAAGGAACGAGCCCCACACGGGGCTGGCGGCGCCTCCTCACCCGTGAGAGGTTTTGAGAGCCTCGGGTCCCTCACCCACCGCTCTGCAACGCGCAGCCTGGAAAGCAACTCCGATCCCAAGGTGGTTTTTTTTTGTGTGTTTTTCTTTTTTTGTGTGTATTTTTCTTTTTTTTTTTTTTTCTTTTTCTTTTATAAAGTGTCTTAGCAGCACGGGAACCCCCGCCAGGAATTCGCTCCCCCCCCCCCCCCAGCGAAGCTGTCCGTGGGTGCAGGGAGACGGAGGAGCGCTCGACAGCTCGACCTAAAATATCCACAGGACCCAAATATACAGACATCCACATTTACACCCCGAGTCCAAAAATCCCAAGCGGGGATGGAGGAGAAGCGGGGGCTCATCCGGGGGAGCTGGGGGGGCGCCCCAAACCTCCCCCAAACCCCAAAGCTTGGGCACAAGACGGACGCGAGCCCCCGGTGGGGTTAGTGTTGGGGGGGAGGCTCCGTCCCGCCGCCCCCTCCAGCTGATTTTTGGGAAATCCCAGAGGCTGGCAGGGATCCCCAGCTGCAAACCACGAGGGGAAAGGTTTATTTCTGGGCAGGAGCAGGCCGGCAGCAGCAGCTCCCTTCGTCTCGACAGACGAGGGGACACGGATCTTTCAGGAGCATCTTTCTGCTCCCCACCTTGGCTCCCCGCCGCCGCCGCCGGGGCAAGCCCGGGACTGTTGCTTAGTGTCATTTTCGTTTGGCATTCCTCCTCCAAAGCTGGCGGCTGGTTTAACTGCCCCCTTTGCTCCTCTTCCTCCTTTCTCCATCGTGCGGCTCTTGCGGAGAAGTTTTCCCCATCGAGCTGAAGAAAGCCCCGGGAGCGGCTGAGCGGCGCCTTGCGCAAGAAGCACCTCAAGGCGCAGAGCCTGGATGCGCTCCTGAGGATCTCTGCTGCTGTTTTTGGGCTGTTTTGACAAGCTGGGTGAGGTCCAGGGGTGCCCAGCAGTAGCTGACAACGCCCAACACCGCTGCTGATCAACCCCTTGGGATGTCAGGGCTGTTTCAGGGCCGTTTTGGTGCTGGCAGAGGTGCGTGGGCATTCCCCGAGTCCTCAAAGTGGCCGTTGCTGTGTCACAACCAGGGCTGCTCCCCCCTCAAGCCCGCAGCTTCGCTTCCCAAAGTCCCAGGCCGACGTGGCTCGGTGCTATTTGTAAAACAAGCGGGGAGAGGAAGGATTTGCTCAGCCACGCGGCCGCAGAAGCGCCGGGGAGGGCGGCGGGCGGCTCCCTGCTCGCCCCAGGGCGCCCACAGAAGCGCTCGCACCGTTAATTCCCAAAAAAAATAAAATAAAATTTGATCTTTCCGGAGCCTCAGTCCAAGAGCCGAGGGGGCAGGGGAGGGTTTTGTCACATTGTGTGTGGTTGTGAATGACACTGGAGCACCTGGAGCCGCGCTTCTCTTTGCCGACCGCCTCGGGAAGCCGCTCTCGGCGGCACTCCCGGGGAGGGGCAGCCCCGAAACCTTCCCCCCCCCCTCACCTTCAGATGGTGAGGAGGGGGATGCAGCCCACCCCCACCCCTCCCTCGTGGCACACCATGGGAGCCATGAACGTCCAGCGGTTCGTCTCCGGGTCGTACATCTCCACCGAGCTGAGGTTGGACTGCCCGTCGTAGCCCCCCACGGCGTAGAGGCGGCCGCAGTTGGCCACGAGGGACACGCGGCTGCGGCGGGTGTTCATGGGGACGATCAGGTACCACTGATCCGCCACCGAGCTGTACACCTCGGCCATGCTGAGGAAGCCCGAGCCGTCGTAGCCCCCGCAGACGAACATCTTGCTGCCCAGCGAGGCGGCGCCGTGGCGGCAGCGTTTGTTCAGCATGCTGGCCACCGGGTGCCAGGTGGCCGTGTGCTGGTTGTAGTACTCCACCTGCAGGCGCAAGGCACAGACACAAGGCAGAGATTTCAGGAAGCAGCCCTGCAAACAATCCAGCCCCCTCCAGAGCCCTGGGACGGTTTTTATTGTGCAACCCCAAGCGGGTCGGGAAGCTCCCGGTTCGTTCCTTGGTTTCACCCCCTTTGGGTTTTGTAACGTTTGTAATGAGCTGTTGCTGCACAGACCGCAAAAAAACTCCCCCCTAAACCTCCCCTCCCTCTCATCTGCTTCTGGGTTGGGTTTTAAAGAGGTTTCCAAGCCTCCCAGGCGGGTTTCAGTGGCTGCAGTTCCCCACGGCCACACCTCGACCTCTCCTGGTGCAGTCCGAGCCCCCAGCTCCCTGCAGCCCAGCTTCGTGCCCTCCTGTGCAGGGAACTCCTCCACGTTTGGAAGAGCCCAGCACCTCCTCTGCGTGTCTGCAGAAGGGCTGTGCGCCCTCAAGGCGAAACGAAACAACCCATAAAGCAGAACACCAACATCTTGCATCCCTTATATTGCTGCAGGGACCATCAGAGGGACCCCTTCCGCAGCAACTCCAAACGTGGCCAGCTCAGGACTGAGCCCAGACGAGCAGAGCTGTCATTTTTGGCACTGGGGTGCCTGCTGCGGACAATAACCCACACCCGAGCAAGGTGGAAGTGCTTATTGCTGCTCCCTGCAAACCCCTGACTTACAACTTGCTTCCTGAGAGCAGCGCATCAACACCAAAATCCAATCCTGCCACTGAAGGAGCCTTCCCTGTGCCCCCTGAAATCCTGCTCTGGGGAACGTGCAGAGCCTTGCACCAGCAGCTCCCCCTGCTGCGAAGCTCATTTCTAAGATAATCTTTCTGAAAATGAAGCCAAACAGTCGGAGGAAGCAGGGGAAGCGCCTGGCATCTGGGTTTCCAGAGCTCAAGGGACGCCAGGATCAAAGTAGTTAAAAAAAAATATAAAGGAAGCAGGGAGACAACAAAATGCATGCACTCGATGCTTTTGTCCCCTTTTGTGGGTAACAAGAGACACGTTAGCCCCGTTCCCTGCGGGTACCTGGCTAGCTCCTTTCTTCCCGAGCTGGAAAAAGGGCTCTGGAAAGGTCAAAATCTGATGGTGTAAATGCTCGAGGCATTTTGGGTTTCGTGGGGAAAGGGCACGGAGCCTTCCTGACCTGAAGCTTCACCTCCCAGCTGCCTGCAGCAGACCGATTTCGGCCTGAGGCCTTTGGGAAGCGACTTACGCTGTTGAAGATCTGCAGCCCGTCGTGCCCTCCCGACACGTAGATCCTGCCCTCGAAGACCGTGACCCCGGCGGCGCTGCGGTTGGAGCTCATGGGGGTCACCACCGTCCACCTGGGAGAGAGAAAAGAGAGCTCAGGAGGGGGCTTCTCCACGCGCAGCCACCACATTATTGCACCTCTGTCAGCTTTTCCAGGACCGGGTTTCAGTAATTCTTCTTCCACTGCCTGGTTTATTTTTTATTTAAATCTTTGCTTTCACCTCCCTGCAGCCAGGCGAAGTCCTGCGGGGAGGGACACCGCAAAACCCTAAACACCTCAACCACCTTATCACACCCCTCACCACGTTTTTTTTTTATCTCCCAGCGGTGCCACGTCGCTGGCAGCAGCAGGGGGAGAAGCTGCAGGGCGCAGAGGGCTCTTACTTGTTCGTTTCTGGAGAATAGGCCTCCACGGAGTTGAGGGAGGAGTTCCCGTCGTACCCGCCGCACACGTAGATCTGCCCATCCAGCACCACCGTCCCCATCGCGCTGCAACGAGCAGAACCCCGTCAGGTGGCTTTAGGTGGGGGCCACGCGGCCTAAAACACAGCAAATCTGCACAGCCTGCCTCGTTTGCTGCCTCCCGGGTGTATTGATTCAGTGTGGGACCAGCGGGGTTGATTTCAGCACGGGGAACAGCCTGCACGAGGCACCTGGAGAGCTGAGGGATCGGCTAACGGGGTATTTTGATGCCTGCAGTGTCCCCACCCCAACCAGGAACGATCTGAAGGCAGCAGGACACCAGATGTGGTGGTTAAACTCCCTCTTTAACCTGACCTGGATCACCAGCACACCCCCTTAACCCCCTTTTCCTGACTGGAGGAACTAAAACCAAACCACGAGGAGTAATTCAGTCACGGGTCAAAATCCCACTGGCCCTGGCTTCCCGTAAAGAAACCTTGGAAATGAAGTCACAAAAACTCCTGGAGAAGCTTGGCAACGACACCGGAGCCCCAGCACCACAGCAAGAGCCAAGGGGTTTGTACAGGAACAGATTTGGGCAGATTTGGGCAGATTTTCCTGTGCGTGAGGGCTTCTGACCCCCAATTTGCTTGGCCTTTGAGGCTGAGCAGCCCCGCCGTGGAAGAGCGACTGCCTCTCGCCGTGGGAAAAGCTCCCAGGAACCTCGCTGCTGGGGGAAAAGGGAGCTTTCCTGCCACAGATTAACCCCGGGGGTGATCTCCCTGGAAAGGATTCCAGGAATTTCGATGAGCTCTGCCTCCGAGCCAGCCCCAAAGCTCTGGACAAGAACCAGAAGGGCCCGGGGCTCGTTTCTGTGCTCCCCTGCAGGAGGGTGCCAGCAGCAGCTGCAGGGACGCCGGGTGCCTGCCCACACTCAGCCTCTCGCAGCCCAAACAATAAAACATCCCGGACCACAGAAACCAAAGCGGGCAAACCACGCTGGTCAAGAAGTGCTGCAAAGCTCCCAGGGAGCAGCCACGAGCGGAAAGAAAACCACAGCAAAGCCCTGGAAGCCAGGAGGATGTCCAGACATGGCAGCAGCCACGGTGTTGTGCTGGGGAGGACGGGCTGACCGCACAGCTTGTCGAAATACCAGGGGCTGTGCTCCCAAAGCCAAGCACTGAGCAATCCTGAGGCTGGCCAGGAGCTGTGGCAGCGCTGGTCGGACACAAACACCTTCTGTTTGGCTGGATGTGCCTCTCTGAGGACTGCAAAAACACTCCTCTCCTTCCAGCTGCGATCCTCCTGTGCTTTCTGCTAGGGGAAGAAGAGGCAGCCCGAGGCAGAGATGGAAATCAGGCGCACCCTGCCTCCTGGCAGCAAAGGAGGAATCCCCACACTGCGCTCACCAGCGTTTTACCCACATCTAGGGTCACAATCTGAAGAAACGGGGCTCTGAGCTCGTCCTTTGGCACTCCAGCTGAAGCCCTTACAGGCCCGACGAGCAGAACATCTCCGCTCTTTTGGTTTGGTTTCACTCCCTCGTGCTCCGAGAGCCGAGAGACCTCTGGAGATTACAGCTCAGCTACTGCTCAGCTGCTTTTAACCTAGCGAGGTATTAAAGGCTTTCCCTGTGAATCCGGGCTGTGCTGCACAGGTGTCACTTTGCGGAGTTTCAATCAAAGCTTATAAAGAGCTGCTGACAGTTCTCCCCTCTTACCAGAAAGCAGAGCCCAGATTCAGCACAAATGCCCCAAAAGTGGTGAGGGGAATCTCACCTGCTCCCACATTGCTCCTCTCCCCTCTGTGTGTTTTTTTTTGCTGCTTCTCCACGCAGGAACCTCTCTCACTTGGCACGCCAGCCTTCCCCAAACCCCGTTTTCACCCCTCCTGCTCCCCAGCTCCCCTTTCCCACAGCCCGTACCTTCTCTTGCTGTTCATGCTTTCCACTTTGGACCAGGAATCCATCTCCGGGTTGTAAACCTCCACCGTGCTCAGCCTCAGCTGCCCGTCGTAGCCGCCGATGGCGTAGAGCAGCCCGTTGACCACGGCTACACCCACCCGGCTCCGAGCCGTCGTCATCGGCTGGCACTTCTCCCAGCGGTTGGCGATGGGGTCAAAGACTTCCACCACGTTCAGCGAGTCGCCTGCGTAAAAATTTGCTACTCAAATTAAAAGGGGGAGACCCATTCCTCGGTCTCTGCTGCGCCGTCGCGCAGCGGAGGTGCAAATCGTCGCTGCTGCGACCCCGACAGGAGGGGCTGGCACGGGGACTGCGCCTGCTTGGGCTCGGGGAAAGCAGCCAGGCTCTCACACATCCTATTGCAGCCCCCCTGCTCCCCCAAAATCAAGGCAGGGGCATTTCCCAGCCACGTTTCTGCTCGTTCACCAAGAGCCCGCTCGGAAAAATGCGTGGGAACTGCACCCTGCGACGCAAAGGGTTCGTAGAGGGTTGAAAACCTTGCACGTCCCTGGTGCAATCAGGGCTGCCAAGTCGCAGCCTGCGGAAGCGGGGCCTTTTATAGCCTCAAAGGGGCAGCAGAGACCTGCTCCATCACAGCTGATGGTGCTTCTGCTTTCTGGGAACGTAACTTCCCTGGAAGTCGCCCATGGGGTGAAGGCAGAGTGGAAATCCCACAAGGCAGAGCCCAGCACGGACCCGCTGATCAGAGCCTTCATCAGCGAGCTGTCCTTTGGCAGCTTTAAAATCACGTTTCCCAGGTTAACGAGGTTATCTGAGACTGCCAGATCATTTCATTAACATTTTCTGTTCCTTTTTTGTGCTCTGACGCAGCAACCCTAACCAATTCAGCTTCATATCTCCAGGTTCTACGTTGTTATAGGAGAGGATTCTCTGATTTATGCAAGAGCTGTCCTAAATAAGCCTGACCTCCACCGAATTTCTAGTGGGAAGGTGTTAAACTACAGGCACAGCCACCTGGAGCATTTCAGTTCCTAATCCCATGGCCCTAACCAGCAACCCACAGAGCTCTCCTCGTCAGGGAGTGGATGTGCAAGGTACCTGCTGAGTTAAGTCCCCCGACGGCGTAAATCAGTCCCGCGATGGACGTACAGCACCGGGGACGGGTCTTGAACGCCGGGAGGTGCGGCCGGCGCTCTGGCATGAGGTGATAATCTTTTGCCTCGTCAACCAGATCCCTGAAACCCAAGAGAAATATTTAATTTGGTCGGTGCTGGCTTCCCCCGTGATGAGAGCTGACTGAAGTCGGCTGCGGATTTAGGGCACTGACTTTCCAGCTATCATTTGTCCGGACAGAATGCCCTGCTGGCAGGTTAAAACTGGGGAGTTTTTCACTCTATCCACAAAGAGGATGAATTTCCCTCTCCAGGACAGCCACACCACGCCCCTGCTACCTCCCCACGGTCTCGAACCCCACGCCAAGCCTCACCTGCACTTGTGGCAGCAGCGCACGAGGTCGTCCTGCTGCACGCGGTCGGCGAGGAACTGCGGCCGGCACAGGGGCAGGCGGATTTTGGCCAGCAGCTCGGGCAGGAAGGGCTCCCTCTGCTCCCGGTCGTAGCGGATCCAAGCTAAGGCAGCTTCAAACACCTGCCCAAAGAGAGGCGGGGGAAGGTGGATTTTATTTTCGGCTTGGTTTTGGCTTTTTCCCCCTTCCCCTCCCGAGTTCCTACTGCTGCGGGTTGTCATTTGGAGGAAGATGAGAGCTGGGAAGAGTTTTGTCAGAGGCAAAATGCAAAATTTTTTTTTTTTTTTAAAAAGTGTTAAAATTCAGTAAACCTGTGAAGAAAGAAGAGAGCACGGTGCTGCTCTCTGAAAACCAGAAGGCAGTTTTGAGATGGAGACAGTTTTTCCAGCCTTAGCTAACCACACGATGGATGCCTACAGCTGAGCTGGGCTCTCTCAGCTCCCTCTGTGGTCCCTGGAGAGAGAGGCCACCGGCTCAGCTCAGCTGTCTTCTGAACCAGACCACGCCACGTGCATGCACCCAGCTCTGGGTGTCTTGTATTGCAACCTGGGGCTGTGGAGAGAAGCCCACGGCAGCCCCGAACAGAATTATGAAGTTCTTCCCTGATGGAGCGGATCTGGAGCCTCCCACGTCGCCTCTCCCGAGGCTTTCAGCACAAAAGAACTTCTTTCCCAGGACCACGGGGAGCTCGTCTCCCTACAGGGAGGCAGTGGCAGCGCTGCTTTTCGTTAGTCACCTCCTCGGAAAGGGCAGGACGGCTTTTTCTGGCTCAAGGACAGGTTCTGCTTCTCCTGCAGGCTGCCAGCCCCGCACCGACAGGTTCTCGAGGCTGCCGACACGTCCTGAAGCGGCTCAGCCCTGCTTTCTGCTTGTTCTAGGAACACGCCTGTCCAGAGGCGCTTCTGGATGACAAATTCATGCGTTAGAAAATCTTGGGAGACTCCTCTCACCTCCAGAACCTTCCGGGCTGGAGCAGGAGCTCTGTAGGGAAGGACTCCCTGCTGCTGCCTGCACCCTCAGCTGAAGCAGCGGGGCATAGCTGCAGCTCCACCTCTGTCAGCAGTGAATCAAAACACCTCGATGCAACATTCTGCGAAGCCTACGCTCCAAGAAACCCTAGCAGGCATTTCCCAGAGCAAAAAAAAAACCTCTTCCAGCACAGACAAGAAGCCAGGCAGCACAGCTCTGCCTACCTCTCAGGGCTCCCACACTCCAGGGCAGCTTCCCAGCTCCGCTCAGCCCAGGAACGGGGTATTTATTATTATTCCATCCCTCCACCAAGCAACCAGAAACCCCCCGAGGGGGATAACCGGCCCTGCTGCCGCCACGCACGCACCTGCTCCTCGGACTTGACGTTGAGCTCGTCCCTGGAAACGAGCTCCAGGACGTCTTCGAAGGGCAGCGCCAGGAACTCCTCGGACATGGAGACCTCCACGAAGTGCTGGTGGATGAAGCTGTTGGCGGCGTCGTAGAGCACCGCGCACATCATGGTCTCCGCAAACTGCCGCACGCCCAGGCAGTTCTTGGGGTGAAGCCTGGGAAAAGGAGGGGGGAAAGAGGAGAGCAAAATTAAATTCAGTTGAACAGGAGGATGGATGGAATTGCAAACGGGCTCAGCGAAGCATCAGAGGATACGCGGAGCTGTGCCCTCTGCCGAGGACGAGGGTTTAGAATAAAAGGTTGCAGCTCAAAGTGAAGGCACCTGCACGGAGATTTGGAGCCAAAGGATGGAAACCATGACTTGAAATCTCCCCTTAGACCTGCCAAGGAGCCTCTGGGCAGCCTCTGCACTAAGATAAGTTGTCAGTTGAGGGGAAATGCGAGGCTCGCAAAGCAATGCCTCTCTCCCACTTCTCTAGGCTCCTGGCACCTTTGTAATTCCAGTGTTGGACACAGCTGGGTGCAAGTACACGGCACAAATAACCCAGAAAGCAACACATCTTTCCTTAGCGCTACAGAACAGCACCTGCTGCACCTTCCCAAAGCCATTTCCTGCCATAAGGAAGCTTTTTCACCAAAGCTGCTTCTGCAACGAGGTTGGACAGCGAGGAGCAGCGCTGCAGACCACAGCTCTCCCCAGCACAGCCACTGCAAAGAGCTGCTCAGCGCCAAAAACGAGCTGCAGGAGCTGCCAGAAGCAGGCGTGTGACCTGGATGCTCCCATCCGGACGAGGAGCCCTGCCCAGGGTGGGCACGGCACGGTGCGAGACGAGCCAGCAGCTGGGATGTTTTGTGGTGCTGGTTGGCAGGTACCCAAATAAACGCTGCTCACATGGGTCAAAACAGCTTGGCTCTGCCGTGGCAGTGGTGGCCAGATGCAGGTGAGGATGCAGCATCGACGTCCCCAGCGCCCCGATTTAAATCCCTGCCCTGCCAGGAGCAAGCAGCACGAAGAGCTGAGGGAGGGGAGGGATTTTCATGCTGGGGTGACCCTCAGGGCTCTCACAGAGGCACTGAAAACCTTGTCCTTCGTACACCCAACAGCCAGAAAGGGCCTGGCTGTGATGGACCTGCCTCCAAAGCGCCTAAAAATATCCCCAGCACATTCCCACGTAAGAAGGGGAGCTCAGTGCGTGTGCTCCAGCTCTGCAGGATGGGCAGAGCACACCAATTTCCGTGTTAGCCATCAGGGACAGCCCTGCCCTCACACCCAGGGATTAATTTCAGGCACCCTGTGGCTCCTGGTGGCTTTGGGCTAACTGCAGCAGCCAAACCTCAGAGAAACCAACTCACCTTGTTTAGTCCAGGTATAAATATATTATAAATTATTATAAATATAAATGTAACCACCCACAGCTCGCTGGGACTCCTAAAGCAACACAACCCACCTCCTCCCAGCTTGGTGTCACATCCAGCGCCCCAAATAAAATGTTTTTGCAGGAAAGTTTAACACTCTGATCTTATGTAACTTGATTTTAAACAACCTGCAGAAGCTCAGGATTCACCTGGGACTGTAAACTGAAGCATTTTGTACACGGAGGAAATGCACTTTTTTCTCCCCAAAACCACAGATCTAGGACACCTCTGTTTGGAAGTGAAATAACAGCTGGCTGAGACGTTGCATTCGTTTGGTATTTGTGTTTAACGTCCCGCCACGGACACACAGAGCAGCTGAGGGGAACCAGGCTGGGGAGCAAGGGAAGCGGGTCAGGTTCCTGGCGCTGCCTGAAGCTGCATGCGGTATGTTCCCAGGGAATAACCCGGCTTTTTGCTTTCCAGATCACGCTGCTGGAACGAAACTGGAGGCAAACACCAGGCAGGGGACTGGAAAAACTGGAATCAATTTAATGCTGCCAGAGATTCCCATCCAATGCCTCACTGAGTCCGTTCCTCCCCTCGGCTACGGGCAGCAGCAGGCAGGGGACGTGCTGTGATGGGGTTGTTAGGGGCACACACACACCATCGTGCTGGGCTAGGGTCTGAATTTTGGGGTACACCTGTGTGGTGCCAGGAGTCGATGATCCTTGTGGGTCCCTTCCAGCTCAGGATACTCTACGATTTCTGTGATTCTAACTCTAAAAAGGGAAATGTTGATCCAGTTTTGCTTTAGGTTTTAATTCCTCTGGCTGGCCAAAGCCTTACGCTGTCCCCAGCACCTTGAGATCCACGTAATTTTATAGGCAAGAGGAGCGATGAGCCTCAGGAGGTCCAGAGCTCCTCATCGTGCTGCCTCCTCCAGGGCAGGCAGAGGTGATTGAAACCCTTCTGCTGCAGAGGGTGAGCAGGGAGCCCCTTACCTCTCTCTGAGGAAGGTGCAGCAAGCATCCTTGATGTTCTGCAGCTGGAGGAAGCTCGCCCCCATCAGCAGCGACTGGACGTTCTGCTGGTCTATGGCCAGGTGACCGTTGTAGGCAAAGTTGATCAGAGCCTCGAGCGCGCTGAGCAAAGGGGAGAAAAGGCAAAAAATAAATGATTTCAAGCCAATTCCATCAGTCAAGCACAGGACACTGCTAATAGAGAAATCCCTCCTGGTGCAACTCACGGAGAGGGCAGGCTTCAAGCCTTGCAGGTACAATGCCAAGCCCTGCAAAGCACTCACTCTGTCAGGATCAAACCCGCTGAGGTGCCCGGGAAGTTACCTGGGGTCCATCCCTTGCATGACAATCTCATCCTGCTTGCACTCCATCATATCGTTGGTGAACATGGCATGGAAGTACGGGATAGAAGCCGCCAGCACGATCCGGTGAGCGCTGAACTTATGGTCCCCAACCTAAAGGAGAATTAAAAAAAGGGAAGGAGAATATCAGCATCATCCACCACCAACCAAACGATCTGGATGAATCGCTGCAGCACAGCTCTGCCTGTCCAGCAGTAACTGAGGGCTGAAAGACAATTTCCAGGCCTTTCAAGGACAATTTTTCAAGGCAAGACAGCTGACGGTGTCTTCTAAACTCAGACTTTTGAATCTGGTTTTCCAGCCTCCTTTTGAGCCACCGTGGCAGCTCACCTGGGTGGGATGAAGCAGGGTCAACTCCAAACTGCTCACAAAGAGCCACAACCACGGCACCCCGTGCTGATGTAAATCATTGTTCAGCTGCGTGCACAAGCTCCAGATGCTGTGCAAGATTTTGTCCTCCTCACAGTAACACAGCTCTGATTATTACTCCTCTCCGTTGGTTCACAGTTTTTTCTTTTCCTCTCTAATTTCCAGGCTAACCTGACTCACACGAGTTTATACCTGAGCTTGTACCAAACTGCCCTTTTCTCCCGCTTCAGCACTTCTCAGTTTTCCCACTTTCAGGCGTTTTCCTTTTGAGCTTTGTTTCGCTGGGACAAACAAGCTGGCACAGCAGGTCCTCTGCTCTCCAGGCCATCCAAGCAGCCCTTCTCTGCAAAAAGCTTCGTTGCCCTTTCATGTCTAGGCAGCACGTTAACAAAAACGTTGCCTGTTTGGGGTTTTACTGTTACCTTGAAAACACAGCCCTGCCTCCTCCTTTAAGCCCAGAGCTACCGTACTCAGTAAATGTGACCCAGAAGCAAAGCTACGAGCCCAGCAGAGCACAACGCACACCACAACCACGGCTAAAAGCATCTCTGCTTCAGCATTCTCCTGGCATTTCATCCCAGGGGGGTGCAGGGGCTCCTCCTCGGGTCTCTGGCTGGCAGAAGGTTTTCCTCCGCAGGTTTTCCTGGGCACAGCCACAGCCTGGGTGACTGGGATATGGGGCTGGCTCCTCCGCTACTCATCTCCCTGCCTGCTGGTCCCAAACGCCCGACCTGCTGGATAAAGCTAGAGGAATAAGCACCCGAGACGTGTTTCTTTCCCGTGGTTTTTGCTGAAAACAGTTGGAACTAAGGCAAAAGACTAAGGTGCAGGGAGTCACTGAGCACGGGGCAGGATGAGAGCCCAGCGGGCACAGGACAGACACAGGAAAGCTCTCTTTTTGCTGCCCATATTCACCAGGCTCAAGACATTAAAGAATAAAGTGTCTTATCTCTAAAACGTTGGAAGATGTCGTGGTGCCTGGCAAGAAGTCAGCCCCACAGCCGCGCTGCTTTGCTTTACCAGATAAGTACAAGATGTATTTGGGTGAGCCTTCCCATCCAGGCAGCGCGGAATGTGGTTGAGCAACTACTGAAGTGGGCACGAAAAACAGAGCTGAATTTTGCTTCCACCCAGACACAAACTTGCCAAAAATCACAGCTACTCAAATGTCATTTCACTTTTTTTTTTTTTTTAAGTAACAACTAGGATTAAAGCTGACTAGATGTGTATTAAACGCTACAGATATACCTGCTTCAAATGCGAGCTGCTACCCCCTATATATAACCAGAGTTATAACCAAACTTAACCTTATAACCAAAGTTAACCATGCTGTTGCAACTGGTGTCAAGTTTATTCAAAACAAGCCTACCATGCTAGCCAACGAGGAGAAAAGCCCTCTGCTTTGGAAAATAACCATAAAGCACAAAAGCGACACAGGCTCAAGTTTATTTTTTAAAACAGATCTGTGCCTTGGACATCGCCTAAACCCTGGTGCAAGCCCCCAGTTTGACAAAACGCCCCGTGCTGTCACCCTGAGCAGCACTGACGGACCATGGCATGCAGGCAATCAGTGGTAATATCCTAATTGAACCAGACCAGCCCTTCTTACAAGCCATCATTTTTACAAGTCCGTCACCGCGGCTCCAGACCTCCGCGTCCTGCTGGCAGCACAAGCCTTTCTTTGCCTCGCCTCTCTGATGGACAGACGTCAAATTCTGTCTCCACTGCCTGCACCTCTCCCTAGGAAAGGCAGAAAGGCCACACACGAGAGGTGTTTCACGCTCAAACCCCAATTACATGGGACATGAGCACTGTCCAAGCATCTTTGTGGAGCTGTGCTTCCCGACCACCCCAGGAGCAGCACGGCTTCAGGGATGGACGTCCCTGGTCCCCCAAAACGGCCTCGGTGTAAACAACACACCCAGTTATGACAAAAGCAATCATCTGCAGCCATTCAGCAGGATTCCAGGCGTGTTAACGAGGCTGTGTCATTACAGGGAAGGAAATCCTCGTGTGGGCAGCACTGGGCAGCTCCGAGGGCCGGGCGTCCTCCTGGGCTTGTTCCACCCTTCTTCAAGGGGAGGATTTCACCCTGGGGAATGCCCCCTTCAGCAGGGTAACCGGGGACGGTCCTGCACCACAAGGCAGTGTTTGAACTGATCAGTGTGTTTTAATTCATTAAGAGTGTGTTTTAATTGTGGCAGGAGGGACCTGGGCTCCCCACGCGGGGCTAGGCCTCGCGCAGGCCCCGGTCCCGAAGCTTCCCACACGCTGCCCCTGCCTGACCTCACAGATGGAGGAAATAAAACTGAAAGGAGCTGGGTGAAAAAGGGAATGGGTTTCTGCTGTCCTAGCAGGGGAAAGCAGGGGGACAGACACAGCCCCTGCCCACAGGGGCTGCATCAGCAAGAAGTTGGGCCGGCTCCACGCTGCCACCGCCACCAGCTGAGGCAGCTGCCTCCTGGTACTGGGCACGATTAAACCTCCACTTCTATTCCTTTTATTTATTTTTTTTTTATTTTGTAACTTGCTCACGTAATGATAGAGGGCCCTGAGGGAGATTTCTAAATCGGGATCTCTGGTCAAGAAGGCAGCGTTACATCCGTACCATCGCCGCTTCACGACGAGTCCCGCAGGAAGAGCTGAATTTCTCGAGCCCTGGTTTTCCTGCCCAGGATGAGAAATACTCGAGAGGATGAGCAGACAGCACACATCCCCTCCATTCAGCCTCACTTATGATTCAATAAATGCTCCTTGTCTCTGGAGCTAAACGATCTGCCTCCCTCCTGAGGGAACCAACACGCTTTCCTATGTCTGCCACATGTCTGACACTACAGCTCGTGCCCTTCTTGCCATCAGCTCCACAACCGGCTTCCATTTGCCCCAAACCCACCACAGACCTGCCCATTAGCTCCAGAAGTACCAGCAGAACACTAAAAAAGAAGTAGAAAAAGCTTTGTGGGGTTGAGTAACCCCATTTGTGCCCTCCAAGCCATCGCGCAGGCACAGGGACGGTCTGCTCAGTTCCTGTTTTGATTTTGCAGAGCAGCTCTCGCTCGGCAGCATGGCACAGGGAACCAACTGCCCTTTCTACATTCACCAGCTGCCTCAAAGGAACGATTTTCCTTTTGGTTTTGTGTTTCTACACAGCTGCATTTGCTCCAAGCGAGCGAGCCGGGGTCTCCTGCAGCAGCAGCTCCCTTCTGGTAACAAGGTCTCATCGCCTACCGAATGCCACAGGGCGAGCTGCTGAGAACCTTCTGCAAGCTCAGATGCCTTTCAGGGTCCAGCCTCTCTCACATCATGACCAGAACCTCGGCTGGGGATGTCAGCCTTCAGCTGAAGCTCTCGGTTGCCCTAACAGACCATTTTGTGGCTGTGATTTTACAGAAATCAGGCGCTGCTGTCGGGTTAGGCACAGATCGGCGCGTTTACCTGTCACTCCGAGGAGCTGCAGCCCATCTCCAGGCCCAAATGAAACTGCTCAGATGCAATCGCATCCCCACCACGGAGCCGGGATCAGCAGAGCTGTTACAACTCTGTTTACACGAGCGTCAAAGGGAGAAATACTCCAGGAGCTCCACGTCGGCAGGGTCGCTGGGAAGAGGCTGGAGGGCAGCTCCTTGGGGCAGCACTCCCACCCCTTCCCCAGCCCGAGCAAAACAAAGGCTTCCCGAAGCCTGAAGGCTTCTTTTAAGGCACAAGAACCTGTTTACCAGAGGCACGAGCAGCACCGCTGCTCGCAGAGCATCTTTTCCCACCACGAACGTGACAGAATTCCCTTCCTCACGCTGCTTAATAGGATGCACGCTCTCCCTCACACTCCCACACCCCCCAAACCTTAGCAAGTCGCAGGGCACGCCGAAGCTCCCTCCACAGCAAACTGGTGTAGGTGGAATGAAGGCATCTATTGTTCTCATTACGCTGCAGAGCTGAGAAGTCTCTCGAGCTCTCTGCTGCAAAGAGATTTATTTTTTTTTTAAGAAATGTTCATCTTTCCTGACACAGCGTGATTTGGCCTCAGAGAGAGGCCAGAGTGGGAATCCAAGGCATCGTGGCAAGATTTTGCTAGGCAGAGGGCACCGAGGAAAAGGCTCAGCACAGAAACGTGTGGGTTCTGCGAAGGCTTCAGGTTTAGTGTCTGCGTGAAGCTCTAAAAATATTCGTCTTCATATAAGGGAAGAGCAGCGAGAGCGGCTGGGACTTGGGGACGGAGGTGAGCAAACAGCTCCAGCTGTAATCCAAAGCAGCTCCTTCCTCCTGGGTGACAAGATTTAAGTAAGGTCCTTAGCAGAGAGGCTTCGAGTACACCCGAGATTATCTGATTTTTACATCTGCCAGCTGCTCGAACGAAGCGACAGCCTCTCCCACCATGCTCGTTGTGCTCGGGATCTCCCAAACAGGCCCTCACGTCCACGGAGCAGCCAGGGACGGGTTTTTCAAGGACTCTGCTGAAGCCGCAGAAGCGGCCGAAGCCGCCTGGAATTCCACTTCTCTGCCACGGCGGGACCAAGGGAGGCTCCTCCACCTCTGCTCTGCTTGGCAGCAGCTCTCCCGTGCATCTGCTGGAGCCTGGAGACTTTCAAACGAGCAGCCTGCTTTGGAAAACTTGGTCCGAACAGTCTCTTTACGGGAAGCCAACAGGACTCTCACCTGTCAGGCCGATTTGGATAGTGTATAAAACAAATAATAACCCCCCTCTGCAGCTTGAAAGCCCTCTCACTTGCCAGGCTAGCGTTATTTCTTGAGACCCTTCTAATTAGTCAGAGTTAATTGTGGAAATGCAGCACTCGAGCTGCTCCAAGGGAGCGCTCTCAGCTCCGTGCCGGCTTCCAGGAGCTACAAAGCCTTCTGCTTTCCCCGAATTTCTCCACGAGGAAACACCACGAGCGCTGCTTCCCCGTTTTACAAAGCGTGAGAAGCAGAGGAGCAACCCCCCAGCAAGCAAAGCTGTCCAAGCAGCTTTCACCCCTTGATTTGTGTACTCAAAACTGGGGTTTGGGAAGCGCACGAACACCGAGGAGCTTCTCTCAGGCAACAAAACTGCAAATCCCTGCAAAATGAGGGGAAAAGTCCTGCTGCACTATTGTTAGGGGCAGGAAACGGAGGCTATGAGAGCCTAAATCTTTAACGTGGAGCTCTTCTGAGGCAGCTAGCTTAGTAAAAAGCTAATTATTTCCACCAAGAAGGTAAAAATCAGTGGCAGTGTTGGCAGCAGAGGTGGCTGAACACTCACAAGCCTCGTGTTTAGAGGGGAGGCGATGCAATGTGTGAAGTGCTTGGGGAAGAAAGAGCTCCAGGGAGAGCCCAAGCGGCACTGCAGGCCGAAAATAACCCCGAGATCTGCTGGGGAACTGCTTGAAATTCAGCTCCCGGGGGAAAAGCCCTGATGTGCAGCTATCTCGGAGGGGATTTCTCAAACCTTGTCGCCCCAACCAGCTGCAGATGAAGGCTCCGGGTGGCTCCGTGCAGCCCCAGGGGAGAGACACGGCTCGGCTACAGCCTGCTGAGATTTGGTTTCCACGTGGGAGCAGGGCTGAGGGATTTCCCTGAGCTGAGGCTGAATAAATAGGGGACGGACAGCGCCGGGCACATCAGCGCTCGTGGCTCCTAATCGCCTCGCCCCGCGCTGCCACGTGCTGCCCAGGGACAAGGTGAGCAAAAAGGGGAAGGGATCCCAGCCCCCGCTGGATGAATTTCCAAGAGGAATAATTAAAAGAAGCCGGAATGACAACGCTGCCTCCTGATTTTGAGCCCGTTTGCAGAGCAAACGCTTGCGTGGGCCGAGGGAATCGCTCACAGCCATCGACCCCAGCAACCCAGCGGTGCTGCAGCATCTTCCAGGCGGGGTTTTTAGTGCTTCTTCATCCTTTCCCTACCTAGCCAGCGCCAAGAAATCCCATTTCCAGAGGCAGAGAGGCAGGATGCTCCGACGTGAGGGCGAGGAGAGAAACTAGAGGGGGATTTTGGGGTCCTGGTGTACAAGGAACGCGAGGCTGCTGGTTTGAATTGAGGTGGGACTGGCTGTTTTGGGGATCTCTGCTCAATTATCCCGGCGGAGGAGAAAGCTAAGCCTCGTTTTAAGCAAACCAGACGAATTTTAAAACCGATTTTAAACCTCTGCAGAGCCGACAGGCTCCGCGCCCTCCCGGAGAGGGAGGAACAAAATATAACAACAGGAGGGGAACAGCAAGCGGGGCCAAGGCAGCGCCGCACCCGCTGCGGTTACCAGCTCAAGGTGCCTCGTTTTGCCACGATTTGGGACCAAAATCAGCAAACGGACAGTTCCAGGGAGCGTTTTCCCCAGGGATTGCTCTGCAGGGGCAATTTGAGCTGAGTCGGCCGGGTGACACCTCCCTGAGCAATCCCACTGCGGGGTGAATGTCAGGGAGGCCCCCAGCCCCCAGGGACCCCTCCTGTAGCCCTAAGGACCCCCCAGCACTCTCCCTACAACCCTAGGGACCCCTCAGAGCCCCCCAGAACCCCAAATACCCCTCAGAGCCCCTCCAAAGACCCCTCAGGATCTCTCCTGCCAGCCCCAGGGCCCCCTCAGATCCCATCCGGAGCCCCTCAGCCCCCCCACCCCACCCCAAATACCCCTCAGGACCCCCCCCTCCATCCCCAGGGACCTCTCAGGGTCCCCCCACAACCTCAAGGACCCTCCAGGGCTCCTCTTGGAGCTCCCAGGACCCCTCCAGGACCCCTCAGATCCTCCAGGACCCCTCAGATCCCTCAGGATCCCCTCAGATACCCCCTAGGACCCCTCAGACTCCCTCAGATCTCCCCCAGGACCCATCAGACCCCCCCAAGACTCTTCAGATCCCCTCCAGGACCCCCTCAGGACCCCTAAGATCCCCCCTAAGACCCTTCAGACCCCCCTCAGATCCCCCCTAAGATCCCCCAGGACCCCTCAGATACCCCCCTAAGACCCCTCAGACCCCCTCAGATCCACCCTAAGGCCCCTCAGACCCCCCCCCCCCAAGCCCCCTCAGACCCCTCCAGGACTCCTCAGATCCCCCCTAAGACCCCTCAGACCCCCTCAAGTCTCCCCTAAAGCCCCCCAGGACCCCTCAGATCCCCCCCAGAACCCGTCAGATCCCCCCTATGACCCCCCTAAACACCCTCAGATCCCCCCTAAGCCTCCTCAGATCCCCCCTATGACCCCCTAAACACCCTCAGATCCCCCCCAAGCCCCCTCAGATCCCCCCTAGGACCCTTCAAAATCCCTTAAACCCCCCCAGGGCCCTCCAGGACTCCTCAGACCCCCCCAAAACCCCCTCAAAACTCCTTAACTCCCCCCAAGCCCCCCCAGATCCCCCCCTAGCCCCCTCAGATCCCTCTCAGGACCCCTCAGAATCCCTTAAACCCCCCCCCAGGCCCCTTCAGATCCCCCCCAGGCCCCCTCAAAACCCCTTAGACCCCCCCCCAAGGCCCCTCAGACCCCCCCCAGGACCCTTCAAAACCCCTTAACTCCCCCCAAGCCCCCCCAGGACCCCCCAAGCGCCCTCAGATCCCCCCCAAACCCCCTCAAAACCCCTTAAACCCCCCCTCAGACCCCCCCCCAGCACCTTGAGGGTCACGTCGCACAGCTTGCCCTGCCGCCGGATCTCGCCCATGACGCCGTAGCCGCGGCTGGGCAGGTCGCCCACCGAGAAATGCACCAGGTCCTCGGCGTCCAGCTCGGCCTCGGCCGCCTCCAGCATCCTCCCGGTCCCGGTCCCCCCCCCCCGGGTTCCCCGGTTCCCCGGTTCCCCGGTCGCCGCCGCCCCTCGCCTCGCTTCGCCTCCCCCGCTCCTTGTCCCCTCCCGGCCTCCGTAGGCGCCGCCCGCCCAGCCTCAAGCCGCCCGACTTCCGCCCTCACCCCCCGCCGCGCCTTCACTTCCGCCCTGCCCGCGCTTCCGGCGCCGCCGCCGCGCGGGAAAGCGGCGGTTGCCATGGCAACGGCCCCCGCGCGCGCGGCCTGGCCGGAGCTGAGGGGGCGCTGAGGTGGGGGGAGGGGGGGAGGAGGGGACCTGTCACCCCCCCCAGGGCCCTGTCACCCCCTCCTAGGCCCTGTCACCCCCCCCCGGCTTTTGTCACCCCCCCTCAGGGCCCTGTCACCCCCCCCAGGCTTTTGTCACCCCCCCCCAGGCTCTGTCACCCCCCCCAGGCCTTGTCACCCCCCCCCAAGCCCTGTCACCCCCCCTTGGGCCCTGTTACCCCCCCCAGGCCTTGTCACCCCCCCCAGGGTCCTGTCACCCCCCCCAGGCTTTTGTCACCCCCCCCCAGGGCCCTCTCACCCCCCCCCAGGGTCCTGTCATCCCCCCCTAAGCTTTGTCACCCCCCCCATGGGCCCTGTCACCCCCCCCCAGGGCCCTGTCACCCCACCTCCAAGACCTTGTCACCCCCCCCAGGGCCCTGTCACCCCCCCCTAGGCCTTGTCACCCCCCCCCAGGGCCCTGTCACCCCCCCCCTTGGGCCCTGTCACCCCCCCCTCCAAGGCCTTGTCACCCCCCCCAGGCCTTGTCACCCCCCCCAGGGCCTTGTTGCCCCCCCCCAGGCTCTGTCACCCCCCCCAGGCTCTGTCACCCCCCCCTCAGGGCCCTGTCACCCCCTCCTAGGCCCTGTCACCCCCTCCTAGGCCCTGTCACCCCCCCCAGGGCCCAGTCACCCCCCCCAGGGCCCTGTCACCCCCCCAGGCTCTGTCACCAGTGTCACCAGTGCCACCTCCAGCCCCCAGCAGGTACCTGGGGGGGTTGGGGGGGGAGTGCCCTGCTCAGGGAGGTGCTGGGGGACAGGGGGGGGGCTTTTGGTGGGGGATTGGGGGTCCCAGCTGAATTCTGGAACGTTCCTAACGGTTTCCTTGGTTCCTTCCAGAACAACTCCGCCGCCCCCACTTCGCCTCCCACCTCCGGACCTGGCCCAAGGCGTTGAGGTGAAGCCGCCCCCCACGTCTGATGTCCCCAGGAACTTTCTGGGCCATCCCCGACCCCAAATCCCCACCTAACGCCTCCCTCAGGCCCTAATCTTGGTGTGGGCGCGCTGCTGCCTGCCCCCCACCGCGGGGCTTTGCTGTGCCCCCATCGCCTCCCAGCACAAATTGGCCCCGAGACATCAATTAGGGGAGCCCCAGACGGGGCCAAATTAGCAGGGGAGCCCCAAATGGAGCCAAATTAGCAGAGGAGCCCCAAAAGGAGCCTCAAATTAGCAGGAGAGCCCCAAACGGAGCCCCAGATTAGCAGGGGAGCCCCAAACAGAGCCCCAAATGGAGCCCCAAATTAGCAGGAGAGCCCCAAACAGAGCCCCAAATTAGCAGGGGAGCCCCAAATGGAGCCCCAAAAGGAGCCCCAAATTAGCAGGGGAGCCCCAAAAGGAGCCAAATTAGCAGGGGAGCCCCAAATTAGCAGGGCAGCCCCAAAAGGAGCCCCACATTAGCAGGGGAGCCCCAAAAGGAGCCCCAAATTAGCAGGGGAGCCCCAAATGGAGCCCCAAAAGGAGCCCCACATTAGCAGGGGAGCCCCAAACAGAGCCAAATTAGCAGAGGAGCCCCAAACAGAGCCTCAAATTAGCAGGGGAGCTCCAAATGGAGCCCCAAAAGGAGCTCCACATTAGCAGGAGAGCCCCAAATGGGGCCAAATTAGCAGAGGAGCCCCAAACAGAGCCTCAAATTAGCAGGGGAGCTCCAAATGGAGCCCCAAAAGGAGCTCCACATTAGCAGGAGAGCCCCAAATGGGGCCAAATTAGCAGGGGAACCCCAAATGGGGCCAAATTAGCAGGGGAGCCCCAAATGGAGCCAAATTAGCAGAAGAGCCCCAAATGGAGCCCCAAACGGAGGCCCAAATTAGCAGGGGAGCTCCAAACAGAGCCCCAAGTTAGCAGGGGAGCCCCAAATGGGGCCAAATTAGCAGGGGAGCCCCAAACGGAGCCCCAAATTAGCAGGGGAGCCCCAAATGGGGCCAAATTAGCAGGGGAGCCCCAAAAGGAGCCTCAAATTAGTAGGGGAGCCCCAAACAGAGCCTCAAATTAGCAGGGCATCCCCAAATGGAGCCCCAAATGGAGCCCCAAATTAGCAGGGGAGCCCCAAAAGGAGCCTCAAATTAGCAGGGGAGCTCCAAATGGAGCCCCAAATGGAGCTCCACATTAGCAGGGGAGCCCCAAATGGGGCCAAATTAGCAGGGGAACCCCAAATGGAGCCCCAAATTAGCAGGGGAGCCCCAAATGGAGCCAAATTAGCAGGGGAGCCCCAAATTAGCAGGGGAACCCCAAATGGAGCCCCAAATTAGCAGAGGAGCCCCAAACGGAGCCCCAAATTAGCAGGAGAGCTCCAAATGGAGCCCCAAAAAGGAGCCCCACATTAGCAGGGGAGCCCCAAATGGGGCCAAATTAGCAGGGGAGCCCCAAACGGAGCCCCAAATTAGCAGGGGAGCCCCAAACAGAGCCCCAAACAGAGCCCCAAACAGAGCCAAATTAGCAGGGGAGCCCCAAACGGAGCCCCACATTAGCAGGGGAGCCCCTAACGGAGCCCCAAATTAGCAGGGGAGCCCCAAGTGGAGCCCCAAACGGAGCCCCAAATTAACAGGGGAGCCCCAAACAGAGCCAAATTAGCAGGGGATCCGCTAACGGAGCCCCAAATTAGCAGGGCTTTGGCTGTCCTGGGAGGGCGTCCCAACCAGTGGCCCGATTTTGGTGCCCGTTCCCTGTGGTGTTCGGATTATCCCTCACTCCTGCAGTGTTATGAAGTGATCCCAGCAGTGATCGCTGCCCTGGCGCTGAGCAGGGGGCTTTGTTGCAGCCAGGAGAATTCCTCTTGTCCTAAATTTGTTCTCCCTCTGGCTCAGATTGGGGTTTTTTTTGCCCGAATTTTCCCCTTGCTCCTTTCTCTCTGTTTTCCTTCTCGCTGTGGCCTTGGAGCAATAAGACACGAGTTCCTCCAATCCTTGGGTAGGGAGGAACACTCTCCTTATGCATAAAAACCCGAAATAAACCAGCAGCAGCATTCCCACGGGGGCTGCACCTTTACCACTGTCTGAGTTTGCCGATTTTGGACCCTGGGGACGATTTTGCTGTGAGAATCTGGGAAAAGAGCAAGGAGCCACGTTTGGGTTCGTTAAACGCAACGTTTCCCTGGGTCTTTGTGCATTTATAATTAGTTAAACGGCACGTGGTGCTTCGTCAGGCAGTCACTCAGCTGCTCGCCTCTTTATTCAAACAGAAATCTTGGTTCAGATCATGTCTCTGCATTTCAGGTGATGGAGAGCCCGGATAAAAGCGGTTAATACAGGAGAGAGACCAAAGATTCTGACCGAAAGCAGAGGCTGGTGCTGGATCTCGCCTGCTGAGCACAGGCTGTAGGAAACAGGGAGAAAATACAGGACCTGTGTGCTCCAGGAATTAAAAAAGACTCACCTGTGTGCCTCAGGTGGGACTTTATAAACAGGGGAAAAGAGTATAAAAAGGGGAAAACAGTGTAAAAAGGGGATAACAGTGTAAAAAGGGGATACCAGTATAAAAAGGGGTTACAAAGACACGAGAAATACAGGTTCAGGTTGCTCAGAGTGCTGGAGATGCTGGCACCCAGCAGCCTGCAGGGCCTTTTGCCTCGCTTTTGGGGCATTTTGGCTTCGTTTCGCCTCAAGTCTCTCGCTCAGAGCCTCGGGAGCACGGATTTGGGTGAGCCGAGGTCGCAGCCGGTGCTTTTTCTTGGTCCTCTCCCTGCAGGATGGATGCAGCAGAGAAGAGGGTCCGTACGTTTGCACGAGTCAAACCAACGGCCGATTTCGCTCAAGACATGATCAAGTTTGGGCCAGACAACAAGGTAGGGAAAAAGCAGGCGTGAAAAGTTTGGCGTTTGATTTCAGTTTTGCTGATAAAAACACAGAATTCCTCCGTTCCTTGGTAGCTGTTTGGTGCTTTTTGGTGCACAGCCTCCTCCTCGTTCCTCTGTGCTGACAGAGCCTCGGGGTTTTCTATCAGTACGTTTGGCAAACACACTTCTTGTGATGCAATCACTAAAGAAAATCCTATAAAGGACTGGGACTTTGAGCCTTGAGGAATCCCAGCTCATCCGTAGGGGTCCCGCTGTGGTGGAGGCCGTTTCTCTTCCCCATCCACACGTTCCTGACTTCACCCCGCAATCCTTGTGTTAACAGCAACCCAATAATTGCCCTGGCCCACCTCTGAAAGCCGAACCTTTCTTCCTTTTTTTGGACCTCCTGCTGCCAGAAAATACCACCAGGAGCAGTAAAAGCAGTCCCAATGTTTGTGTTCCACCTTCTGCTTACCCGCAGCTCTCCAGTGGATGTTTTTTTTTCAGATGCTAACTGCTGGGACTCTTCACAACTGCTGAAATTAACCTTTGTTTCTTTTTTTGGGGGGGTTCAGAGCATAGATATATACATCAAAAAAGACGCCAGGAAAGGAGTTGTGAATAACAGACAGAACGACTGGTCCTTCAGGCTGGACGGGGTCCTCCACAACACCTCCCAGGAGCTGGCGTATGAGACGGTGGCCGAGAAGTTGGTGTCTGATGCCCTGCTTGGCTATAACGGTGATTTCTTCCTATTTCGATTGTTTTGATGGTGAGGGGAGGGTTGATCCGAGGGAGATAGAAAGATTCCCTCCTGGGTTTATTTCGCTTCGATTCTTTTCTAGGCACGATCATGTGCTACGGGCAGACAGGGGCTGGTAAAACGTACACGATGACGGGAGCGACGGCCGAGTACAAGCATCGAGGAATCATACCCCGAGCTATACAGCAGGTACTGAGCATCCTGACGGGAAAAGAGCCTAGTAGAAGTAATAAAAGCATCACTTCTATCAGCTTTCTGGCGCTCATAAAAGCGTTTTAGCACTGGGTATGTTTTCTTTGGTTTCCACCGGTCCTTTTTTTTTTTAATTTTATCTCAGTGATGGTCATTAAGGAGCTAAAGGATCCTGTAGCACAGGGTGAGCTCGTGCACTGGTAGTGGTGGTATTTCAGAGCATCGGGAGCGTGTTGGCTAGCTCGCTGCTTCCCAAATGCCAGAAGAATGTAAGAAGAAACCTTCAAGGCTTTCAAAAAACGTCATTCTGAGGAATCCTACTAAAAATGTGGACTTGGCCCTGTCAGCCCGCAGGCAGCCACGGTTCAGAATTAGCCGTAGATGAGCGCAGAGCTGTTCGAGAAGTCCCAGACAGCTCCTCTGAAAAGCCATAAACAGTTCTGCTCGTGAAGGAGGCCTGCCACTGCCATCCTTTCTTCTTTCTGCAGGTCTTCAAAGCGATTGCGTGCTCCGTTGAGTCCTTCATCACCGTCCGGGTCTCCTACCTGGAGATCTACAACGAGACCTTGTGCGACCTGCTGGCCACCACCACAAACAGCGGGACCGGCGACGTGCAGATGGCTGTGGTGGACTGCCCAGGGGGTGTTTACGTGAAGGGCTTGTCTATACACTCCGTCAGCCACGAGGAGGATGCTCTCAATCTCCTTTTTGAGGCAAGCCAAGCAAATAGTCCAATTCTCTCGGAGGCAGTACAGCAGGAAGCGGTGGCCAGGACTGCCAGAGGGAGCTTCAACCCTCTTTGTTCTCTCTCTGCTGTGTGGGAGAACTGGTAACTCCTTGTAGTCCTTGCTCTTGCAAGGAAATAATCCATAGCATAGAGATTCTGGAAGATCTCTGTGGAGAAACCCAGGTTTTAGGGTATGTGAGAACAACTCAGGTGATGGAGGACGTAGATTAGGGGTGAGGCCACGGAAAGCAGCAGCGCTGGGGATTCCAGGCAGCACCAAAATAGTTGTAGCCACAGATTTTGTCTTCGTTTCACAAGGCTCGTCTGAAATGCCAGCTGCCTGCCTGGCCCCCTCAGCAGACCGAGGTGCTGAGCAGTTGAAACGACCTCTTTCCATTACCCTGGTCACCTCACACTGCCTTAATACAAAGCGTGGGGTATTTGGGATCCTTTTTTACCCCCCCCAGCCAACCTACACTGGAATTCCTTCCTGAAAAACTCTCCTACCTGTCCTGGCTAAGTCAATGCTCCAAGAAAAGAGTCTTACCAGTGACATCTCTGGCAGGTAGGGTGGTCCCAGCACAGGCAGTGTTTGTCAGATTTTACAGCAGGGCCGCTCACACCACGTTGTCTTTGTGAAGGAAGTTTGTTTGGTTGTGGCTGCATCCTTCTTTTACCTGCAGGTGCTTTCATTTGTAAGGAAAACATGAATAAATTGCTGGTGCTGTTGGCAGGAAGGGTGTCCTTACCAGGAGCCCTCTGGTGTCCTTAAAATCCTTGATTTGCCTTTTTACTGGTGGGACTGGTGTCCTAAGCTAGCCCCTGTGACTCCCAGGAGCTCCCATTTTCCTCCTAAAGAGTAGCAGGATGGTGAAAATGAGCCTTGAAAGTGGAAATACAGAGAATATATCTGGTAAAAGGCACAATTATGGCACAATTATTATGATTATTCACCAACCGTGCTGTGAAATGCCTTTTAAGTGAGAAAGTGACACAAATACCCCGTGCTCCTGCACTGGAGGCTCTAACCATGTGAAACAACAGTCTGCAGAATGAAGATTGAACCACTGTTTATTTACCTGTGTGGATTTCTAATTTCCCTTTTGCAGAAGCTTTAAAATATTGTCTTCACTTCTGACTTCCTTTACAGGGTGAGACCAACCGAGTAATAGCAGAACACTCCCTGAATAAGAATTCGTCCAGATCCCATTGCATCTTTACTATCTACATCGAGGTAAGAGCTCCAGCAGTTATTCCTCAAAAGACTGAGGATCTTTGTGTGGCTGGTTTTTACTCTTTTCCAGTTTTGCCTACAGTGAAGTACAGCCCATGCTCTTTTCCCCCTCAGTCTCGTTGCAGAGCTTTCTCAGACGTCAGATGCATTAATTCCAAGATCAACCTAATCGACCTGGCAGGCTCAGAGAGACTGAGCAAGACCGGGGTGAGTAGTGGAAGAAATATTTGATGAACATGGTGGAGAGGCTGGTAATCAGCATATTGGAGGTGAAATTTGAGGGTTTTCCACAACGGATTTCAGCCTGTGATAAGCAGGAGAGGCTGTGACAAACTGTAAGTCACATTAATGCACGGGAGAGTGCTCAGATGTTGGCAGCTGCTGGGTAACTTTGCCAAGTCCACGTGGCCGTGAGTCCCATCCTGCGTGTGCCTCCCAACCCGATCCAGGTTCAGCTGGTTTATCTGACCCTCAGTTCATCCATCTCTCAGTTCTCCACAAAGGAAAAGGCCAGAGCCATTCGCTATTAGGACAAAGAACTTGTGCTTTTCCTCTGTATTCCCTGAGTGTCAGTGCAAATCTCGCTGCTGGTCACAGCAGGAAACTCTTGAAAAAGAAAACTTTCTCAGAGCATTAGATCTCCACAGCTGAAACCTTCACAGGTCCCACGCGACGTTCTGTAGTGATCAGAGCAGGGTCCTGTGACAAATGCATACTTTCCCCGTTGTGAAGGGAAGCTGGCAGTCCTGGGAGACTCGTAAGGAAAAACTGAAGTCTCTAAAAACTTGTTTTCAGGCTGAGGAGAGCTCTAGATGAGAAATGTTTGATCTGGATCAGATCCCTGTCCTCACGCTTTTGGTCTTGGTTCCAGTCTGAAGGGCAGGTTCTGAAGGAAGCCACCTACATTAACAAGTCTCTGTCGTTCCTCGAGCAAATCGTCATCGCCCTGGCTGACCCGAAGAGGGACCACATCCCCTTCCGACAGAGCAAGCTCACTCACGTCCTCAAGGACTCGCTGGGTAAGAGCTGTGGATTAACCAGCCCCAAAGAAAACACGTAGAAAATCGTGTTTCAGGGAGCCTATCAGCTGTTCAAACCCTTATAAACACATGGAACTCATCGTTGTTCAAAGGACGCCTGGTTTTCCTCATCAAATAAAGCAGCAGGCACAGACAGTACAAAGGCCACGCTGATCAGGCCAATAGAAATTCGCTGAGCTTCCCTCAGTTGGAACGGTTGAAAAACTAGCCAGCACAAAAATGCAGCACGTTACAAACCTCTGCAGCTGCTGCTCCTTTAGCATCGGGCTCCAGATGAGAAACCCAAAGCTGAGGCGCGTCTGGAACGTGCAGGAGAGGCTGAGGAGAAAGCAGCTGAAGACAGGCTGCAGGCGTTTGTGTGGAGGAACCGAAGTCATCAAAACTCAGAGGGATGTTTGATGTACTCATCACTCCTTCTGTTCCACTAGATGGGAACTTTAGAGGGGCAGTTCCCAACTGGCCACGCTCTTTGTTGCTGCTTTTTCTGTTTTTCAGTCAGCACATAACGTAATATTTTCCAGAAAAGGAAAGAACAGCAACAAAATGATATTCTTTGCCTTTTTTTTTTTTATTTTTTTTTTCTATTGTTCCAGGGGGGAAATGCAATACTGTCCTAGTGGCGAATATCTGCGGGGAAGCTTTGCACGTAGAAGAGACTGTAAGTTGAACTGATTTCTGCAGAATTACAGTCTTGTTCCTGCTGCTGCTGCAATTGCATCAGCCCTGACTGCGTTCAAAGAGTAGTCTCTGGAGGGCTGTGGCTGGAGTCCCGGAGAAACATCCTGTCTAATTCTTCAGAAACATTGGATATAGCTCATCTTATCTCAGAGGCTCAGAGAACAGATTGATCTCGCCAGTCTGCTTTGTGATGCAGAGTGGTTTACAGCAGGCCCCAAAAGCCGAGATCAAAGCACACTGGACACTGAATTGTTATTGTTGGGTCAGATCTACAAGTGTGTTTTGAATGGTAAATCATACAATGAAATCGATGGAATTGTAGCAGGTCACATCAAATCGGAGCTGGCTTTCAGCTGGTTTGGGAGACTGGAACCAGAGCCATGAAAGAATAAAATGGGTGAAAGCCTCGCGGGGTGAAGGGGATCATCTTTGCCATGTCTGTGACACTGAGCAGGGAATCACCTTGCTCTGTGCCAACAAACTTTTGCATAGCCAAACAAATGCAAACACAGTCAGCTGCTACGCAGTTGTGTTCGAGGCAGAGTTGTATTTGTCATCTCCTCCTTGTGATAGCATCTAGAAATGGGGGATTGCAGAGGAAACGGGATGATTTTCAGGCTGCAGGGGCTTATTCCCGAGAGATCACATTGCAGGAACTAAGCCTGAAAGCCACTGATCCGTGATTTGGAGGTGTTAGGACGTGTTATTTTGCTCAGAACTGTGCGGGGGGGGGGGGGTTTCGAGATCACAGCTCTTTCGCACAAAGAGCTGTCCACATGCAGGACAGAAAGCACAAAGAGATGGTCTGAAGCTGGCTCATCGCACAGAAACCAGTGAGCACTGGAGGAGACGCTCCTGGAATCATAAACCCTGTAATTCTCCGTGTAGTTAAATGGTTTTGCTTTTCTATGGGCTGGGATCTGATCTGATTTAATAGTAAGGGATTATGAAAATGATATCCTCACCGATATCTCTTTCAGTTACTGTTTAACAAAAAAAAAAACACACGTGTTTTTCAGTTGTCTTCTCTTCGTTTTGCTACCAGAATGAAATGGATCACAACAGAGCCAGTCATCAATGTGACGTGTGACCCGGAGGTATGTAGAGAGCAGCATTATTCCTGCTCCTGCTGGTAAAATGAGATTCCTGCCACAATTCCAGGCAAAAAAACAAAAATTAAAGAAATTGATGGCAGTGTTTTAGATGGCCTGAGTGCACTTCCACAGCTGAAAGGGAGCTGGCAGCAGTCAAAGCTGAATGAATTACTGATAGCCCCAAGAAGAAGTTTAGAATTATTGGATCCATAACACGTGGGGTGTGTGAGAGCCCTGCTGCGCTTCACGGTCTGATCTCACTGGTGAGCAGCGAAGCAGCTGGGGAGTTTCCTCCAACAGCTTCCAGAAGAAGCTGGGAGCTGTGCAAAAAAGCTGTCGTTTCCTCTTCAGTCCCTTCGTTTTCGTTGGGAGGTGCGGAGTGGGAAAGAGAAACCAACGTGTGTTTAAGGAAGCTATTGTGCTTTGATGCTCCAACAGGCCCCTGAAGCAGCTCGGTGTCTGGTTTGCACCAGATCCCAACAGATTTGGGTACTCCCACCTTTCTGGACACACATTCTGAATCGTCAGTGCTTATTTTTTTTTTTTCAATAACAGCATTTAGTTACTTGCTCACCTTTTTTTGTTTTCCTGCTAGGAGACAGTGAGGGCTTTGGAGAAGGAAATCATTCTTCTGAAGCAAGAACTGGCAATGCACAACAACCTGGTGAGGAACTGGCTGCACCATCTTACACGGCACCTCGTTAAGGCTTTGCCATAAGCATCGTTTTGCAGAGTCACCACCTCCTGTAGATGCCTGGTTTCTTTTTTTTTGACTTGTGAGGCCCTCCTCTTGTTTGGTTGAAACACGAGAGGGAATGCATTGCTTTCAGCATGCTCCCAAGTCCCATTAACTCTGCTGATGAGAAGTTACAATCAGAAATTAAGCTCAAGGCTTCCCTGGGCACAGCAGGTGTTTGCCAGACTAGTACTTGCTGTGCTTTTTTTAATTTATCAATACTTATTCACCTTTTCTCTCAGGTAAATCGATCTTTGGTGACTTACGACCCTCTGACTGATGTCCAGATAGCAGAGATTAAGTCTCAGATCCACAAATACCTGCAAGGAGCCATCGATGAAATTGAGGTAAATAGCTTTTTAAGCAGAGAAGGACTTGGATACTGCTTCCATCCCGTTTTATCCTAGGGCAGGATCAATGAAAATGTCTTCTGAAGAGCTGTCTTTAACCTGAAAGTGCTACAGATTTTTTATTTTTTGGCTTGTTGTGTCTGTCTCCTTGTTTTCATACCATTTTTGCTTTTTTTGGAAGCCTGTGATGGTTTTACTCGGGTAAAACCTTGCCATGTAAACCCACTACAAAGCTCGAGGAGACTTTTCCTCTGTCATGAAACCCTTTGAATTGATTTGTGCATTACTTCTGTAAACAAGTAATGTCAAAAATTTGCCCTGTCAACATCATACGAAACCTTTTGTGAGGTGTGTTGCCAAAATACGTTCGATCTCTTAGAGACAGGTTTGTTAGGACGGTTTCACAACCTGGAAGTACCAGTCGACAGCAAAATGATTGCCAAAAGAACCAGCTGAAGTCCCCCATGCACAAATATTTCTGTGGGGGCAAACAAGAAAACGACCCCATGCAGTACAGGCTTGGGGAAGGCTCTGGGTGCCCACAGGAAAGGCCCTGGGGTGCTGTCTGTGAGCCAGCAGCGTGCCCAGGTGGCCAAAAAGGCCAACAGCATCCTGGCCTGCATCAGGAATAGCATCAGGAATAGTGAGGAGCAGCTGAGGGAACTGGGGTCCTTTAGGCTGGAGAAATGGAGCCTGAGGGGAGACCTCATCGCTCTCAACAGGCATCAGAAAAGAGGTTGTAGTGAAGAGGGTGTTCTCTTTTCGCAGGTGACAAGGGATAGGATGTGAGGAAACAGACTCAAGTTGCACCCAGCGAGGTTTAGGTTGGATATTAGGAAGAATTTCTTCATGGTTATCAAGCATTGGAACGGGCTGCCCAGGGAAGTGGTGGTGTCCCCATCCCTGGAGGCATTTAAGAGATGTGTGGATGTGGCACGGAGGGACATGGTTTGGTGATGGGACTTGGTAGGCCAAGTTGATGGTTGGACTTAATGATCTTGAAGGGTTTTTTTCCAACCTAAATGATTCTGTGATTCTAAATGAAACAGCTTGAGACCTTCCCTCTCACTTCATGTCATCGTTATCCTCCCTGAAAGTCCGTGTATTCTTCTTCTAGTAGGCAGGAGTGAGGCAGAATAAGGGTTTGTGTGAAGCTGGTTTATAGCTGAGCTGCAAAATGTGATGTAGATGGTTGCGGAGCAGGGAAGGTAGAGGACTAAGGAGTTTCACACGGGGAACAATGTCTTCAGAGGGACTGAAGAATCTTTTAGAGGCAAAGTTGAGAGCAGAGAGAGTGCATTTCACACTTTGGTCTGTATCTCACACCTTGGGAGACCTCAGGGCAGATTCCTGCTCAGTTACACCCTCCCCATTACTTGTCTGCCTGTGCCTTTGCTCCTGGTCTCTAAAGCAGAGACAGTGACAAGGCTCAGCTGATTTGGTATCGTGGCTGAGAGGACTGCAGAGAGTGCTCTGGCAGTTCTAAGTAGTCAGTCCTGGAGAGTAGTGAAAAGAGAAGTGACATAATCTGCAAAGTCAGTGGATGCCATCTGTGTAATTTATAAAATTCTTGTAAAAAATTAATTATCTGGCTGGCTGTGCACTCCGTGGAGCCTGCCTGTCTAGGTGTGGCTCTAAATCTAGGCCTATCAGCTTCCTCTCTCTCTAAAAACCTCCTCAGAGTGAGCAAGGTGTCAGCCTCCAGCCAAGTACAGGATAAAGGTAACTCCCCGTGAGTGTTGATACCCACCAGCTGGAAAGCAAAGCCCTCACGGTCTGAAATATTTGCATCAGTAGCTGATCGTGGCCTGGAAATGCTTACTTGTATGCATCTCTTCCTCAGATAACGAATGTCAGGCAAGTCCAGGAGATATTTAAGCAGTTCAAGCTGATTGTAAGGTAAGATATTCAGGACTGATGTATGTCACAGTGAGGTTTAGAAATTCCATCAAGCTTTTGTCTGTGATATCACGCTTACCAGGACATCGGGGGAGAAGAATTGTTAAGGGTAGGGAATAACTTGTGACTGAAAACAGAGTTCTGGACAATTTCTGATGGCTTTTGCACAAGGAGACTCTTGCCTCTAACCTTCCAGTGCTCATAAGTCATGCGCAAAGGCTCTTGGTGATAAGTTTCACTGGTTAATAGCACTGCTCAGCAAATAAACACCCCTGAGCACGGGAACCTCAGTCGTTGTGCGTATCTCCTGAGTGCAAGGCAGGCAACAAGCAGGTCTGAAGAAAAATTAAACGGTAGGATGAGGTGATACATGCTGCCCTCCCCACGCCAGCATCTAAAGGCCATCAGATGTGTGTGTATGGATTTATATTTAAAGATCATGGCAAAGGAAGGTCGTGGAGCAGTTTGGAGGAGCGTGATAAGAAGCCGTTGTGGCTACTTCCAAGGGAGCGCTCTCGGCGTGGTGTGGGAGGGGAGAAAGTGTGAAAGTGCCTGTTGGGAAATGTCACGGTGGGTGCTGCAAGCTGTGCTTTGGGCTGAACGAGGGAAGGTGAGTGGCAGGCTGGAAGAAAAAATGAGGACAGGCAGCTTCCATGATGCGAAACACAAAAGGACGAAGAGGAATGAGGGTGTCATCAGACCGGGCAGTCGGGATTTTCAGGGACCCAGGAGCAAAATGGTAAAAATCTTGCCCAATAATTATCATTTTTTAACTTGTGACTCCTTTTATTGTGCCGAAGCGATGGGCTTTTTTTTTTTTCCTTTAACTTGCAGGTTCTCTAACTATCTTCAATCTCGTATCGTGTGCTTCACCTGCTCTCTTTCAGTGAAAAAAAAATCACCATTTAATAATCAATAGATTAGAATAACATTAGATATTAAAGTGATATAACTGAACAGATGGGATATTATTCGATCTGGACCATTGAAAGGTTAAGCTCAGTATTTAAACAGATAGCAAAAAACTTCCATAGCTGTGAGGCCTGAAAGGACATAAGAGAAAAAAAAAAAGGATGAGGGGAATGGAAAAGGTTACAGCACCACGGGAAGAGTAGAAAGAGCAGAAGGGGGTGTTTGGAAGTGAGATCTCAGATAAAAGATGTTTTCTTTGGAGATGTGATGCTGGCAGGTACTGCAGGTTTGCCATATGAAATAATCCTCTGTGAGCACGAAGGTAAAGGGCTGCTTTCTCCCCTAGGCAACAGGAACACGAAGTGGAAGCCAGATTACGAAGCAAGTATGCTCTGATCGACAAAAATGACTTTGCTACTATTGCCGCTGCTCAGAAGGTAATTCCTGGTGCTCGGGCCTTGCCCAGAAGCCATTTCAGAATTACTTCTTTGCTGCTGAACCCCGAATTGCCTCAGGTTCTGAACTTCTCCCTGTTGAAATCTAAAGCTCAGAAATGTTAACGCGATGAGCGTGCCAGAAAACTCGCACAGAGCAGAGGGGCACCAGTTAACAGAGAGTTGAATTCCTGGCAGCAGAGCGTTAGGCCC
This sequence comes from Clangula hyemalis, assembly GCA_963989345.1. The sequence continues at coordinate 1,516,573 of OZ022427.1, forward strand.
GCTATCTGAACAGAATCATTTAGAACACGGTAATGAAGCAAATATAAACTAATAGAAGGAGGTGACCTGCCTGTCAGCCAGGCAGTTGTAGAAGGCAGGGTCAGGTCGCTTGCCTCTGTTGAGCTCCTCCTTTTAATCCTTACAATTTCCGCAGCAAAGTGAACGTCCCATCTCGAAACCAGAAATGCAGATGTGAACTCCGACCTGTGGTCACAACCTATTTTTCCTTGCTTGTTTCCATCTGTGAAATATTTTCTCTCTCAAGTGGTTGTTTCCTCGCCTTGCTTTCCCCAGTCAAGCAGAGAAAATAATCATTATCGGCTATGCAGAGTCGTGCACTCGGCCTGTGGTCTAACTGTAGATGCTTTGAATATTTTGGAAGACAGGCGAAAGGGAAAAGGCACATTATTTGCATAACAGGAAAACAGATGGTCTCTAGCGGGCCTATTCAAGTCTTTATTTAAAGACCTGGAAACCAAAACCAAACCCTAATACGAGCAGATTTTAACGCTTAGTGCCCCCTTCTGCATTATGGCTGAGGCAATTTGAGAGGTACTGCAGGAAATGTAATTCTCTTACGTGTCCCCCTTCACTGGATGAAGGCTTCTGAGGATGCTTTTCCATTGCATTGATGCCATGGTGGTGTAGGAGTTTGCTGTTCGTGTTTTCATCTGGGATATTACCAGTCAAACACTGGGAGCGCTGTCTGAATTACTCACGGTTCAAAACTGTCTAAAACTGGGAGGGAAAATATACAGTAAAAGCTTGAGCTTAGTTTTGTGACCCTAGGCCCAAGCTATTCTCTCCCTGAGTAGCTGAAATGCTCAGCATATTAATTTAAGGATAATTTAAGGATTTTCGTTCGTGCTTCATTTTGATAGAGGTGTTTCCCTGCAGTCCTTGGTAGTGACCAAAGATTTCGGGATTCGGTTGTGTGACAAGATGAAGGGGCTGTGGGGTGTGGGCTGTACCGCGTGGTTTGGTCCTCTCCAGAGCTCACGCCTCCTGCTCTGTCTTTTATTTCTCCTCTTTCCAGGCAGGAGTGGTCGATGTGGATCGCCACTTGTTGGGGAAAAAGGACAGACGGGAACTGGGGACTAGAACGACTCCGATTTCACCCAAACCTGATGGGAAGAAGAAGAAATCCAGGAAGGGCAGCGAGCAGTCCAAGTGAGTGAAGCGGGCAGGCGGCTCTCCCTTTTCTTTGGCATCAGGAGCCGTGTTAAACCTGCAGGTTTTCTTCAAAGTGCTAGGTGCAGTGAGGTCCCCTGAGAGAGAAGGGGGAACGTGCAGCCGATGCAGAGCAGAGAAAGACCCTTGCTTTGATTCCAGTTCCCTGTGAGGAAGAACTTACCCTGCCTCATCTTTTTCCCCCCATGTCAGGAAGGAAGGAACTAGGAGCTACGTTTCTGGGAGAGAGCTGGAAGCTCCTTTACTATCCAAAAGCCAGGTAACGATTCCCATCAAGGATTTGGACGTGAAGGAGAGAGCAAGGAGTGAGGATACGGCCAATATTGAGGCGCAGCCCTCGAAGCCAGCCTCTGCGGAAGGTTCCCAGCGGCCCAGGTAAGCTGTCCCTGTGACGGGAATATAACTCATTTGCCAGTTTACACCTGAGTGGGTGCATTGCATTTCCCTAGTACAATTCCCTGCTTCGAAGTAAAGAGGAGAGATTTAGAGACCTTCCTTGCTTGGGTGCAGAAACACATGGTGACACAGCAGGGTTTTTATGGACACCAGTGGACCAAAACGTGCTGGTGGCTTCCCCACCTGTCCTGAGCTCTGCCAGTTGCTCTGTTAAGTGATCTCTGCTGACCAAGAGTCAGTTCCTCATTTAAATGTGATTTTTTTCCCCCTCTCTCTGTATATTCTGGAGCCAATATTCCTGTATTTACATTCCGAGCATGCCTGCAGGTTTTACCTTCTGCCACTGAGCTATCCCAGTTCGCTCCATTGCCACCTGGTCCCGTGTGAAAGTCGCAGCACTCCTCACCCCTCGGGCAGAGGGCAGAGGCGCCTCGTGAGCAGCCACAAAACCCCAGACACTCGTGAAAAAGGGTCAATATCCGCGTGAGGTCATGGCAGGAAATGCCATAGCAAGAGAGAATTGTGGAGAGGGGCCCAAAATGCAGCAGCGTGCCAGTTTATCTGCTGGTCCAGCGACCAGAACTTAGCACAGGAGGGCAGCACTGAATTGCATTTCCTCCTGGATGGAGTAGACGGGGTAAAAAAACGCTCAGGGTACCAAGACCACGGGCTCGATGTGCTCAGCAGCGTGCTGCTGCTCAACCCCAGGAGCTCAACCAGGACCCACAGCACAGGACACCACTTTTCCCTTTATCATTTCCATCCCTCTGTCGTTGCTGAGCTCTCAGGCCACGAGTGAAGCAGCTCGGAAGTCTTACGAGCGCCTCCATGGCCGTGCTGTACCTGAATTTACTCCTGAAGCACCTCGCCGTGGTACTGCCTTCCTCCGTGCCCTCTGCTCGCCTTGCAGTATTCCTCCCAAAGCCAGCGGGGCTGACCCGTGCCAAGGGCTTTGTTTGGCAGACGTGGCCGGTCTGTGCTGGGAATCCAGCAGGAAAAGAGCGAAGGCGTTTCAGATTAACGAGGGGGAGGAGCACTATTAGCTCTTTTTTCTGAAAATTCAAACCCTTAGAGATCCTCTTTCCAGGGAAGACTCAATTCCGAGGCGTCTCCTAAGGAACCCTTCCTTCTGGGAGCGGTGCAGAGGGGAAAAAGGGGCACGGGGGCTGTCGTGGGTGCAGCCAGCACAAGCACGAGCCTCGCTCTTTGAATTTTTGTTGCAGCTCCCCTCCGTCGAAGCCGGCGGCGTTTGAGCAGTTCAAGGCGGAGTGTGGAAGTGAGATCAACCGGATCTTTAAGGAGAACAAAAGCATCCTCCTCGCCAGGAAGAAGAGGAGCGGTACGGTAGCCCGGAGGATCAACTTCATCAAGCAGGAGATGGAGGACATCAAAAAGGCTCTGGAGGCCCAGAGGCAGGAGCGGTGGCAGCAGGGTAAGTCTGACACAAAGAGGGAGCCCCTGGTTGCAGAGCAGTTTTGCTGGAGGACAACTCGGTTCTGTGACACCACAGCCAAAACTGTGGCTAGGGAAACAAGAAGGAGGGAGAGAAAAGGGATGGCCGACAGCAAGGAGGCCCTGCCTGGTGAATGACAGCCTGGGAGGCAGCCCCAAGGGGTTGCAGTGCTGCTGGTTTCCATTTCCCTTCTCGAAGAGCAGCTTCGAGCACTGTGCTCCGCACGTAGCCTCTTCCCACAGGGCCAGCAGGATGCGGAGCTCCTTTGGCTGGAGGATGAGCAGCATCAGCTTGAATCCGTATCAGAGGGAGGCTCTCTCTTTTCACAGACTCACTGCTTTTTTTTTTTTTTTTTGGGCCTCTTTCTGATGACATCTACCAACTGTGGGTGCTGGAAACCACAAGGGCAAACTGATTTGAGGGAAGCTGACAACGCGAGATGTTTATTCTAGAGAAGCAGCGTTGGCTTAGTGGTCTTTGTAGCAGCCTTTTGTCCCCCAAACCCTCACCACAGCTGCCCAGGGTTTTTTTTTTTCAGCAGGAGCCAGGAAAGCCCTAAGCAATGCCCTAAGCGTGCGTCCTTCCACGGGGCCCAAGCCCTCCTCTTTGCCTGCACGTGTCCCGTCTCACGGGGGACTGAACCCTTGAGTGATTCCAAGCACAGTGACTGCTCCGTGGCCCTCTCCACCCGCACGAGAAACCTTTGGTTCCTTTCCCTTCCCTCCAGGGGAGTACGTGGACGAGACGGGACACCTCATAATCGACGAGAAGGAGTTTTTACTCATCATGAAGATGAAGGACCTGAAGGAGGAGTACCGGGCGGCTTCCGCTGAGCTGCAGGACCTGAAGGCAGAGATCCAGTACTGCCAGCACCTGGTGGACCAGTGTCGGAACAAACTCATCGCAGGTACTGCCTCAGTTTCGGAGCAGCCTCGGGCTCAGCCGGGGTGTGTGAGGGCAGCTCGGCACCGAAACGCTTCCCAGCTGTGCTGCCAAGCCCCTGTCGTGCTCTGTTGTGGTTTCCCTTACTGCCTTCCAGACTTTCTCTTTTTTTTATTGACGATTATTGTGGTTTCTTTGTGGCGTAATCCTGAACTTCTGCAGATTCTCTCTCGCAGATAATGCCGCGCTGGCCCCTGCTCCCTGGGCGCAGCTCGCATCCGTTAGTAAATCCCACGGGTGGCTTCTTCCAGGGGGTGCACAGGGCCACGCTGTGACCGTGCAGGGACTTGGCCACGGGTTTCTGTTAGCTCTGGCTTTGGCTTCTGCCAACTGCCTGTGGCATCCCGGAGCAAAGAGATCTCGGAGCTGAAACCAGGGTGAAAAACTCAGCGACGTTCCTCGCGTCCACGGCGCCTGCGTTCCTGGCTCCCGTAGCCACCAAGTGTTAATAAGGACAAATTTCCTGCGGCACCTGTTGTGGGTTAGCAGCAGCTATTACGGGCTGGAAAGCGCCTGTGCTCCTTTAGCATTTGGGATTGAAATGTGACCCCGAAACGTCCCGGCCGCTCCAAATCGCCTGCTCCAAGCTCCCAGCGGGTCGGGGGGATGGCTGCGGGACGCAGGAGCACTGCCATCTCGTGGCCGTTCCCCTCTCGGGTGCACAAGCCCAGGAGACTGTCCCCAGGGCCACTCACCACGTCCCGGCCACCTGCTGACCTTATTAACTGTCCTTAATGCCCCCCTGTCTTAATTAACGAACTTTTCCAGTAGATTGAAACAGAAGAGCTCGGAGCACCCATGGCCTGCGCGATCCGTGAGCAGGGAGCCCGAGGAAAGCCAGCCTCACCTCTGGTGGTTGCAGCCCCCTTCACTGCCCCCTGTTTTTGCCTTGCAGAGTTTGAGATCTGGTACAGCGAGTCCTTCCTCATCCCCACCTACGTGCAGAAAGCTCTCAAGCCCGGTGGCAACATCAGACCTGGAATGATTCCCATCGACAGAGTCACGCGCCTGGTGAGTCTCGCCGCGCGGTGAGGGCACAGCTCAGCCCCTGGGAGGAAGAGGAGGAGGAGGAGGAGGAGGGCGTTTGGGGCAGCTCTGCCTTTTTCTCCGAGCAGAGTGGCTGTCAGAAAAACGCTGGCTGACAGGATGCAGAGAGCAGCTAGCTGGAGACACATCTTGCTTCCACGTTAGCTTTACCACGAAGAGGCCAAACTAGGACACGGTGCTCGCAGCACCCGGTCAGCTGCTGACTCTCCGCGAGCAGGCACAGTGCCCAGAGGTGCTCGGGGTGCTCGGGAGGCTGGCAGTTAGGACCTGTGATGGTTACAGCCAGGCTCTTGAGCTTCGTGTTGTGGCAACTGGTGCGTGGCCAGCCCTCTGGTTCGCAACCGCCGCTTGGGGGAATCCATCGGCTCTTCTTGTTCCTGACAGTGGGTGTTTCTCTTGAGTTTCTTACTTACCAGAGCTTCTTCTCTGCATTATTTTCTTCTGAAATCCTTCCAGGTTTGTTAAATATCAGCCTCAGAGCCTTAATACTGCTCGGTAGGGCTTCCACCCTGCTGGCACCAAGAAGGGGAGCGTGGCGAGGAGAGAAATCCCCTCCTGGCCGCGAGGGGCAAGTCCTTTGTGCCACACCACGTCTCCGTCACTGCTGCTTAGCCCCAGAAGCACTGGGGTTGGGAAAAGAGGAGCAAAGAGCACCTGCAGGCGGTTGGGAAGGAGTGGAAGGAGGGCGTGAGCTGTGTGACCCCTGCCCTAGGTGCACGGCCCCGTTTCTAACCCACGTGCGCTGTGGGACTGGAGCTCCCTAGAAAGAAAACCGAAACCGAGACCTTTCATTTCTCTGTGTCTGATCATTTCGACCGTAAATCTCGGTTCAGCATTTTCTTTCCTGCCTTCTAGGAAGGCACGTGAAGAGCTTCAAGGCTGGTGGCAGACAGGTTCTTCCTATCCTCCTGAGCGAATTCCCTTGGGGCTACGAATAACAAACGTGACGTAGGGAAAACCCAAAACCAGAGTTTGGTTTTAAGCAGGATGCTGTGATGTACCAGGCTGGAAGGTTGCAGACACGGACTCTATAAAGAGAACAGCAAAAATAAATAAATAAATAAATGAAAAACCAAAACAACACCAACCCAAAACTGACCCCAACCCCGCTGGGTAATGGGGTCAGCAGGGGAACTCTGCCTGCCTGCGCTGGCCCAGGATGTCCCTCGTTGGGGAAAAGAGGAAATCCATCCCCGGGCACTGTTACTAACCCCAGTTACTCAGTGCGTTCACACCAACTCCCTTAATGCTTTCCAGCCCTGGATTCCTTGTCATCGCCTCAATTAAAACCCCAAAGATAAATGAAGCATGCCTTCGGGCGACGCTTCGCAGCTGTGTCAAGCTGATGATGTTACAGGCAGGAATCTTCAGGCAGGGAACCAACAGTGACCCCGTAATGCTGCTCAGTGCAGGTTTCTCATTTTCCTTTCACCGGGCAGCTCGCTGCAGCCTCCCCATCAGCACCACTGACCCCACAGCGGGTCCGTGAGGGCACCAGCTCCCGTTCCTCCGGAGGTTTCATTCCAACTCTGAGCCACTTCTCCTTCTCCAGGCTGATTCTTCATTTATTGTTCTAATGCAGTGCTCCATGGTACTCACCTTTTACTCTTGGCTCGAGTCCTTTACCTTCTATCACCCCAGATTTTCACTGTCACCTTCTCCAGGCTGCTCACTGAGGGAAAAGTAACCAAAGGAAGCCAGAGCTCTCCTCAAATCTGCCACGAAAACACCACTCGATAGCTGGCTGGTGTCTTCAAAAACCGTGCTTCCACCCCAGCTGAGCTCTGCGTCTCTGCAACGTGCGGTTTTTGCATGGATTGGGGTCTCTCTTTCTCCCGGCAGGAGGAGGACGAGCAGGAGAGATTTGAGCGGATGCAGGAGGTGGAGCTGCCGGCCGGCCCGGAGTCGGCCTCGTTCTACAAGGCGAAAATGAGGCGAGACCAGAGGGTGAGCTCAGCCGGGCCCAGCTCCTGCCCACGTGTGCCGGGATGCTGGACTAATTCTGCAGCTAATTCTAAGCTCCTGGAAACATTTTTTTCCCTCTGCCTGATGTAGGGACCCCATCCCGTGCTGGTCTCTTCTGCTATAAAGCGATCCCAGCACTTCTCAGCTCTCCTCCCTTCCTGGGGGCGAGGGCTCGCCATAAAACACCGCTTGAGAACCTCTGGGTGTTGGCCCCGTTCTATCTTTACCCCTTCTTAAAGGAAACATCTCAGAGCCTGCCCTTCAGCGCTGGGGGTGAGGAGGAGGAGGATTGCTCAGGCTGCAGGCTGAGTTTGGAGGGTTTTTTGCGCCCTCCTTTCAGCCTGGTGGCATTTGCTACGGGTGAAACGATGCTGGCGTGACGGGGCCGTGCCCCCCGTGCTTCTCACGTGGGCAGCTTCGTCCAGCACCACCTGGGAAGGTTGGGAATGTCATTCATTTGGGTTTTTACTGGTAGCTCTGCTCGGAAAGCAGGGTTTTGTTAATCACTTTTTGTTTTCTCTCGCCAGCACACGTACGCCAGAACCATGTCGTCCCTCGGGCAAATGCACAAGAAGCCCGGGCACATCGCAGCCGCCAGGAGCAAAGCCCCGAGGTCTCTGCTCGTCGCCTAGCTCGGCCTCGGGCTGGAAGCTGGCACGCAGCACAAAGGGAACAAGCAGCAGGCAGCTCAGAAAGCACCCCGCGTTCCTCCCCGCCATCGGTTTCTCCAAAATAAACGGTGGGGAGATTGAAACAAGCAGCTTGCTTCTGTGCTGCCGGAGCGACGGGAAGCGAGGCGGGGCGCTCCGACAGCCTCTGCACGACGAGGTGTCAGGGCAGGGAGGTGTCACAGCTTCATTCTGCCCTCCCTCCTGGACCTGAGGGCCTCCCAGGGTTGTCTGCAAGAGCCTCAGCTCGCACCTCTGCTGCTTTGAGGCTCCCAGGCCGGATCCCTGAGGGCCTGAACTGGGGCAGAGCCCTTGGGCTGGGGGGAGAGGGGCCCCGAGGGGCGCACAGGGTGCAGCAGCAAAGTGTTGCCACCACTTGACGAGCATTACCCGTGGCATTATTGATTTAGGGCAGCTTCTCCTCCCCAAGAGAATAGGGTGGTGTTTGCCCGGTGCTTTCCGGGGAGGTGATTCTGCTCCAGGGTGAGATCAACTGGAAAGCTCGAGGAGATGGTGCTGCTGTCATCTTTGAGGGCCTGCTGGGCGGAGGTCCTCCTGCTCGCAGCGCCTCCAGGGGCTCCTCGGGGTTTCTGCTGCTTAGGATAAGGAAGAAAACTCAGTGAGCTGCTCACCCCGTGGCCCCAAATCTGGGAGAAAAAATAAATAAATGAGGACATCTCAATTTTTAGACACTGCAAATGTGAGGCTCCGATCCCGAATGATGGGGGGAGGTTTGCACCGCACCCCAAAGGCACACGGGTGTCTCGGGGTGCTGCAGCAGCCTCATCTTTCCAGGAGCCCTCCCCAGGGTTTGTAAAGTCAGTGAAATAAAAGGAGTTTTGAAAGGGCAAGACCATTTTGGGGTAATTTTGGGGCGTTTATCTCTGAAATGTGGCCTGGCCGCCAGCAGGACCACGTGTCGTCCTTCAGGCAGGAGGAATGGGGTGGGTATGAGGCAGGGGGTCTGGGGGGGTGCTGGGGTCTGGGGGTGCCACGGTCCCAGGTGCGATCCTGGGGTCATTCTGGGTTCTGAATTTGGGGATTCCAGATGTCCTTGGGAGTCCCGGTGTCCTAGAAATGATCCCAGGGGATGCTGCTTGTCCCAGGGGGTGCTGGTGATCCCAGGGGTCCCGGTGATCCTGGGGGGCCCCAGTTGTCCCAGTGTCGATCCCAGGGGATGCTGCTTGTCCCAGGGGGTGCTGGTGATCCTGGGGAGGTGCCGGTGTTCCGGGGTTGATTTGGGGGATCCCAGATATCCTTGGGGACCCCAGTGTCCCGGTGCCAATCCCACAGGGTGCTGGTGATCCTGGGGGTCCTGATGATCCTGGGGGGGAGTCCCAGTTGTCCTTGGGGGTCCCAGCATCCCGGTGCTGATCCCAGGGGGTGCTGGTGATCCTGGGGAGGTGCCAGTGTTCTGGGGTTGATTTGGGGGATCCCAGATATCCTTGGGGACCCCATTGTCCTGGTGCTGATCCCACAGGGTGCTGGTGATCCTGGGGGTCCTGATGATCCTGGGGGGCTCCCGATTGTCCTTGGGGACCCCAGCATCCCGGTACCGATCCTGGAAGATGCTGCTTGTCCCAGGGGGTGCTGGTGATCCTGGGGAGGTGCCGGTGTTCTGGGGTTGATTTGGGGGATCCCAGATATCCCTGGGGACCCCAGTGTCCTGGTGCCAATCCCAGGGGGTGCTGGTGATCCTGGGGGTCCTGATGATCCTGGGGGGGGCTCCCGGTTGTCCTTGGGGACCCCAGCATCCCAGTACTGATCCTGGAAGATGCCGCTTGTCCCAGGGGGTGCTGGTGATCCTGGGGAGGTGCCGGTGTTCCGGGGCTGATTTGGGGGATCCCAGCTATCCTTGGGGACCCCAGCATCCCGCTGCCAATCCCTGGGATCCCGCTGATCCTGGGGGGGCTCCCGTTTTTCCTTGGGCACCCCAGCATCCTGGTCCCGATCCCTGGGATCCCGCTGGTCCTTGGGGGTGGGCTGGGGGGGCTCCTCCCGCTTCTCCCCATCCCAGCACCTCTCCGAGCACTCCGAGGAGAACCGAGATCACTCCCCAGCACCCCCAGTAACACCAGTACCACCAGTACCCCCAGTACCACCAGCACCAGCGACGTCGCGGCGGTGGTGGAAGAAGAGGAGGAGGAGGAGGAGCCGGGGCGGACTCGGCGCTGTGCTGGGCGGGCAGGGCCAGGGCCGGGGCTGCGAGCGGATGGCGGGGCCCCAACGGCGGCCGCTGCAGCTCGGGGCCCGGCGGACGATGTGAGGGGGGGGAAAAGGAGGCGGCGGAGCCGAGCCCGAGCCCGAGCCTCCCCCCCCCCCCCCCGAGGCCGGGCTCGGAGGGGGCGGACAGCGGCCTCCCCGTCCCCCCCCCCCCCCCCCTTTTCTCCCTTCTTTCTCTCCTCTCAGCCCCGACGGCCTCAGCCCGACCATGGGGGACTTCTACGACCCGGAGCACCCCACCCCGGAGTAAGCGAGGGCAGCACCGGGGAGGGGGGGGGGGGGGAGCAGCACCGAGCCCCCCCCCTTTCCCCCCCTTTGGGGCCGCCGCTTCCCGGCCCCGCGGCCCTGAGGCCTCGGCGGGCCCCGGAGCGCTGGGGAAAGGGGGCAAAAAAAAAATCGAGGAGGGAGGGAAGGAGGAAAAGGGGAGAAGGGTGAAGGCTTCTTCTGCTTCGGCTCCCGGTGTTTGCTCGGTCCCCGGTGCCTTTCGTGTCCCGCCCCGGAGCGGTGAAGGGGGGGAGGCCGGGGTAGGCCGCGCATCCCCGGCCTTGCGTGAGCGCCGCGGCCGGGAGGCGGAGGGGGGAGGCCGGCAGCGGAGCGGAGCCCACGGGGGAAGGCAGGGAAAAAAGGGGAAGGGCTCCGGCAGCGCTGCCCTGCTCGGTCCCAACCCCGGTTGGGCCGTGCGGAGGGTCCCAGGCTTTAGTTTGGGGGTGGAGGTGTCCCAGGGTTGTTTTTTTTTTGGCCCCTTTTTGGCTGTGGGTGTGTGGGGCAGCGCCTGGGATCCTCAGGGTGTTGCTCTTAAAGCTCTTTTCGTCCTCTCCCCGCTGTCTGGGGCTGTTTGGAGGCGAGGGGAGCGAGCCCCTGCCCCGTTTTCGGACAGAAAGGGCTCCGAAAGGAGGGGGAGCTCCTCATGGCCGGTGAATTGTGGCCCTCCCGTCACGGCGCTTTCCCCCGACCCCCTCCACCACATCGCCCTGCTTTCCTTGCTGCCTGTGGAGGAGCTGCCCGTGGTGTTTTTCGCGTTGTATTTTCGTTATTATTATTATTATTATTTTGTTCTTGTTGCTTTGGACGCTGTCTTTGCATTTGTAGACGTCCCCCTCCCACCCCAAAGGATTCGGGGCTGCTCCGTAACCGGGACCGGCGGCCAGCTCGGGGCTGCGAGGAGGCAAACACCCGGCACGTAGTGGCCCCGTGCCCCTGCTGGAGCAGAATTGAAGCTAGAAACAGCCCCTTTGGAGCAAGGACAGCAGAGCAAACCTCCCGAGCGAGCGCCGCGAGCCGTGCGCTCGCCCGCCTGGAGCAGCCGGGGAGCTGTTTTCAGCTGCAGCGGGGCCTCGCGGAACGATGCCTGTGGTTTGAGCCTGCTAAAATTAGGGAGAGACGGAGGATTTGGTGCTGGGCCGGGCTAGGACTGCTGGCCGTAGTTGTTGAGGTTCTCTGGGACGCGTTCGCCCGCTGCGGGAGGGTTGTGTGGCACAAGGAGCGAGCCCTGGAGGTGGGCACCGTGCTCCTGCTTGTCCTGAGCTTCCCTGCCCGTTGCTTTCAAATAGCTCCACTATCAGCCACCGAGTTCTAGCCTGGTGTAGGTATTTTGCGTTTTGGGCTAATTTAGAGTGAAATGAGTGCTGGTTCCCTGGCGAAACAGCCTCCGAGCGTGCAAACCGGGGCTGCGGGGAGAAGCCAGGGTGCTTTCTCCAACAGCTTTTGTAAAGAAGTGCTCGGAACGAAATGATCCCGCCGTGGTGGGACCTCGGAGGTGGAATTACGTCCCACGCTGAGGTGGATGGATCCAAACAGCCCCAAATTCCAGTTTTCTGCTCGTGCAGTGGGCTTTTTGTCACTTTGGGGCTTGTTTTTTGGCTTCCTGTAGGGATCTGGATTCTGCTTGCTGCTTCTGCCCCCAGGATCGCTCTCGGTGCCTCCCAGCACCTCGGCACAAGGCAAAGGCACACGGTGGGGATCGGAGCCTAAAATCCCAAATCCAGGTCCCCTGGTGCGTTGTCAGCAGCGGGGGGATGTCAGCTTATTTAAGGAAAAAGGCTTTTTAAGCCCCAAAACGTCTCTCTGACGAGCGAGGGCCTGGAGCAGAGCAGCAGAAGGCAGGAGGGCCGCGCTCGGCCGCCTCGCCACCCCTCTTTCTAACCCGGGTTATTTTTCGGGTCTTGTTTCAGCTGGCAGGCCGGGCTCTGCCTTTCCCCGCTGCTCCCATTCCCTGGATTCAGAGCCCGAATTTGGGGCTTTTCATGGCTTTCCGGGCTCTTCTTCCCCAGCTTCTTCCGCAGCTTCCCCCCAGTGCTCTGCCGTTCCTCCCTCCCCGTGCCCACGGCCCAGAAGCAGCAGCTCCGCGGGATTCACAGCGTTCAACTTCGGAGGTGTTAGGAAAAGGGAAAAAAAAAACCACCACCAGCAACAAAAAAGGGGCGTCGAGCAGTCAAGGTACCCGTGCCTTCACCAATTTGGAGCGGTTCAGGATGGAGTAATTAAGGCCGGAGTAATTAAGGCCGGAGAACAGAGCTGTCGGCGGCTGCAGGCTACCAGGCAGGATCTTGTGATTTCCAAACGGTTCCGGGAGCTTTAATCACCTGCACGCGCGTGCGGGTAATTAATTGCTCCGTGCCGACCCTGCAGGAACACCTAATACATAAACTCAGCACCCCCAAGTCCTGGGGCGAGGGGACGGCTCAGAAAAGAGGCCGAATGCCCCGCTTTTGGGTTGAGGAGGCTTTCAGAGAGCTTCCTCGCCGTGTTTTTTGTTTGATTCTCTCCCCGTGCGGCTCGACGCTTGCCTTGGAGTGGCTCAGAGCGGGCTTCATGTGGCCGCGGCGCGAGGATGTAACATCTCAGGGGAACATCTCCGCGCCTCTTCAGCCGGGCTTTGTCAGCACCAGGCTTTGATCAACGTGGGCATGGAGCAAGAATCCAGGGCTCTGCTGTATTTCTCTGCTGTCGCCGAGAAGTTTGGAGAAAACTGGTTTTTTTTGGTAGCTTTGGAGGGCGTTTGCTGGACCAGATTCGGTTCCATTCAATTTTTTCTCTTCCCCTGCCTCTCGGAGGTTGTTTGGCCTCTCCAGAAGGTGCTCCTCTTCCTGCTGCTGCCTCTTCCTGGCACGTTTTACGCTTTTGGGATCAGTCCCAGGGCTCCAGGAGGAACGTGTCCGGAGGGCAGAGCCTGGGGCCGAAGAGAAACGCGGGTCAGGAGGCAAAAATTGGTGGGAAATCGTAAGGGAGGAGGAGGAGGGGAGGAAGAGCCGAGCTTTGCAGCCGTGCCCAAGCAAACCCGCCGTGTGCTCCGTGCTCCAGAGCTTCCCACAGCGGTTCCAGGAGTTTTACGGGTTGGAGAGCAGCAGGACACAGCTGCCTGAAAGCCTTGGGACTCGAAACGCATCCACAGAGGTTTCCCATCTAGATCCCAGCTCCTTCTAGCTGGCGGAAGGCAAATCCTCAACGCTTGCAGCACCAACGTCCCGCGGAAAAAAAACCCGCAGCCTCGTGCTCCTGCTTCCTCTGGCAAATTTCTGCTCCCTGAAGGACCTGGGGTCGTGTGTGTGTGCTCCGTGCGGAGCTCGCAGGATTTCTTTCTCCAGCATCTCCCCTGCTTGGAAGAGGAAAAGAAGAAGGAGGAGGAAGAGGAGGAGGAGGAGGAGGAGGAGGGTGGGTGGAAGCCCCTGCTGGAGGAGCTGCCCCCAGGACCTGCCCCCCAGGGGAGGGGCCACCTTGCTTTTCCTTTTGTTGTTTTTTTTTCCCCTTTTTCCCCTTTTCCCCCTCGTCCAGCACCCAGCCCCGAGTGCTGCCCAGGTGAGGTGGAGCCGCCGGCGGCCGCGATGACCGTAAGTGAGCGCAGGACTTGCTGGGGGATGGATTTTAGCTTCTCGCTCTGCCTTCTCACAGCTTCCTCGCCTCCCTCGGGGGCAGCGGTGTCCTTCGAGCCTCGTGCCTGGGAGCCAGGAGCTAATATTGAAGCAGGATTTCGGCAGGATTTCCCCCCAACCTGCAGGTTTCATTCCTGGTGTCGAGCTCCTTTTCGGGGAGTTGGTTTCAGCACACGCTAAACCAGGCTTCAGCGATGTGCAGGGATGGATTTTGAGCAAAAAGGGGAAAAAAAGAGGTTGCTGCAGAGCCTCTTTCCCCCCCTGCCAGGGGAGTTTGTGGTCAGGAAAGCGGAGGGCAGTGCCATCAGTGTGTTAGGAGGTAATTTGCTGCTTCTCTGCCTGGGGAGCACGGAGAGGACACGTGGAGGTGGGACACTGCAGCTGGAAAACGCTCGCAGTGCTCGAAGCCTTGCCTTCGGTTGCTCTTTGTGACATCTGCCCTATGGGTTCCTTGCTTCTCGCCTGCCTGCCGCGATGAATTTGTTTTTTTTTTTTCATATTTCAGGCCAGGAGAGGCGGTGTCTTCCCCTGCCCCGACCCCAGACACCAGCACCCGAAGGCGCAGCCCCAAACCCATCCCCAAAAGCGTGTGCTGAGCCGGGGAAGCAGGGCTGGGGGTGTGACGGGGGGGGCACCCACCTCAGGTTCGGGAGCAATTGCCCGGGTTTCCAGCTTCTGTAGGAGCCAAATGTTTGATTTCTCCCCCCTCCTGTCTGCCTGCGCCGGATCCCTTCCTCTGCGTGGCTTCTCGGGGGGAAGGAGCGGGGTTGTCCGTTAACATCCCTGCCTTTTTTCCAGCCGTGCAGCACCCAGCAGGCCATCATTTAGGAAGCAGGGCAGCGTTTGGGAGCCAGGAGCTCGTTTGGGAGCCAGGAGCTCGTTGGGGTGGCCGCTAATTTGTCCTAATTTCCCCCCCCCAGCCCGCCACGGCAGAGATTCCCAAGGCAAGCAATGTGCTAGAGCTTCAGACCCCGTAAGTTTTACAAACCCCCTCGCTTTCGAGCACCAGCGGAGTCGTAACCCGGCGCTGAAATCTGCAGAGATTTTCCCCATCCCTCTGCCCAAATTTGTGATTTTTTTTTGGTGTTTTTTCTTTTTTTTCTTTTTGCCGAGGTGCCTGGGGAGCTGGGCAGTCCCCAGGCTGCCATTTCCTCCGGGATTTTGGCTTTCGCACTTGGTTTCCCTAAGAAAAGGAGGCAATTGCTGCCCAGGTAGCAGGTAGGCTTTCAGATGGACCTGTGCTAATGCCTGCATAATGCCGGGGGGAGGCTTTTTTTTTTCCTCTTGCAGAGTCGTTAGCCCTGCAGGTGCTTAGATAAAAAGAGTTGCAGGCTTCCAGAGTTTTGTCTTTTTAAAAAAAAAAAAAGGACCTAGGGGAGATGAGGCTCTGCTCAGCCCCCAGTTTTGCCCTGATGCATGCCAGCGTTTGTCATTGAGGCTCCAGGAGCCCGAGGGCGTTCTTTTGCTGGCTTTTTTAGCATAAGCAAAGCCCACAAAGCCAGGTTGGGCTGTGGGTTACGCCTGGAAAAGGAGAGAAGTCTACAAAGGAGAAAAGTCTCATTCATACCGATGAATCTCTAAGGGATGCTGAGCCTCGGGAGAAAAAAATACACCCGTATTTTTTTTTTTATTATTGTGCCCAGGACGAACTGGGGAGGTGTAAACTGGGTGCAGGGCGTGGGGAATTTGGGATTTCCTTGCTCCGGGAGCAGTGTGGGCTCGTGGTGTGTTTGCAGACCCATCCATTGCGTTTTATTTCGGGTTTTCGCGAGCCCTTCCTCTTGAAATTAATGGAAAAACGCCAGTAAAAGCCTGAGCCCATTGCTGATTTTAACAACTCTTCCTTTTACACGCCTGAGGATGGCAAAGAGCAGCCAGAGGGGCTGCGGCTGGCTGTTGGGACGGTGTCCCCGGCTCGGGGACAATCCTGCTTCGCTTCCTCTCTCCCTCGTATCGTGGAAAACCCGTGTGACTCCCAGCCCGGCGTGGGAGGAATTTGGCAAAGCGTTCCCGGCGCCTTGCCTAATTTTGGAAACCCTATTTTTGTGTTTGAGGCTGGGGCAGATAGGAAGAGGCTGCGGCCCCAGCTGCCTCCTCGCTGCCTCCCCGGCGAGACAGAGGGAAAAAAAAAAAAGTTCTGGTTTGCCTAAAAGTGGCTGCTGGATGCTCTCGAGGAAATCCCCGTGGCTGAAAGCTGCGCCCGGGACCTGATTACTGATTCCATCTGATTACCGGCGTGAACATTTTGGGGTTGGGTCTTGGCCATGCTTGACCTTGGTGCTGTTCTCACCCCTCCCGGGCTCGCTTTTTAACTTTGAACTCCTCGTTCCTGATGGCCGTGCGTTTTGGGAAAGGCTGGAACTCCGCTTTCTGCGATCCTACAAAGGATTTGCTCCTTTTGGGCAGCAATTTGTGCCAAAATGCTGTTCTTACAGGGCTTCTGTCCGCCCCGTCGGCGCTGCTCTGCTGAATTACTGGTGTTCCCAACCCCATTAAATCACCTGCTTTGCCCTTTGTGTATCCACGGCTTGCTCAAGCTGCCGGGTCGTGTTTCCTCAATAAAAACAAGCCCTGTTATTGCTGCTCTAGGGGTGATTTATACCCCATTAATAAGCTTTATCAGCCGGACCCGAGCCTCTGTCATACATTACCGCTGGCGATAGGGCTTTCGAGCCGGTTGCTCCTAATTCTCGGTTGATGATTGCTCAAATGGGGAAATACCCAGTTTTTTTCCGTGCTGTCGCTGCAGAAATGTGCCTGAAACCTCTGCCTCCGTTCGTGTAGTTTCCATTGAGGGGCCAAAATATTTCCTGAGGCTCTCCAGGTGTCGGGCACGGCGAGACCGGAGCAGCGCGGTTCTTCCTCCTCGCTCACGGAGGAGCTGCTCGGCTGTTGAGGCAGGATCCTGGCTGGCTTGCCAGCCGTCAGCATCCAGCAGGATGCTTGGTTTCGGCAGGTTTGCTCTGGGTGTCCTTGCAGAATTGGCCGTGTTCAGATCCCCGAGGTGCCCTCCGAAGCTGCCGGTGTCTGGGCGCAGGCTGGCGCGGCCGCGCTTGGGGTGGCAGAGGTCTAACGGTGAGTTTTGTGGTTCTGATGTTCACGCCTTCTTTCTGTGTTTTCTTTTGCATGTTTTCTCGGCTGGATTGCAATAGAGAAGAAGAAAATGAGGTGAGTAAAATTAATTCCTTTCTTATGTCACTCCTGAAACAGACTTTAGCCCAGTGTGGTTGTTCTGAGTTACGGATTTCCTGAGCCTTGGGGCCAGATAAACCTAAGGGCAAAACCGAACCCTGCCTGCTTGGACAGGGACGAGAGACATCTTCATGTTTTATCCTGGTGTTTTGGGGTGTTTTCAGGTCAATGGTCAGGTCTGGAGGGGAGGGGAGCGCCCTCAGTGCCACCTCTGCAGCTCTTTGCTCATGGCTGCGGGCAGCAGAGCGCGGTGGTGCCTCTGAGTCCCTGGTGTAGGTAGGTTCTGCTCTCTGCACCGCGACAAGATGAGTGTTTAAGGACTTCATCCATGGAAAACAATGCCTTCTGCTGCATTAATGTGTGGGGAAAGGAGGAAACTTTCCGGGACTGGAACGTTTTATGACACCCCAGCTGAGGGAAAGACCGCCGCTAATAATTTTTGATGCTTCAGGACCACGTCTGCTCTGACTGAACGTGCTGTGCGTGCTCCTGCCTTCCCAGCGGCTGGAGAGCTGCAGGGGCACTGCCTCGTGCTGCTTCAGTCGTTCCTCAGCAGTCATTCATCTCCGTGGAGTACGCAGAGCGAGCTCCTGCCGCCTTCCCCCGCTGCACTACGCCCACAGCAGCGTGCTGGGGGGAGCGTTTGCTGTCTGTAAAACATGAAAGGCAGGAGAACTTTTCCACTATTCTGCCAGTAATTGCTCCCTATTAAATTTCAAAAGCTACCTGTGGAATATATTTTACATTTATGTAAGTCATGTTTTTTAAACTTGGTGCTATTTAAGGAGAAAAAAATCCCTGGAAGGGTGAGCATGTGAGGCTGAAACATTTGTGCTGAGATGCGTGATCTCTGCTGCAGAGATATGAAAAGCAGCGGAATGAAGCTCAGCAGCTCCTTTTCTTCCCTCCAGTCCTGCGTTTTGTGCAAAGGTGGCTGGGTCCAAACCCCGTTACTCGTCTGCGAGCTCAGATTTCAGCTCTGTTGTGCTTAGAGATAGAAGGGTGGTAATCAAAACAACTGGCATAGATTTCCATAACTGAATTTTGGACATAAATAATTTCAGCAAAGTTCCACTAAGACAACTCCAGAATGCTGATGCACTGTATTTACTGTGATTTTTTATATATATATATATATATAATTGATATAACAGGTGAATCCAGTCCATGATAAGAGTTTGGATTCAGATTTGTGGAGACTTTTTCCCTTAGACATCCAGATACGTGTGAAGATGGGAACCTGCTTTCTTACGCTTAGGTTCTTCCAATGCATATGCCCAGGTCAGGGTAGAAAGGTGTCAATTTCTGGTCACAGAAGGAGAAGAAGTGACCCAACAAACTCACAAAATGACGTTCCCTTGCTCTCGGGGAGGCTGAGCCCAGCATCCTGCAGGAGGATGGTCTCGGTAGCGTTCAGACATGTAGAAACTCCAACCAAATGGGCTGAACGCTTGGTTTTGTCCTTTATGCTTCGTGAATTTGGTTGTGTGCACTTGTGTATTAGTCTGTTGTCTAAGTTCAAAAAATAGATAATTTCTAATGTGTTCATCCCTTTGAAAGCAGTATTTTAAGCAGCCTTTCTAGAGATGAGTGTGGGATAGTGTTGGTGAGGAAGACAAGCATGTGGACGTGCCTCTTTTCAAGAAAGGTGCCCTTTCAGCATCCGTGCTCGTTTCAGAGCACCCGTGAGGTGGCAACAGTTGTAAAGGAGTCAGATTTTTGCCCCCAAGGCGTGCATGGTGCTAGGCTGGGTAGCGAAGACGAAGTCATATGGAGGCCGTGACATGGTTTACACAATGAAAATAGTAAACCCATGTGTTTCATCGGATATGAGATTATATTTGTTTAAATTATATCTAGGCATGCAAGTAAAATGCGATGGGGCTTCTGTTCCACCATCCTCCTTAATAATTTACCACGGTGCCTTTGGCCTTAGCAGCTGTGCATTGTTTTACAGAAGTTAAAGGATAACTAAGCACATCGTAAGTCACCGTGGGCAGCAGGAAACCTCTGCTGCTGCCAACGATGTGTTCATGCAGTAGTCATGGGAGGGAAACCTCGCTGTGTACGGTGCTCCGACTGCTAGAACTGTTTGCATTGGAGTCATGCTCCTCGCCCGGAGTGTAATTAGAATAATGCAGTTTGGATTTATGGGGATGAGGAAGATGGAGAGGAACACCCCTTTAGCACAGCGTGACAGCATTCATCTTTGGGGATCGTGCTCTCGTTCCGCTGCGGTGGATAGCCCGTAGCTTTAAACCAGGTGGACAAATGCCAAGGCAAATAAACACGCTCTGCTTTTTGCTCTGAAAGCTGCTAATCTTGGGCTTTGAGAACAGCATTCTGTAAGGTGAGAGGTGCCTTACTCTGTGTTGTGAGCGCTGACCTGCTTGTTAGCCCGAGACTTGTCGGGAAGGATGAATGACCGAGGTAAAGCAGCACGTGGGAAAGGACGGGGCCCTAAAGCTGTGACTGTAGCTCTTGGTAGCCTGACTCACTCCGAAACCAAACGCATCCAGGTGCAGTCTGCCGGGGTGTGAAAGCAAACACACCTAAGGCTTAAAAGTGCAGGGTGTTTGGTGCTGTGAGACCATAGAAACAGAACAAATAAAGCAGCGCTCTCTCTTTGATTAATTTTGTGCGTCAAACCCTCTCTCTCTTTTTTATTTTTTTTAATAAGAATTAAAAAAGAACTTTCAGCTTGGTTATTAATAAGTCAGTTAAAAAGCCTCAGCCTGAATCCCAGAGGAGATGCTGTTCAAGACTCAAAATGAGCAGATAATTGATTTTGATCAAAAGAGAGGCAGGCTCAGAAAAGCAGTGTGGCTGCGCTGTCCCAGACTTCAGCCCAGGGTATCAATTTCTATTTTATAATCATAAAAAATTCACCAGGTAGAAGAAAATTGTTCAGTGCTCCTGTAGAACAGAGTTGGTTTTTTAAAAAAAACCTTCTTCTAACAGCCTTTTTTTTTTTTGTCTTTTCCAGGGCAAGACTGAAACCGTGCAGAAAGCTGGCTTTATCAAAGGCCCAGTGTTCAAAGGTGTTGCTTCTAGTCGCTTTTTGCCCAAAGGCACCAAAACAAAGGTTAACCTTGAGGAGCAAGGAAGACAAAAAGTGTCTTTCAGCTTTAGTTTAACCAAGAAAACCTTACCGAACAGATTTCTGACCGGTCTCGGAAACGAGAAACAAAATGAAACTCAGAACTCCCCAGCAGTACCCCTTCAGACTGACTTTAACCCCAAAATTAAAATGGACCTTGGGGATGCTGCCGGTTCAGCTGAGGAGTCCTCACCTCCAAAACCGAAGGTAGAACTGGGGAAGATCCATTTTAAGAAACATTTGCTTAGTGTCACTACCAAACCACCGCCACCAGCTGCAGCAGCGACGTTGCCGCCGTCGGCTCTGGCACCGGTAACGGAACCGGTGGCAGCGGCCGCGGACTTCCCGTCGACACCGCCACCGCCGCCTCCACCTCCTCCAACAGCATCACCAGCAGCATCCATGCCAGTTCCCGCAGCAGCAGCCTTGCCACAACTGCCCGTAACGCTCATGTCGACGCTGCTGCTGTCGCCGCCTGTAGAAGCAGAAGTCCCGGCTTCGAAGGAGCCGTGTCGCGTGGTGCCGAAGGAGGCTTTGGAGCTGGACGTCAAGCAGGATGCAGTATCGCACGGTTTGGAAGAGCACGTAACCGTACACACGGCCGAGCAGGTGGAAATAACTCCACAGAAGGAAGATTCCCATATTGGGAAAGACGATGAGGTGTCAGACAGCTCGAAGGGTGCTTCTCTGTGCTCTAGGAAACAGGGTTCGAAGAGGAAGTTCTCCCAGTCCGACGGCACGTTGCTGGGCTCCGAGTCTGATGAAGACTCTGTGAGGACTTCCTCCAGCCAGCGCTCGCATGAACTGAAGATATCGAGTGCAGAAAAAGAGAGAGATTCCAGGAAAAGCTCTGCGTCGCTCAGGGGAGAAGAACTGGTGAAGTCCTCCTCGCGCTCCAAGTCGGACAGAGATGAGAAGTACTCTAGCTATTCCAAGTCGGAGCGAGATTCGCGGTACGCGTCCTCCCGGTCGAGGTCAGACAGGGACAGACGGCGAAGCCGGTCTCATTCTCGTTCCCGGTCCGATCGGGGCTCCCGAACCAGCTCTTCGTACTCGAGGTCGGAGCGCTCGCATTACTACGAGTCCGACCGCAGATACCACCGGAGCTCCCCTTACAGAGAAAGGACAAGATACTCTCGTTCGTACGCGGATTCGAGGGCGAGGGAGAGCTCTGATTCAGAAGACGAGTACAGGAGGACACATTCCAGATCTAGCGACTCGAGGCGCACGTCGTCCCACTCCTCTTCGTACAGAGATTCAAGGACTTCTTACTCTAAGTCGGACAGGGACAGCAAAATAGAGTCATCTCATGCTGACATGGAGAGGAGAGGAAAGTCTTCTTCAAAAGCAGATAGAGATTCAAAACGGACTTCAGAAAGTGAAGTAACCAAAAGGTGCTCTCCCCTTAATGAGCTCGGGTATCGAAAGGGGACATCCCATTCTAAGCCTGACAGTAATGTGAATTCCTCCCGTTATAAGTCCACCCCTTCAAAGACCCCTGCGCCAAAGCCTGATAAATTTAAAAGTTCTTTCTGTTGTACAGAATCGGTTGAAGAAATAAAGCAGCAGTCTAATTCTCTAGATTTAGAGACCTCTTGTCTAAAAAGCAATGAGATCCGAGTGTCCATTGCAAAAAGATTTGAAAGGGAAAAGACACTTTCTCCATTAAATCAGTTAAATGATTCACCCACTTTTAAAAAGACAGATGAATCAAAAGCTGGTTTTCCTCATTCAAGGTCCGAGGAACTTGCAGGAAATGAATGCCATGACAGTGTTAAGGAGCAAGAGACTTTAGTAAAGGTAAAGCACGAGCAGTTAAGAACGTGTTTCCCTATGGAAATGAATATAAATGGGTCCCCAGAGAGTAGGTCTGATGACTTGGCAACTCTCAGTGCCTCCAAAACAGAGGATGTCGCAGCGTCTTCTGACGATAGCCTGTGTAGGTCGGAAGTGTCACCCGTCGTAAAGACGAGTAAGTCGTATCCGTTGCCATCGAATGGATTTGAGAGCACGTATGCCTCTAAAGAGCACGAGGTAGGCGATTCTCGTGTGCAGTCCAGCGAGTGTAGCAGCCTGTTTAAGGAAACGGAGGCTCCGGTCCCAGAGCAGCAGTGCGAAGCTATGCCTTTGCCAGTCGTGAGCGTAGATCACTCTAAAACGTTAATTAAGAAGCTAGATGATCAGGCGACTCCATGTGACAAAACCAAAGAATCAGTTTTTTGCTACATTTCCGATGACGCTACCCCTTCTTTGTACCATTCGGAGGTTGAAATCGAAGCAGAACCAGCAGATCTGAAAGTTACTTCTGAGGCGTTTCTGGATGTGCACGTCGAACCACAGACGGTGACGTGCGACTATGAAAGCCCAGAGGATCAAAATTCCAAGTCCGCCTGTGAAGACGATCAGTATCACATGAACCATGCCCATAAAACGAGCCTAGCTGTGGACAGCTCGAGCAGAGATTCCTCCCAGGACGGCTGTTCCCCCCGAATCAGGTTGGACAATCCCGTGGTCGCGCAGCATCCCGAGGGAAACGTCCCCTCCAAGTGGGACAGGGCCCCGCCAAGCCAATGCGAGAGGCCAGCACCCCACTCGGAAGCTGAGGAGATGCTGGAGGTGGACACCCGGCACGTCGACCTTCCTTTGGCGAAAGGCAAGCTGTCCTTCAAAGACGAGCATTCGTATTACTCCGAAGTGCCGCTGGAGCACCGCAGCAGAGAGGTCGCGGTGGAAGAAAGCGCGGTTTCTACCGAGGGGCTTGGGTCTGACGACCCGAAAGAGCAAGGCCTCGGCACCTCGGTTGAGGATGCCGGGAACGGCCCCTTGGTGGCGTCGGCTTTTCCAGACGCTTTGTTTCCATCTTGCGACGTCGTGGTCACCGCCGAAGAAACAGAAACCCTAACGCAGGCCCCGACGTGCGACAGCAGCGGCGGCGCCTCCGAGTTCGTTCCCGCTCGCCACGACGATTACTCGGACACGGCCGAGAGCGACAGCGAGGCGGGCAGCGACGACAGCGAGACGGAGGATTCCGATTCCGACGACGGCGTGCCGCCGAAACGGCTCCAGTCGGTTGTGGTCGTCCCAAAGAACTCCACCATCGCCATGGAGGAGAGCAGCCCCTGCTCCTCGCGGAGCAGCCAAGGCAACCGGCGCTACTCGGACCACTGGGACGACGAGAGGCCGGAGCCCAGCCGGCCTTACTACGAAGAGAGGCCGGAGAATACGGCGAGTAAGAACGGCCCGCAGGCAGAGAGCAGGTGCTCTCCTCGGGGCATGGAGAAGAGCCCGGCCTCTTCCACCGAGCTCAGCAGGAAGGAGCCCGAAGAGCTTCGTCCAGATGCCTGCCAGCCTCAGAGCGACGGCGTTGACAGCACGAGTCAGGCAGATCTAGCGGCAGATTCTGATGGCAAACCCAACCCGGAGGAGAGGCTGAAGGAGCTGGTGTCCGCGGGTAGACCTGTTGGCCTGCAGGAAGAGCAGCCATTTTGTCTGCCCGAGAGTTTGGAAAGCGCTGATAACTCTCGACACCAGGCCAACGCTTCCCAGCCGGACAGCAGGCAGGGGAAGGCTGGGCTTAATCAGTCTGGCCTCGGGGAGTTCTCCAAGGTGGACGGTTTTCATACAGCGGAGGATTTGGGTGGTTTGGGCTGGGATTTCTCCCAGCCGGAGAAACCCAGTAGCACCTACCAGCAGCCAGATAGCAGCTTCGGGGTCTACTCAGGCTACGTTTACCAGCCGGGTTCGGGAGCCTACAGCGGCTCTCAGAACTACTGGCAAGGCAACGGTTATTGGGACGTGAGGTCTGCTAGCAGGCCTTCTGGAATTAATTACGAACGGATTCAAGGGCAAGTGCCGGATTCTCTAACGGAGGATCACGAGGAGTACGAGGAGGATGACCGCTGGGATGATGAGTGCAAGGCTCGTTTTCCCAGCTCCCCGAGTAAATTCCACGCTCCTGAGCAGAAAGAGGCAGGTTCTGTGCAAGCCCATGAGATCAGCAGCAATTCCACCAAGGAGCCGGGGTCCGCCGGTGAGAAAAAGGAGGAGGGGAAGGCTTTGGAAAAAAATGACGTGAAGGAGCGAGGGCCGCCCAAAAAAAGGCGCCAGGAGTTGGAGAGTGACTCTGAGAGCGATGGCGACTCGAGGGAGAGGAAGAAGGTAAAGGCAGAGGGGGAGCAAGTGGAGGCGGCACCGCAGGACTCCTCCATGGTCGGTCGCTTGTGCATCATGGACGACTTCCGAGACCCGCAGCGCTGGAAGGAGTTTGCCAAGCAAGGCAAAATGCCCTGTTACTTTGACCTGATTGAGGAAAACGTGTACTTGACGGAAAGGTAACTGATTTTTTTTTATTTTATTGTTTTCCTTTGGCTATAGCAGTTCTAGATTTCAACTTGTATTTGATTCTGTGACAGCTTTTTTTGATTTTTTTCTTCCTTTTTTTTTTTTCTGTGTTTTCTGCTGTCCACCATTCATATGAACCCCCCCCCCAGTGGTGGGGCTGCAGTAGAGCCCAGAGCAGTGCAGCAGCATCACCCCCGGGCTTGTCAGATCTCATTTGTTCAGAGTCCCCAAAGGACAACCCTCAAGACAAAGGGAAATCTGGGCATGGGAAAGGTTCTGGACACACGTTGGGTGTTTTCAAAGGCTTTGGGTGCTTGCACGTAATCATTTATCATCTCAAACAAGTTATTTTAGCTCTAACAGCTGCAATTTGAAATACCAGAAGTGAGCTGCTGATTGATGAGCCCTTCTGCATGGGAATATTGACCAGGATGTGGTCCCTTGGAAAAAAAAAATCTGTTTATGAGCTTTGAGCTTCAGTAAGTGTGTTGCTTCAGAGCTCAACAACCTTCATCCTTGCCCCAAAATATTAAATTTTTGTACAAGCTCTGTACAAGTTTGTAACCAGTCCTTGGGCAGCCTGGGGTAAGGCCTGCTCATCGTATATGCCTGTTAAAGCTCCTTTCTCACCTCGGGATGCCTCCCTCTCATAGTCTGAGGCAGAATGAAGCGGGGCTGTGTTTTTCACGCACCCAAATAAACACCAAACCCTTCTGCAGCGAGGGCACGGCCGCGGTGCGGGGGAGCTCCACGCGTGTGGATTTACACACGCGCTGTGTTTTTTGTAGTGGGTCTTGATACTCAAGTGTTTGTTGCTTCATTTGGCTGCTCTGAACTGTGTGGTTCGCCAAAATGCTTTAACACATTTATATAAAAAGCATATTCTTAATTCAGAGCCTGAATATAGACCCCTTACGTGTAGACAAAACTTGCTGTTTATGTCAGCCCAAGTTTGTTTTTTTTTTCTTACACCTTTTTTTTTGTCTTGTTGGGATCCTCACTCCAAAGCATTTCCCTTGCAAGGGCTAATTATCTTATGGCAACTAAAATATCACTTAGTAGATGTCTTTGGTGCCCTACCTTTGCTGTAACTCCAGTTTTCATATGTTTTTTTTTTTTTTTAAATCATCCTATTTGACAGTAAAGCAGAGGTTTAAGTAGCTAAACCCTTCAATTTGCTTTTTTAAAAGAATGCTTTTTAAAAACGATACACGTGCTCACTAACATTTTATGTGTTAATGTTTTAGAACATAGGTTTTCTCCTGGCCTTTGAATCGGCGAAACCAAATGGAGCATTGCAGGATAGCTGAGCTTGGAAGGAGCTCTGGAGATTGTCTCCATAGCATTATGTCTGATTACAGAATATAGGATTTCAAGAGGCCAATCAAAGCCTTTTATCCTCTTAATTTAAACCTTATAACGCGTACTATGTGGTGAGAAGTCTTTTAGCTGTAAAATTTAGAGCTGGCTTTTCTGGAAATTGGCTTCTTTACTGGTACAATGAAATAAAGGGTTTGTAGTCCTGCCTCTGTGTGCAGGTACGTACATGGGTGCACACAACTACATTGAAGGTACAACTGGCTTGTGTGCCCTCAGGAGAAGAAGAAGTTGTTAAACATCCTGGGATTTCTTTCTGAGAATCATCTTTCGTGCTCAGAAAGCCATCACCTCCTGCTCCAAACAAACCAAATGTCCTTGATTCCCTACATGCTTTCTTGTGGTTGTCTAAAGGCAGTCCCTATGTCCAGTTTCTACAGCAGAAATGACTTTCCCCCAGTAACAGCTGATAAAGATTGCGGATTGATTTCCCTCCCCCGGCACTATCTCAGCTGTATTTCAATGACTTGTCTTCCGCAGAAAGAAGAACAAATCTCACCGGGACATCAAGCGGATGCTGTGTGAGTGCCCTCCTCTCTCCAAGGAGGAACGAGCTCAGGGGGAGGTCGCTTGTGGAGAAGACTGTCTCAACCGCCTGCTCATGATCGAGTGGTGAGTCCTGCTTCTTGAGTGGCCACTGTTGTACGTGGGATGACTGGGGAGCCCCTAAAAGTGTTCAAACCTTTCTGGTCATTGGCAGCAAGTTGTCTTCACACTCCCATTTCCAGTGGCTGCTGTGGATTGAGTGTCAGAGCCCACGCACCAGCGTTTAGATCTGACCTTAGATCTTCTAAGCCAGTGCCTTCCTCAGTAACCTCCTGCTAAAACTGACTGCAAAGGCCTGGAGTCCTCTGCTCATGAGGTTTAATTCTCCTCTGTCATAAACGTGGTTGAAGGGAGAGAGTGAGAAATGCAGATGTAGCTCTGTGTGAGATCCTCATCTCCTTTCGCCTCTCCTTTGATGTCCCTGCTCTCCCCAGAGCCCTACCAGCCTTCTGCTCACGTCTCCTCTCCTCTCCTGGAAGAGGTTGGGAGGCCAAGGAAGCGTTGCTTGGCATGAGCAGGAGGCAGTGGCTAGGTGCATGTGGCTGGGAGTGATGGTCACAGCAAGGGATTGACACCCTGGCATGCGGATCATTACCAGCTGGGGTGAAAGGAAAGGAATTACGTGGCAGAAGCATTGCCCTTTGGTTTTAATTTAGCCCAGGCAGCAGATGTAGGGAAGGGGGAGATCTCAGGGGAAGAACCCATAAAAACGTGGAGAGAATTGGCCACTTCAGCCCATTTTGATTATACGACGTGCGAGTGCAGTAGCATTTGGATTGAAAATGTTTTTTTATCTTCTCTCCAGAAATAAATTGTCTGCATTTGCATGTTGACAGTCAGATGGTTATGCTTTTTATAGCAAAACACATTTGAAAGTTTTACACTGAATTTATTATGGTTCCTCAGTATCTCTTCCCCATCTGAGCTGTTTCTGTTGCCGCTGTCGTCCTGCTGGGAATTGATTTGTTCCATTTCCTTCCCTTAGTTCTTCCAGGTGCCCAAACGGCGACTACTGTTCCAACAGGCGCTTCCAGAAGAAACAGCATGCAGATGTTGAAGTGATCCTCACTGAGAAGAAAGGTTGGGGACTCAGAGCTGCCAAAGATCTCCCATCGTAAGACTTTGCTCTTCGAATGACGTAGCTGTGCTGTTTTACTCCCTCGCGAGTGGAAAATAACGTGCTTGCAGTTTCTTAGCTTCACCTCTGTTAGATGTGCTGAATTTCCTCCAGTTTCATGTGCTGTCCTTGCTCACTGTCATGTGTTCCTGGCAGTTACCTGCATGTACGTACCCTGAGTATTAGATCACCCACTCGGGCTTTACCCTCGTCCACCAACCTGTTCTCAGCAGGCTTTCTGGCAGACGTGCCTCGAGCTTCCTCTTGTGTTTAATCTGTGTTCCCTCCTCTCCGTGTTTGGCTCCGTCCCATCGCTTCTGAGGAGAGTCTGTTCTTTTTCTCTTCCCACCTCTGTGGAGCTTTTCCTCTTCTGGAGTCTTCCTCCTCCTGGCTGAACTGTACGGAGAACCTGTGGGGCTCCTTCCTCCCCCATTAGCCTGTCGTTAGCTAACTGCTGTGCTTCTGAGTGCTGGTTCTACATCAGTGATGCTTGCAGACCCAAGTCTGCTTTTGACTCATCTCTATTCAGCTAAACTCAGATATTTCTTGCGTTTCTTGCACCTGGATCGATGCCTTGGTGCACAAAGGAGCTGGTTGGACGTGAACACAAGTGTTGCCCTGCGCTTGAACCCATCGGCCTCCTCCTGGGTTGGCAGCAGGATGGGTGCCCGTGTTTTTGGAATCACAGGCCTGGTCTGAAACTGGTGCAATACGAAAGGGACTGGGAGGAAGCACAGAGCCCGGTACGTTTTGCTGCTGAGGTGCAGCGTGTGCAGGGAGCAGGTCTGGGACAGGAATGCCCTCTCACCAGGTAGGATGGACCAAGGAGTTGCTGGGAGCCTTCTGCCACACCAGTCGGTGTGTTCTCATAATCATGATAATAAAAAGAGCTTTAAGTCCTTGAGAGAAGAAGTAGGACTGCGTAGTTTCAAGGAACTGCTTGGGGCTGAAGCACAAAGGTGCAGCAGGGAGGAGCAGGCCAAACAGGAGGCAAATCTAGGGGATTGTTGGGAGTGTAGAGGCTTTGCCACGGGAGAGTGGCTGCATAAGGAGCGGTGCTCTTACAGGCTGTGGGACATCTGGATGGTTTTTTTCCCCAGGTTCAGACAGCATCATTTGTCGTGCGTGTCATCCGAGTCTGGGTCCCCTCTCGGATCCTTGCAGGGCCTGCAGAAGTCAGCTGTGAAGCTCTGCAGATGAACAACAAAAGACTTTGTAGGATAAATTGGTGGCGTGCCTTGCTGTGAGGAAGCAGTGCTGTGCGCTGGGAGTTTCACCAGGCGCTGTGATTTACATTTCAAAAGGCTGCGGGATGGGCACGGGGAGTCTGCTCAGTCTCAAGTGCATGAGAGAGACTGCGAGCTTGAAGTCTATCTGCCTGGAATTTAATTGTGCAAAGATTTTCTGTAACTCGGGGTATTTTAGTGAGTTTCCGTGGAAACTGATTTTTTTTTTTTTGCTTCTGTGGAAGACAAAGATTTCTGTTGAGGAATCCAGCAATGGATTCTGACACTAAGTGTGCTGTAGGTCTCACAGCAGTGTCTTTTAGTGCTACATCAAACACACGAGGCTAATTCAGAGGGGAGATTTGACTGCTTTAGGGGAATGCCAAGTTATCTGAGATGCACTGGAGACAATTCTGCTTATGCAGGTGTCTTTAACCCAGAGAGCCTTCACCTGGGTTTAGGTGCTGCTGCCCCGGATGGACTCAGCGGGCCCAGTTTTACTCCAAGTTTTTAGGAAACCTTCTGGAAGCCCAAGGTCTGCAGGTTGTCTTGGAGATGTGGTGGTGAACCCGAGCAAGCATCCCATCTGTGCAGCGTGCCGGGCTCGACGATGTCGAGAAACAAGGGGAAGGAAATAACCACATGAAAACAACCACGCGAAGGCTGCCTTGAGTAAGAGAAGAAAGAAATCAACTGAAACAAGAGCAGCAAAAGGATCCGCTGCAGTTGGCTCGTGTTCGTCAAGGGACTTGGACGCGGTTCTTCAGCACTCGGTGCAGAGATCTGAGCCTGGTGCTGGCTGGAGCGTTGCTTTTGTTTCTGCATGTTCTGTTCTGAAAATCCGGCGTTGGAGAGGGATGTGCTGACTGGCACAACGTTTCTGCCACGCTAAAGCTCGTCCTGGGAGGAGACAACCTTCTCCTGGAGGTCATCCCACCAGCGGGCAGACTGGGACGGCCACAAATCCAACGAGGGGTGGAGAGGTGGCCACCAGGAGGAGACCAGTCCCACCTGGGGGGGCTGTTCAGAGATTTCCAGCTCAGCTCTCTGCTCCTGTCGCTGCACCTCGCTTCCCAGGCTTGGAGTTGTGCAGTTGGGGCAGATGAAGCTACCGTGATGAACCACCAGCTCTTCGGGAGGAATCCACGGACTCTGTGAGACACAGCTGAGGGATGAGCAGAAGGAGCAGCATGCTGTGTGCCAGAACTGCCTCTTTGGGTGGAAAACCACTTTTTTTGGTGAACAGGGAGATGGGGGAAGGTGGACGTAATTTATAAACGAGGGCTGGAGGGGAAGGGCTGCAAGGCCACCGTGGTTTTGCACAAAAGGTCCCTTCCCATCCAAACCATTTTCTGATTCTCCAGTCTGGGAAGGAAATAGGATGGACACAAGGAAAGAGGGGATGGGTTCAGGCAGATACTAAGCAAGGAAAGCTGGGACAGGCATCCGAAAAACCTAACAATTTTTTATAGTAGACTGGAGCATGCCATGGAAATGTCGAGGAGTGCAGTGGGTGAGGGTTGAGCTGGCCCTTTGCTGTGTTGAGGTGAGTCAGGGTAACTGGTGCTTCTCCTCCATCTCTGCTTCAAGATTCACCTTTCTGAAGGCTAAAACATAAAAAGTTGTTTTTTTTTTTTATTGACCCTTCATTTCACTCACCGCATCAGCAAGGTGCAGACAGGCTTTCCATCTCAATTTAGGAAGCCCATCTGCCAGCACGTTCTGGGAATCCTCCTCATTTTCCTCCTCACATCGCTTACAAAGTCTCATTCTTGTAGAGACCAAGTTCTGCTCGAAGGGAAGCTTTGTTCTTGCGTCCAGGCCTTCTGCTGGGATGTTCCTACCCTACCGCAGCCGTGCGATGGTGTCAAAAATCAGTTAATCTGAAGTGCCTGAGCCGAAAGCTGCTGCGCCGTGCGGTACAATTGTAGCTCTAACCAAAGGACTCGTCTCAGTGGCAATTATTTTCTGTTAATTGCTCGTGGCTGAGCGGAGTGATGCTTCTCCCTCTTGTGCTCTGCAGGAACACCTTTGTGCTGGAGTACTGCGGGGAAGTGCTGGACCACAAAGAATTCAAGGCGCGTGTGAAGGAGTATGCCCGCAACAAGAACATTCACTATTACTTCATGGCCCTAAAAAACGATGAGGTGAGTGGTGAACCCACCAAAACTCTGCTCGGTGTTGGCTTAACCCTGCCTGCCTGCAGCCCTGGTAGGTGTTTTTTTAGGGGAAGGCCACTTGGGCTGTCTTACTGCCCGTTTTTTAATCCGTTGCTCAGTCTCAGCCTGGTTTAAGAGAGGTTTTGTAGCTTAGCTGTGTTCCGGGGTCCTTGAAATAGGTGAGTGGAAGAGGAGAAACTGTCCTCGTGTCAGTGGGAAGGGATGGAGCCATGGGCCCACCCCTTCCACATGAGCAAACCCTTTTGGGAGAAACCATGCCTGTGCCCCAGCTCTGGGAGATGCTCAGAGCTGAACTCGGCGTTATTTTACCAACACAAACCACTCCAGAAAACCCAAGAAACCAAATTTCCTCCCTCCCCCCGCTCACAGAAGTAGGCTAAACTGGGCCGCTTTTAGCTGGCGGAGTCCCTCCATGCAGAATTACTGTCATTGAAATATTTATATACCAGAAGTCCTTAATTATTTATCTTTGCTCCAGCTTATCAGCTATTTTAGACCCACGGAGCTGTGGAGCTGCAATGCAGGGAGCTGCAGCGCCGCTTACCTTGGGCAGTGGGCCCTGGCCTGCTGCGAGCGAGGTGTATAAATAGAAATTTAATACCCTATTCTGCTTGTCTCTCCTCTGAAGGTATTTTTTTTTTTTGGGTCTTGGTAGCTTTACAGTAAAGGAGCTAAAAATACACCCAAGTGCTTTTTTCTTTTCCCTCCATGTAAGCGATTTTGGTAGCTGCCACGGGATTGTTACGTGATCCCAAGGGAGCAGAGGGATGGATTTTGCCCAGTTAGGGAGGGCCCACTGATCCACGAGGCAATCTTCCCATTAAAACACAATCTGCGTGGCAAAAATGTTCAGTTTCACCAGCCCAGATACTCACTGTGCCACATATCAGAGGGTCAGAAACCGATATTAAAAATTTAGGATCCCAACCACCCTGAATTGCTCTGTATTAATTCGTAATGAAAACCAAGAACCACATACCGGCTGCGAAGTGTTCTTCTGGGGGGACTTCTGTTATCCCTGTAAAATCCATTCTCTCCAAATCAAACAATTTTGATAGCTGAGGGAGGAAAGGCTGGTGACTTGTGCAGTGGTTGAGTTCTCCTTCATGTTGTGCCCAAACATGCCTCGTTCCTGGGTACACTGCCCAGCATTTCTGCCTAGGGCACGGGGAGGAGGGCCAGTTCTGCTATATTTGTTGTTTCTTTCCTTTTTAGATCATAGACGCTACCCAGAAAGGAAACTGCTCCCGTTTTATGAACCACAGCTGTGAACCAAACTGTGAGACACAAAAGGTAAACTGCTGGTTCGAAGCTGCTGCTGCTGCTGGCTTTTCAACTTCCCTGGCCTGCGACTTGGCAAGCTCAGAGTGACGAGCATTTCTCCTTTATCTTTGTGTCTTTTTTTTTTGTGTGTTGTTGTAGCATCTCATTAGGCAAATGTCAACCTTTGAAAACGGGCAAGTGCAGCTGATTCACTTAGCAGATTTAAAACTTATCACTCTTGCTTTGTGAAGGATTAGTCTGGCTAATTTAATATGGAAAAGAAGTCAAGCCTGGCTTTTGCGGTAATTGTTGTCATCTTGTTTTCTCCTTGCCGTAGTGGACTGTGAATGGGCAGCTCAGAGTTGGATTTTTCACCACCAAACTCGTCCCGTCGGGTTCGGAGCTAACGTTTGACTACCAGTTCCAGAGATACGGGTAGGTCTCCTCTCTCTCTACTTAAGCTGCTGCAAGTGGGTTTCTGTGAGTGTTGATGCAGTGAAGAAATCCTGCTACAAAACTGTTTGAAAGCCCCACCTGGCAGAGCGGTTGTAATGAGCGGGAATTCAACGACATAAAAAATTACCTGGATGAAGTTTCATCCATTACAAACAAGAGATTGTAAGAGGAATTTACTGTTTTATTTAACATGTCTTTTCCAGTATTGCTTTATTGGCTCTTTCTTACACTTCACACCATCTCCCTGCGGTGGAAACTTCCCAGATAATTACCTGACTGTTTCTTTCCTCTGTCTATTAATTGGCCAAGCTCTAGGCTTTGCCATGCTCTTAAATAATGTCTCTTCTTTCTTCCCCTACCCATTACTGTTTTACAACTTAGCAAAGCTTGCAGGGGCTGTAAAAGCCTAGCAGATAGCACGTTTCCTCTTCCTGCCTGGCTGCAGCTTGGGCTTTGCTCCCTCCTCTGCACTTGAGCTGAACGTGTTCTGTTACTGCTCGTCCAGGTGAAATATTTCCCTCTCTTCAAAGTGATCAGCACAAAACAGCATCTGACAGTCGTGGAAGGACCTGCAATTACGGGATTAATTGTGGATCCAATTTATAATCCCTAGGCATCTTTACCGAATATAGCAGTTTAATGAGTGCCTCTTCCTTTTTCCTTCTGGATCCTGCTTTCTGCAACAGCACGGCTCTTCCTGTAAGCAGAGGCTCAGAAATGCATTTTGAGTTGTGTTACACATCGATTCATGCTCAAATGTCAGATGCTGTCACGTCGTGTTCTGTTCCAAGCATTAATCAGGCACGGATCTGTTAAGATGAGGCAGTATTTGGCCTGGTAGCTCATTAGAGCCCCTAGGTGGGATTCATCAGCCTGAATTTGCACGTCACAAAGTTAGTGCCTTGTACCCAGGCAGATCAGCACAGAGCTGTCTGCTCACAGTGGCAGGACCCAGGTCTCTCTAGAGGCCCGTTGTCCCTTCCTAAGGCAGGTGGGCACGTGGGTCGGCCCAGTCTCTAAAGCTGGGAAAGTCACTATTCAATACGCAGCCTGTAGGACCATAATTTTATTGGTGTCTGTATTAATTTGGCGTAGCCCAAACCACTAGGTTTGGTGTTACACCTGGGCTCTGTCTCCAGGCAGTT
This sequence comes from Clangula hyemalis, assembly GCA_963989345.1. The sequence continues at coordinate 1,550,270 of OZ022427.1, forward strand.
TTTTAGCTCTGATCTTGTTCGTACCCTTCCTGATCTCAGCTTCTGCTTCACACGAGACCCCCCAGTTCGGCTTCTCCATTTACCATTGGTACTGCAGAGCCAACTTCCTCCACTCTGTTTCTAAAAAAAAAAACCACAAACAAAACAAACAAATAAAACCCTGCACACTCTCCCAAGCAGTTTGGACGTATAGTTTAAGATTTATGACATGTCAAGTAGAAAATACAGAGGCTTTGTAAACATATTGGCTGGAGACAAAGCAACTTACATCTCTTGTGCTGTCCGTTGCTGTAATCTCTGCAAAAAAAGTCTTCCACCTGAATCTTTCTACTTCCGTGAACCTTCAGCCTGCTCTTTATTTTGTTTTGAGCAATGAAATGCAAGCCTTTTTCCTGAGGAACGTGTGATTTTGGTTGATTGCAAAATACGGTAGGAGGTTCAGACCCAGCACCCCCACCTTCACCTTTCTGATTCTTGGTTCTTGACCTAGGAAGAGCCTGGAACTGTACCAGGCTTTGGTTTCTTGTGGAAATGACAGGATCACAGCAGCTGTTTGAGGATTGAGGGGTTTGTTTGAATTTTTCAGTGGCCAGAACGAAAAGCCTTGGCGTGCAGAAAGTCTCTGCCCCCTTTCTTCTGAAGGCAGCTGGTGAAAAAACCACCTTCGCTGCCCTGTCCTGGTGGTCTGGGCAGCCTTGCTTTGCAGCAGCGTTGCAGGGAGACTCCAAGACAGAACAAACCATCCGAGAAAACGGGGCTGTGATGGCTTTCCATGTTTTCTTGTAGCTGCTCAGTGGGTATTTGAAAAGCAATGGAGAGAAAAGAGAGAGAGGGAAGTGCCTGGGCAGTGCGGTGACGGCCTTTTCTCATCGCAATAGCGGGATGCACTTAGGAGTAAGATGAAGCAACTGACTGGAAGTGCCATCGATTCGTTATTTAACTGGTGTGTTGCTTCTGCCCACGAACAGCAAAGAAGCTCAGAAATGCTTCTGCGGCTCGGCCAACTGCCGGGGTTACCTGGGGGGAGAGAACAGGGTCAGCATCCGAGCGGCAGGAGGGAAGATGAAAAAGGAACGCTCCCGGAAGAAGGATTCGGTGAGTGTCGTTCTCCTCTGCCTGTGAGTTTGTTGTTTATTTTCTTTTGTTTTGCCCTTAAGAATAGCAGCAACAGAGGGCTGACTGAGGGCGTGATGCTCTCTTCGTGAGTCTTTGGGTCACTGTTACAGTAGAGCCTTCCTCTAGGGTCCGTGACTCACAACAACCTCAAGGCTTGGTCTTCATGAATGTGTTTTTATCATTTTATTTCACATGGGGCACGTTGAACACTTGTGCTTTCTTGGTGCTTTAGTTAAATGCATATTTCCTTGCTCTGGAAAGAGACTCTTGCAGTCTTGAGTGCATCCGGTGCCATCGACGCCGTACGCTTCCCGTTTCAGGACGAGGGTGCTAAATTCCACGTGGGTTTCACAATTTGTTGGGTTGCGTGATTTTTAAATTCCAGGGAAAGACAAAACAGCACTGGCCTCACTATGTAGGACGTTACCTGCCATTTGACAGCTAAAATGGTGCAGATGTTTGCCATCCACGGGCTAGGATGTGAAATTGGAACCTCTAATTGCTTTGGCCTAGAGGCAAGTCAGCGTCGAGGAACTTGCATGGACGTGCATTGTGTTTGCTTTGACTTCAGCTTCAGTTGTGTTTGCAGATGTATGTGAATGAAATTAAGGAAGCTAAATCCAGACTTTTTAAAGCCTTTTTATAGCTCCTCATGCATATAATCCTCTTCAAGTGGTTACATGAGCCTTCAATTTGCGTTGAATTGCAGCGATGGATTTGTATGGTAGGTGGAGGAGGAAGGTTTGCAGAAAAGTGGTCAAAAGGAGTTTTTGTCCTGAGTGCAAAGAAGTGATTTGCACTCTTCTTACTCTCTATTAGATGGAATTTTTCTGTGCTTGAAGCAAAGCCCTAGTCCTACAACTAACGTTACCTCTTTTTTGGGGAGGTGCTGCCTTTGAAAAGGCCGGCTTCGTTTCCATTTGCTGTGTCTGAGAGTCAGGAAGGCAAGAAATAAGTCACCTGTGGGTGGGTTTGAAAGGCGAATCGGTGCCACCGAGCAGTAGGCTGATTGTGGAGGTTGATGTTCCACTGTCTGCGCGGAGAGGAATGTGCCTCTGGTTGTAAAGGATGTAAATACGAGCTAGGAATTCGGAGAAGTAAATTTCTCTGCAATTAAAACGACGATCATCTTCTCGTGCACATCTGTTTTCCCTCCGTGAGCAGGTCAATTTCCAACCAGAAATATTTTGGGGGCATCCACCTGGAATTTCCCCCGCAGAGCGTTCTGCACGTGGCGTAGATGCGTACATCTCAAATGCTGGTGGCAACAGTGCAGCTCTGCGTGGCGTTTAAGGCCTAAACAACACGGAATGAAAACCAGAACACAGCAGATAAACGAAACCCAACCAATATTGGGGCAAATTAAAGCCAGACTTCGCCCTTTTGCTATGTGAGCAGGGGTCAGGAGGGGCTCTCGAAGCCAGGGAAGGAATTCTCCTTAGCGTCGTGTAGGTAGGGTGGTATTTTCTGCGCCTGGCCTGGTCGGAGAATGAATTGCCTCGTCGTTTTCTTCCTCCTGGCAGGTGGACGGGGAGCTGGAAGCCCTGCTGGAGAACGGAGAGGGCCTCTCGGATAAGAACCAAGTTCTCAGCCTGTCCCGGCTGATGGTGCGCATCGAAACGCTGGAGCAGAAGCTCACCTGCCTCAAGCTCATACAGGTGGGAAGCTCCCCGCTGAAAGGGGAGGGATTGCTGGTTAAGGAATGTCGTTTTAGAGCTCGTTAGAGGAAGAGGGGGTGATAGAAAATGGTGCCTGAGTTGTGCCAGCACGCTAAGAGGGAGCTGGAGCAGTTCTGCTTGGTTTGTAGGCGATGTGTGGGGTAGCCCTTGCCTTGTGCTTGCTGGAACTGATGGGCCTGGGTCATGAAATGCCCATTTCTAGAAGCAAGTGCCGTTGTAGCTGTCTTATCTCTGAGATTACCTCTGAGTCTGCACGTTGCTTGCCGCCAGATTTCCGTGCAGTGCCTGGTGAAATTCTATTCTGTAAAACGAGCTGTGCAGCAGGTAGCGGTTATAAACCCCCTGCTGCATGTGTTACTGCTCCGCGAGCAGCAGCTACGTCCCCTTGAATTACATTCGACGCGTGCTGGGCTTGGCAGGTGCCTCGCTCTGGCTCTCTGCTCCAGGCTTTTTCAGCAGCAAGGAGTTTGACAAGGAACACATGCCCGCTGCAGCAGTTAGCTCTCGCGGCATGTGGAACCCAAATTATTTTTGCCTCTGTGTCGCTGACCCTTCCCGTGGCCTCTCTGTAACTTTGGCCCATCCAGAACACGCACTCGCAGTCGTGCCTGAAGTCCTTCCTGGAGTGCCACGGGCTTTCTCTCCTCTGGATTTGGATGACGGAGCTGGGCGACGGCCGGGGGAGCACCGCCAACAACCTGAAGCTGCAGCTGGAGGTCAGTCCTTGCCTCAGGTCTGAGGCTTTCCCTAGCCGCCCTGCTAATTGCTTTGGGTTTATTTTTATTGCAGCTGATTCTTTATTGACGGGCATGCTGCATGCCAAGGCTTCGTGAAAACAAACTGCAGGTATCCGTGCAGCCACAGTCTAAAACTTCTGCTTTAAGGGGGAGTCTAAATAGACGGAAAGAATTTGCCTCTGTGGTTTTCCTGAGATTTCGGAGTTAGTGACATGAGCCAGACTTGCACAGCAGCGGCAGCGATCTTTATTTCTTCCATACTGCACGACAGAGGGAATCTGAGGTATTGCTTTGACGGGCCCAAGTGGAACTTTTAAGGTTTCTGTTTTCTGTATGCGCTTCGGCATCGCACGCAAAAACCATCTGGGAGTTCCTTCGTTAGAGGGGCTTCTGCCAGCGCTTTGCTGGGTGTTTTGAGAGGCTCACCCTGCCCCGAATCCAGCCAGAAAGCAGAAACTGCCCGAGCCTCAGGGCTTGAGGGTGCCTGTCCTGCTGCTGACCCCCCCCTTTGTTTTCCTGAGCCTGCTCCCGTAGCTCCACGCGGGTTTTCTCTTTTGGCCTTAGTGAATGGGTCGTGCCACGCTCATCTCGCCCTGGCCCCAAGAGGAACGATGTCTGACAGCCCCATAACCCAGTGATTTTTTGAAAGGTGGCATGGCAGAAGGCAGCCCGGCCATCATGGACTCCTCCTCTTTGCTTCTCTACCCACTGACTCACAGGTTTTGATGAGAACATAGCAGAAGTGTCCAGCACTGTGGGTTTAGATGCTCCCTCCACGAGGCAGCCACTTGCACAAAGTTCTGCCTGTAAATACCTGGAAAACTTTCGTGCTGTTGAGTTAGGGCTCTGTGGGTGTACCAGGACTGAATTAAGCGTGGCATCTCTTGCAGGAACCTCTCCTGCACTGAGCTTTCCCTTCCACGACCGCAGCATTATCATTTTAGGGTAGGCAGAGCCCTGCATACGTTGCACTTACTGCTCTGGGGGATGAGGCAGTATCTTTGGCCTCCAGCTTTGACTGCGTAACTCAGTGCTCAGGTTAGCATCTGGTTTTGCCCTGCTGCATTTGGAGTAGGTTCAGGCACTCGACGTTGTTCTCAAAGCCAGAGCTGCTCCCCACGAGCGCTTAGAGGGACACCGAGCGTTGACTCGCTGGGGCTGTGGCTTTGTCTCCACTCCTCATGCATCTGGTCACTACACCATTAACTTTGGTGTTTTTCTATAAATCAAATACACTCTTTTAAAATCTAGATCATTCTTTACTGAGTTGCAAGTTGGGCCTGTGATAGGGGTCAGATCACACTTTTTTTTTTTTTTCCTTTCCTCTTCATTTTTTATTTTTTTTACACTCATTGTTTTAAGAGTTGGCCTTCGGGCCATCACATACCTGTGGCAGAAATCAGCATAATGCCATAAAACCATCCTCTGTCCTGCCTTCTGGAAGGATGGGTTTTAAAACATCAGTAAGTTGAAAAGCTGGGGCACTTCAAGTGCTGCAACAGGACTTTCTGCCTCTTGCTGCAGAAAAAAACTGTTTGCTGGGGATTTGGGCTCTGTTTTCGGGAGAGGTTTTGTCCCACCACGGGATTGGTTTTATTTTTTTTTTATTCCGTGGGCTGTTAAGCTCATGTGTACCATGATGGGAGCTCTGGGTAGACGCAGCTAGGATGACTTGGCATAATTGCCAAGGCTCGGTGGTGCTCCAGCAAAGTCTGAGATTTTCTCTACCACAGCATGCCTGACTGCGTGCTGGTTTGAGAGGCTGGCTCCTGGAGCAGTGTGGATCGTCCCAGAAGCGGCTGTGGCCACCTGTAGGTGTCTTGAGCTCGTTGAACTTGATTTAATTGTGACCCACTGCGTGTTTGTTTTCCTCTCGTGGTTTATTTGCCCTTCTTTAGAAGCTCACCACTGCGGTTCAGCTTTGAGGAGGGCTGCGGCTGTCGCCTCCTCGTGACCTGTCGCGGTCCTGTTCACGTTGATTTTCTCTCTGCCATTAGATCATGAAGACGCTGGAGCTGCTGCCTATTCCCACCAAGAACATGCTGGAGGAGAGCAAGGTGCTCCCCATTATTCAGCGCTGGGCTCAGACCAAGACCGCTGTCCCGCAGCTCAGCGAGGGCGACGGCTACTCGAGCGAGAACACGTCGCGGGCTCACACGCCGCTCAACACGCCCGATCTTTCCACCAAGCAGAGCGTGGAAGGTGACACGGACACCCCCAAGAAGCTGGTGTTTCGGAGGCTCAAAATTATAAGTGAAAACAGCATGGACAGCGCCATCTCGGATACAACCAGCGAGCTGGAGGGGAAGGAGGGGAAGGAGGACCTGGACCAGCTGGAGGGAGCCCCGACGGAGGCGTCGGAGGAGCAGCAGCAACAGCAGGAGATGAAACCCGCTGCCGACGTGCCGGTGGAGAGCAGCAAACCCCAGGTTGTGGAGCTGGAGGCCGAGCCTGAAGTGGAGGTGAAGGAGAGCAACGGGGCGAAGCTGGAGGAGCCCATCACGATGGAGACGCCCTCTCAGGACGAAGAGGAGGGCGTATCCGACGTGGAGAGCGAGAGGAGCCAGGAGCAAACCGACAAAATCGTCGACGTGAGCGACTTGGCCACCAGGCTGCTCGACAGCTGGAAAGACCTAAAGGTAAGAGGCACCCCGGTGTACCCGCAGCCCCACCACCTCTGCCCCTGCGAAGGCCAACGCGGAGTTGTTGGCCTTAAATGCAGTGCAGCAGGGCTGAGACGTGGTCCTGTTGGTAAATCTTTGACATCTACGATTGCTTTTGCTACCTAAAGGGCTTTTTGGGTGCTTTCTGTGCACATCCTTTCATTGCAAGCTCCCCCGTCCGGGATTTCAAACAGATTTCCAGGTGGTTTTGGTCCTGATGTTGCCCAGGTGATGTTGTCCAGAGTTTTTGGTGTTGCGCACCAAAAGGTGTGCGCCAAAGAACGGTGCAGGCTGGCCACCACAAAAACACCTCGTGGTCATCCCGTGGTGGTTTTGGGGTGGTTTTGGGGCTGCTCAGGGGGAGGGCAGCTGGACGTGGGTGAGAGCCACCTCCCAAATGATCAGAAAAAAGAACTAGTGACAGCGTGACAAGCGTTTCTGGCTGGAATGCCCAGTGCCCAGCTCGATGCCCGTTCAGCAACCGTATCCTCTTAAATTAAGTTATGGGAAGCTCGTCAGCGTTTCCTGTTCTGTTACCATGTGCTCCACATCTGCAACGTGCAGAGCCTCCAGAAAAACCCATCTGTTGGCAGCATTTTGTCCTCTTGATACCACTTTTAAGACTGGGATAACCTCTAGATGTGCGTAGTTTGCATATAAACCAATAAATGCTCAGTTTTGGGGTGTTAATCTGAGCTTTTAAAGGCTGCTAGAAAATCCATCTGCTCGCTGGTTCGCTTCCATCAAGATCTTCCACAAATGATGTAAGAGTAGGGTCTGGGGGCTGCTGGTTGCCTTCTCTCCTCCCTGAGCAGTGCAGGTGGCCTTCTTGGCCACTTGGTCTTTAGCTGGCATCAATCTTTGATGAAATTTGGAGTGAAATTGAGTTCTGTAAGCTGCCGCTCACCGCTTCAGGCACTTTCTGGGGGTTTCTTTAGGTCTTTGGAAACTCTCTGGTGGATCTGCTGTTCCGATAGGGGAGAGCAAGGAGGGCGAGAGCCTTGCTTGGAAGTGTGAAAGCATTTCCTGAGGATCCAGCAGAGCAAAGGCACTGCCCTGAGGCTGCGTCCGCACCAACAGAACAGGAGGAGGGAGAGGAAAGGGATCTTTGCGTGTCCCCGAGCACTGCCCTGCAGCTAAGATGGAGCTGAGTCCCTGCTGGGTCTGCAGAGCTTCCAAACGGGGCAGCCCTGGTGGAAAAGGTGGTGGGGGAGTTCTGCCCTTCTCCTAATCAAGCATCCGCCCGGTTTTCATTAGTACTCTTTAAGCAAATTTACATTTTAGGGTGCATCATCTAGCCAAAGAGCTGCTTTATGCATTGAACTGGGGAGTGGAGAACAATTTCGAGGGGTGGCGGTGCCCGTGACGCAGTGCCACGCGCAGGTGGAGGAGGCCACGGGGAGCTTGGAGTCCCCAAACCTCTGGCTGTGTCCGTTCACTACCATGGCTGCAAACATTATCTTATAAAACGTAGAGTTTTGCGTAAGACTCAAAGGAAATTTTACCTTAATTTCTGAATTTTTCGGAAAAATCAGATGCTCTTGAACAGACTTGTTTGGGCGTAATCATTCGTGCCATAAATCACACCAGGAGAGGAAGCGAGACTTTACCAAACAGACCGTGAGCTGAAGGCTCTTGCTGCAGAAAATCAGGCTGTGGTTTTTGTTCCTTCCCCTCTTTACCGAGTGGATCTGCCAAATCTTGCTCACCAGCTTTTTAACGTGCAGACTTTTTAGGTTTGCTTGGGTCTTACGGTTCCTTTATGCAAGCGGCACTGTCAGGTTGGGGTTGGGGTGGAACTGGAAGTCCTTTTCCTTCCTGGAAAGGATTTTCCCTTCCTGTCCTTCCAGGTGGAAGTGGAAGTCCTGGATCCCTGGGGGTGTTTTAAGCTGGTAAAGCTCAGCGAGCTCCTGCTCCTGCTTTGGAGACGCGCTCGCGGGGCCCCCCCCAGCCCCGTGTTTGCAGCGCGAGGTTTTCACGTGCTGCAGGGCTGAAACCTGGAGCAGCACAGGGGAAACGTGGAAGGGCACTAAGGAAAAAGTTGCCCCAAACGGGGCACTTCTCCAAAATGGGCACTGTGAGCCCGGATTTGGTCTGACACTCGCTGGTCCCAGGAGGTTTGGGGTTTTCTCCGGAGCTCGGAGGAGCTCGGGGTACCCGGGGAGCTTGTGCTGAAGCCCGTGGTGGAGCTCTGGAGCTGTCACCCATGCGAGTTGGTAGCTGGGATGTGGCTTCACGTCCCCTCGGTGGTCTTTTAGGCGTGCTTAGGACTTTTCCTCGTGCCATGGCAGGGATGCAAACAGCCCGAGGCAGCGCTCGCAGGGGCACGGCCCGAACAGCAGGGTGCTCTCGGGGCAACCACGACCCGTGGGTGCCTCCTGTGCCGTACTCGGTCACGAGTTAACTGCTTCTGTCCGCCTTTCACCTCTCGGATGCTGGTTTCTGGTTAACTCCTCTCTGGTTAACTGGTTTCTGGTTAACAACAGCGCAGCCCGAGGTGGCTGATGCCTGAAGGAAAAGAGAACGGAGCTGGCAGGAGGGTGGCCGGGAGGAGGGGGGTCTGCAACCTCGTAACTTTAAGCTATGTCCTGCTCCAGTCGTGCTGATGACCCCCCTGGTAATTTCACCCATTTCCATCCAGCTTCTCAGGGCAGCAAGGAGCTTGTTAACATCACCAGCTGACCATGTGTCTCCTTGTCCCAACTCCGTGCTGAAGAAGGGAGCGAACGTAGCGTGCGCGCCGCGAAGAGACGGGAAGATGGTTGGGAAGCTGGATGGTGATGCATGAGCAAAGTGATAGGTGGAAAGAGGACAGAGGTGGTTAACTCGGTGCCGCCGACGGTATTTTGGTGCGTCCATTGCCGGCAATGGACGTCGCTCCGGGGAAAAACCCAGCTCCTGGCGTGAAAGGATTAAGTGAGCTCTCTCTTTTCTCTACCTCTACACACAGGACGGCCGCCTTGGCTTACGGGGCTCGGCCACGCCGGCCCCGTAACCCCCAGGGAGCTGTGGCCGCTGCTACACCCCCCCCCCCCAGCACCACACACACCCCTCACCCCCCTCCCCAAAAGGGGGACGTTTTCAGCCTGGGCTCGTGCCCGCGGATCCCACGCTCCGGGGACGCGGTGCATTTTTCCCCCACGCTGAAAACGGACCCGACCACAGGGGCTGGAGAGCACGCGTGGCTCTCCCGGTGCTTTTTTCCCCCCCTCCAACCCCAGGATTGTGCTCCCGTCCCGTGGCAGGTAAGGTCCCCGTGGATGGATGGCCAACGGCTCCGGTGCGCTCCCCTCTCTCTCTCTCTCTCTCTCTCTCAGCATCTCGGCGTGTTCTGGCAGCACCCGCACCTTCTGCAGTAGGGTCGGCACCGCCGAGCAGGGCACGGAGGACGTGCACCCCTCTGGGTGCTTGGGATTTGTGGGTGTGAAGCCCTCAGGGAGCTGCAGCCGTGGCTTTTTGCGGGCTGACCTCTCAGTGCCGAGGGGCATCGGGCAGGTTTGGAGCTGAGCACGGCGTGCTTTCCTAACTCTGGCCCTGGGGTTTATCCCCGCTGACCCCAAAGCCAGCCTGCGGGTCCTACAGCTCCACTGCCCATCCCGTAAGCATCCTACAGCACTCTGCTACCCGTAACATCTAAAATCCATCCCTTAGAGAACCAGAGAGCTGCAGCTGGGAGGCTCCAAACCTTGTCCTTACTACCTGAAGCCTTCTTTTTTCATAAACAGATATATTTTCTTTGAAGAAACCCCTTTGGAACGAACCAAGTGCCTTAGATTTGAAGGGTTTTACCCGAACACTTCTTCCCAAACATTTAGCAGCTCAGGGCCAAGGCGATGCCCAGGCTGGTTGATTTTGGCAAGGTGGACTTGCTCTTCTTCAAAACACCCTTTTGGGAGCTTCATCGTTTTCCTGATAGGAAATGGCAGAGCTTGGGTGGCCCCGGCGAGCTGAGCTTTTCATTTCCCCCTCAGCTAACCTCTCCAAATCACGTTTGACACATCTTCAGAGGGCAGCACGGGGAAGCTGCTCTCGCCAGCCCTGTCTGCAGCCCGGGGTGAGCGGCTCTCGCTCCGGCACGCACGGCGTGGGCTCTAATTAGGGCGCTTGTAATTTGTCAGAACTTACAGCGAGAAACAGCTCGTGGAAACAATAGGTGCTGGTGAGCGGCCAGGCTGTTGGTTTTTGTTGTTTTTTTTTTTTTGGCCTTTATTTAAGGAAGTTTTGGGATCAGTCCTTGCTCCCCTCCCTACCTCAGCATCGTCCTGTAGCTTCTCGCACGTGCGCCGCGGATGGGGATGCGCTCGGGACGCGACTTCCCCGCTGCACCCACCCCCTCCTGGGTGTGTGTGCAGCCTGCCAGCCTCATTTCGGGGCTTTTTTCTTTTCTTAAGCTTGTAGCAGACCCGAATCGTGGAGCTAATTTTTTTGTGTAACTCATTAAAAGCTGTTCTCGAAGGTAGAGGACCTCCTGGGCTCTGCTAGCGGCCCTCCCGTTGGGTCAGCAGCTCCGCACGCTCGAGCTAGCGGCTTCCGTTTCCCAAAATAAAGCAGCCTTGCTTTGCAGCTCTCCCTGCCTCTGCTTTGACCACCATCTGCTTTCCATAGAGCCGTTCCCAAACGCTGCTCTGTGCCCCTTTCAAAGGCTCTGCTGCCTCCGCTCCTCCCCGGAGCGGTGCCGGCGGTTCTGCTGCGTGCAGAGCACGTACCCAGCTCCACTTCACCATTCTCTTGGACCGTTCTTTCCCCTCTTTTCACGTTGCGTGCCCTGCTGTTTATTTTTTTGGAGCTGGGAGGAGCCAGCACCTCCTCTCCTGCCCCTGCTGCTCTGCCTCTGGGCTGGTTCTTGGCACCTCGTGCCCCGGTGGCTCCTCCGCAGTCGGTGTCGGTGGGAGCGTGGCGTGGGCTGCCCGAGGTGCTCTGCTTGGTTTTAGGGCGTGCTGCTCCGCTCTGCATCCGAGGAGGGGCTTTTAGGGCTGCTGGTGCAGGAGGGAGAGAATAAAAGAGGAAAATCCAGCACCAATGGGTGCTTTTGGGGCTGCAGGAGCAAGGCAGTAAGAGAAATCCTCCCACATAACTTGGTCGCTTGTGCCTCCGGGATTCAGCGTGGAGAGGGCTTAAAGAATTGATTTTAAGGGCAACTTGGGGCGCTGCTGTGCCACACCTCGAACCTTCCAGGGGAAGTCACCTCTGTCCCACGCAGGGTTTTTTGGTTTATAGGTTTAGGGCTGTGTAGGTTTTCCTATCCCAGGGGCTTCCTTCCACATCCCTCCCACCCCAAGCAGCGAGTTGCCGCTTTGTTTCCCTAGATTTAGTTCAAAACACACCATAAGCTTCAGGTCTTTTCATCCATAGCGAAGGTGTGAGCAAGAAAGAACATTAAAAAGGGCGTATTTACAGATTATAAATGCCTCTCAGTGCTGAAAGAGGTCGGGGCAGGCGCTAAATTCGTCCAGCAGGTGAAAATGGAAGGGAAGCCAGGGGAGGGAGCAGGATCACGGCGGTGCGGGGAGCCTGGCAGAGCCCAGAGTAGGACAGAAGCGAGGTGTGCACCAGGCTTTGTTTAAAAAGAGGAGAATTGAGGGGAAAAAAAAAAAAAAAAGGGAAAAATAAATAGGTATTTGACCCTCCTTTAAAACAAATCTCTGCCCCAGTCCCTTCGTACAACCTCCAGCAGCACTTTGGAAGGGGCTGTGACTTGCGACCAGACCACAAGAGGATCCCTTATTCCTTCCTTTCTTTCACCGAAGGAAAATGCGTGTTTTCAGCCCACGGGGCGCATGCTGCCTTCTCGAAAACAATAAAAGCAGGGCTCCCAAAGCCGGGCTCCCTCGTTAACCACAGCCCCGGAGGTGGGCGCATTGCTGAGGGCTGATGTAATCCGGGGCGACCGGACAGCGCCGCCGAGGTGGCCCTCGAGTCGTTTCCAACCCCCTTTAAAAAAATCAGGGCTGAGAAGTCGATGTTTTTAAGAGAAAAGGTGGTGTTTTGCTCGGAGGGTTCCTCCTGCTGCCCTAAACTGCTGCTAAAGCAGGCGAGGAGCCAGAGGGCCCCCCTCGCCCCGCAGCGTCCCCGTGGCACCGAGGCACCGCGGCCTTCGTGCCCCTAAACTTGGCAGGAGGAGCACAGCCCTCCTCCCGAGCTGCTTCAGCAGCAAATTTCTTAAAAAAAATAATGAAGATTACGTAAGGGTGAGGATCCTGCAGTCACGCTGAGCTGGAGCTCTGTGCTTTCTGAGTTTAGGATAGCTTTGAATCCCAGAGTAGAGGTAGGCAGCGCTCAGCACTGGTGGAATAACACAAGCAGCCCTTCATTCCCCCCGTAAGTCCCCTTCGGCCTCATCCATCCCCTAAATTAAAGGATATTTTGGTGCTACACTGAAGTATGGTGTTTTTCCCCCAGGGCATCAAGGTTCTGTTGGTGCCTTTGCTGTCACATGGAGTACACAGAATTAATGCTGCTCAGAGGCTCGTGGAGCAGGTTTTGCTCAGGTTTTGCCTCTGCTTGGTCTCTAACCCTAGGAAAACACACACCCTCATGAACGCAGAGGTCCAGGATCTCAGCACGTCGCACCACAATAACCTCTTCCGTAGCCCTAATGCTGTCTTCTAGGAATTAGTCTCCTCTTCTGTGAATTAGTCTCCGAGTGCTCCTCTTTTGGGACACTTTTACATCTCTGTGGCCTCCCAGCCCTCTTGGCTTTGATCTGATTTCCTTCCACCTGGCCAGCTGGTTGTGCTCGGCCAGAAAATAACTGAGTAGGTGCTGCTGCTAGCTGCTGGAATTGCTTCTGAGGAGGGCAGAGAGCAAGGGCACGATCCAAGGTGGAAATAAAATGCAAAGGAGTCTTGTCTTTTAGGATACTGGGACTCGGACAGTCAGTCTTACTATATATATAGTGTGTATATGGTGGATGTGCACATACATACATGGTGTATATAGTGTATATACACACGATATAGTGTCTGTACATCATACAGGTGGTACTGTTGGCATTCCTGGTAGGACACAACATGATTTGCACACTGAGTGCCAGAATATTTCCTTGGAAATCACAGCTGAGAGCACGGTGGTGCATGAAACACTCAGTTTGTGGCCAGCAGGGACGCAGCTGGTTAACGTGCCCTCCGCTTACCAGCCCCATGTGTGCAAAACCAGGACTCGAAGAAGGATTTCATCCTCCTTTCCAGGTCCTGTCCCGTTTTGCCAAGCGAATGGACGTGTTTTTAAGTCGTTCCCACTCACGAGGGTGCTGTAGTTCAGCACCACGTGGCGCGCACTCCACAAACGTGGGCTCTGCCTCAAAGCCTGAAGTCACAAAGAATTCCCCCCAGGCCTGGCCCAGTGCACACCCTCTTGGCTCTTTCCTCGAGGCTTCTTTTCCTTTTACTTCTGCCTTGATTTCTGCCTTTAAATGAAGGACAGAGCCTGCTGGCTCCCCCACCAGCACCCCCTGAGCCCGGGGGCAGGATGAGGGCCAGGGGCTGGCAGCCAGTGCCAGCAGCAGCAGCGCCGGAGGGGAAGCAGAGGGGGCTCAGAGCAGTGCCTGTAACCATCAGACAGGATGATTAAAGGGCAGGACGTGGCCGGAGGATGTTCCAAAAGCCTTTACAAGGCATGAAAAACCTCGCTAACAAAGCAGCCGTGTGCTGCAAGCTCCCCCCAGGTCAGCAGAGTCTCCTGCTGCCTGTCTTAGAGCTACGACGGGTGGTGCGAAGACTTGGGCAGCGTGACCTGCCTTAAAACACGTGCAGAAAAAAACATGCAAAACCATTATTTATTTACTTTTTAAATCACAGAATCGTGCAGGTGGGAGAAGAGCCCTAAGATCACTTCGTCCAGCCTTTAAGTTAGCGCTGCCAGCTCCGCCACTGAACCATGCTGCTCAGTCCTGCGTGCATACATCATTCTGCGTGCCTCTAAATGTATAATTGTGCCTCCGAGTGCATCGTTTAGCACTGGGAATGGCATTAACGCTCAGATATAGGTCAGGAATGCTGCAGTGGTGGCAGTGCGGGGCAGGGAATCCCTCGGTGCCGTGGGAGGGATTCGGGGAAGGGGCCCGGTGGCAAAGCCAGGGCAGCCCAAGTGCTTCATTGGGAGCTCAGCGCTCCTGCCTCTCATTAAAGCACGATATAAAAACACCACCGGGCACATAAATACACAAATGAAAGAGAAAAGTGAGCTTCTGGACAGGTCGGGGGCGCTAAAATCGTTCTTTATTCCAACAGAGCTCCAAGCTCGTGGCGTGGGGGTGGGATGGCCAGCGTAGAGCTGGGAACAGCGGCAGCCCCGCTGGCACAAAAACCCCATCAAACATGAATTGCTGATGAAGGATAGCATACAGAAAGCACCACGATGATTTGCTTAAAACCAGAGCTTTGCTTCAAAACAGTTTTGCAGCCCTGGGGGTGTTCTCCCGTGGCCAGCTGAAAATCTAAGTCTGGCTTGTGGCTTGTTTTGCAGGAGGTGTACCGAATCCCGAAGAAGAGTCAAGCAGAAAAGGAGAGCAGCGGTACGTCCTGATGCTTTTTAAAAAAAAAAAAAAAACCTAGAAAACAGATGGATGTTCACAGGGTATGGTGTCAAGAGCCCCGAGTCCAGCAAAACCAGCCCACGATGCAAACCGCAGCGCTGGAAGCTCACCCAGCTGACGGAGGAGCAATTTCTGCTCCCTCAAAACATTATCCCCTACCCCCTAAAACATTACCTCTGGGCCTTGGTGGTTGTCTGCAAATCTCTCTCCCTTTTCCCCTCACCTAAATTTTTCTTGGGAGGCGGAAGCAGGAGTGCAAGGGGGCATTTGGGGTTTTTGTTTGACCTGAAATCTCCGTGATGGCTGTGAAACAGCCCCGGGCTGAGCCCGATCCCTCCAGCACCATGGCTTTCAGTGCAGGCTCCGTTCAGTGTCGATGTGCTTGGGGAACTTCTTGCTTTATGAACAAGTTTTGAGGTGTAAAAACTCTTCGGGAGATGTGCGCTGAGGTTTGGGGCCACCACGTTTCCACTCTGCAAGAGGTTTCCTGCTGGAAGAATGGGAGGAGGGGAAACCGCTGGGGTCTAAAAATAAGCGTGATGCGTTTTCATCCATTAGGTAACAGCTCAGGAGCCGGAGGAGTACCTAAAAATAGAAATTCAGATGGAAGTTTTATTTTAACCACACTGCAGTCCCGAGGCTGATACGAGGCAACCTGTAATTTGCTTGAATGGAGACTCTGTTGGCTGAGACAGAGGAGCCACTGAAACTCCGGGAGCTCGAAACGCGCCGAATTGTAACAAAATTCTCTCTTTTTACCCTTTTTCCCTAACAGCCGACCGTGGGAGAGAGGCGTCTGGCCACAGGGATCAGACTCCCACCCCGAAGAACCCCGTCCTGAGCCGGGAGCGGGATCCCGAGCGGCAGAGCCAGAGCAAGGAGAAGAAGAGGCGCAGGGACTCGCTGTCCCCGCCGTCCTCGGCGTACGAGCGCGGCACCAAGAGGCCGGAGGACAGGCAAGTGGTCCCGGGCGGCCTCCGTGGCACGGCTGGCACAGGTTTTGGGTGCGTGGGAGCACTGCCAGGGCTAAACGCTGGGGAAATCAGCCCGGATGGTCTCCGAAAATACACAGGGATGGGGAGAAAATCTCCTCTTGGGGGCACGGCGAGCTGTGCTCCCCAGCCAGTCGTTGTTCCGGGGCTTGTGTGGCTCCTTGACCTTCTGGTAAGGCTCACCTTCATCTTCACAAGGTGCTTTGTACCTCTGGGGAATTGGGTGTTAAAGGGATTTACCCATGGCTCTCAGGTAAAGAGGTTTTCAGAGTCCCCCCAAGCCCGTGCCCTGTGCCACCTATCCCCCCTGGACCTGGCACAGCCGTTTTAATCGTAAAATTGAGCTTGCAGCAAGCCCACGCCTGCATGAGGACACGCAGCACCCAAGCCAAGCAGCGTTTTGAACACAAACCAGCTTCCTTCACCAAGAGGACATCCCCCAAAAGCCGCGAGCCAGCTGAAAGGCACCAGGAGGAGGGACGCCGGGCACCACCGCCCCCCTGCTCCCGCTCCCCTTCCCCGTGGAGGAGCAGCAGGGTGGTTTTGGAGGCCTCGAGGTCCTTCTGCCTCTTGCTCCTGCTTCGGCAGCGCTCGGCTGCCCGATGCAGCCAGCGATGGGCCGGGTGGGTTGGAGGTGCTCGGGGTGAGGATGTGCCTCTGTCCCCAGGACACTTTAAGCGACCCCGCTGGCACTTCCACCCTCACTATTTTTCTTTCTCTTGCACGTGGGCTGCCCGTTTTCCTTACTCGACAGCTCTTTATTCATTAAGAAAGGGAAAACACGACAGGCTCGTGTTTCAGGGAGATCACATTAAAGGCAGCGCGATCAGCAAGGGATCTCCTCTACAGAAGGCGGTTTCCTATTGTCCCTCTTCAATAGGATCTGAAGCAACGTGGTAATTAGGGAACAATCGCTGGTGAGTCAGCCAGGCGAGCCTCGTAGGGAGCTGCACTGGGAGAGTTTGAAATGGCTGGGTAAAAAAAAAATCAGACCCAAAGCCACGATCCTGTAATTATCCCTGCGGGGGATGGAAACCCCAAGAACGCCCGATTTCTGCCCTCCAGCATTTCGTAGTCCCTTCACCCCAGCTCCCAGCAGTTGCTGCCTGAAGGACCGGACGCCACCAGAGCTTTGGGAAGCTCTGCCCCCTTCCCTGTTCCCTTCGTGGTGCACGTGCCCCAAGTTCGATCCAATTTTTGCAAGGAAAGGCTCCAGCTTCTCGGAGCACACCAACGCGAGCGCAGGAGGAAGAGGTGGAAAAGGAGTAGGAAGGATTGGAGCAGACAACAACCAGGGGAGAGGGTTTGCAGGACCACAGCGCCGTGCCGCGCCCCACGCTGCCTCCTCGATTTTCTCCTGCCTGCCCCTTCATGCGAGCTGCCTCTCATGTAAACTCCCGAGGCGGCGCCAGGAAGGGACTTGAATTATTTAAATGAAACTCTTCACGTCAATGAGGTTCGCATTAACAGATGCTTGCAGCTACTCTGGGAATGCGAGGAAACGAAGGAACATCTTAAGGGGGTGTGTTGGTAGCAATGTGCTTTTGATATGTGAACCCAGCACAAGAACACGGCGTTAGGATATTAAGCATCTACGGGATGCTTTGTAGAATCCATTAGAGTTATGGCTGCAAACCATTTTTGCTTGTAATCCCTGTTTTACCACACTCGTAACTTCTCAAAATATCTACCTTTGATCTGAAATTTTCCATGGTTGAGGTCTGATCAAAGTCCTCAGGCTTTTTTTTTTTTTTATTTTGTTTTGTTTTGTTTTGTTTTTAACTCCTTGGAAAAACCCCTCCAGCTGCTCCGCATCTCAGGACGAAAACTCTTCAGTCTTCCAAAAAAAAAAAATTAAAAAAAATCCACCCTTTATTATTTTTTTTTAAGCTCAAACCGCGGTCTAGTAAATAGCACAGCTCCAAACAGCAACGTGCTGTTTGCCATTCCATTGTTCTTAGTAACGTCTGCGTGTCGGGGCTGGGGGGGGCTCGCTCTGCCAGAGATGGGGCACAGCTCGAAACGATGCCTGGGCGAGCCCTGCTCACCCCCTAAAAGCCAAATAAAAGGAGATGAGAGGTGGGCAGCCCACCAAGGGGATAGGAGGGGGGGGGTTTGGGGTCCGTGCTGTTGTCTTGAGGTCCCTTGCTCGGTGGTGCCCACCCCGTGCGGAGGGCTCCTCGCTTCTCCACTCCCCCCTGGGTTCCCTTTTGGGCCACGGGATGGTGGATGTCGTCCCCCCTCTCTGCTGCTGGGTTGCCCAGGTTGGTTCTGCTCCAATTTTGGACCTCCAGCAGCAGCAGGGTGCGGGCGTCTTCCTCCTCTCTTCCTCCTCTCTTCCTCCTCTCTTCCTCCTCTCTTCCTCCTCTCCTCCTCCTCTCTTCCTCCTCTCTTCCTCCTCTCTTCCTCCTCTCTTCCTCCTCTCCGTGGCTCACCACGCGCGGTCAGGCAGCCAAAAACCAAAGACTTGGGGCAGCTGCTGCTGCCCGAGCACCTTTTTTTGCCCGCCACGAGCAGCAGCCCCTTCCTTTTTTGCTCAGGACCCGCAGCCCCGCTGAGGCCTCACCCGCTTTCTCCCCTTTCCTTCCCCCTCCAGGTATGACACGCCAGCGTCTTCCAAGAAGAAAGTCCGGCTCAAGGACCGCAACAAGCTGTCCACCGAGGAGCGCAGGAAGCTGTTCGAGCAGGAGGTGGCCCAGCGGGAGGCCCAGAAGCAACAGCAGCAGCTGCAAAACCTGGGCATCGCTTCCCCCCTTCCCTACGACTCCATGGGCTACGGCACGCCCCACCACAGCTTCATCGGCTACCCGCCCGGCTACCCCATGCAGGCTTACGTCGACCCCAGCAACCCCAACGCCGGCAAGGTGCTGCTGCCCACCCCGACCATGGACTCCATGTGCTCGCCGGCCGCCTACGAGCACCCCCAACCCTTGGTGGGTCACTCGGTGGACGCCGCCACCATGCCGGCCCCGCAGCCGGTCCCAGTAGTCCAACATGTAGCAACCCCGCTGGAGGTCACGCCGCCGCCGCCTTACGTCGCGCAGGGCGACGGCGTGGTCCACCAAGAAGCCAACGTGGCCGTCCTGCCCGTGCCGACCCCGGGAACGGTGCAGGGCCAAGGCTACGGGGTGTGGGACTCGAGCCAGCAGGCTGTGGCGGTGCAGCAGCAATATTCGCCAGCCCAGTCGCAGCCAGCCATCTATTACCAGGGACAGACCTGTCAGACTGTTTACGGGGTGACGTCCCCCTACTCGCAGACGACCCCGCCGATTGTACAGGTAATTAATCCGTCCCCCCCGGGGGAAAACGTCGCCTTTTCGGGGGTGAAAACCTGGCCTGAAACGCCCCCGAAAGGAACTGTGCCAGCCTGCGAGGGGGAACACTTGGTCTGGTCACCCTTTTTTCTGGGGCTCGTGTTTTTCTGGGGCCATCCTGCCTCGCTCTGGTGTTCGGCTGCGTCGTGGAGATAAAATCCCATCCCAGGGGCTGAGAAAAACCCGTTTATACAGCTCGTTTTCAGTGCACAAAGACGATAGATCCTAGCCACCGGGGCCAGGCAGCAGGTCAGAGCTGGGCAGAGATGTTTGTTACCCTCTTTGCACGAGCTCTAAGCTAGAAGCGGGGTCTGGAGCTGCCAGATCTTGATGGCTGGAGCCCCACAGGCCAACCTTTGCTTTCTGTTCCCTTTGAATTACGTGTTCCTTCACAGAATTCCACGTCCCCATCAGTCGGGCTCAGCCTGGGGCTGGGAATTGTGTAGAAATTCGCTCTCAGCCCTCTTTCTCTTCCTTTCCAAGGAAGTGTGCAGCTGGTCGGCACCTTGCCCATGCCCCCTTCTTCCCGAAGCTGACCCCTGGGCCATTTTATGGCTACAAACCTCATGAGAACAAAAATAATTTGCTTGAATCCAGCCTCAGCCCACTGGTTCCTACTGCTTGATTTTGGTGTCACCTTCCCGTAGTCCTTGGGGACACGAGACTTCTTCCCCTTAACGCAGCAGCCACCTTTTGCCCTTTCTCTCCATAATTTGGGGCTTAGCTCAGAGTCACCCAACCTCGCTTCCCTTCCTCCCATGGTGCAGGCAGTGAAGGGGCTGTGCCAAACTCCCTGTAACTTCTGGGTCTTGGTGCCTGGAGAGGAAAATGTCCGGGTCTTCAAGCACTTTTGGGGTCTTTCTTGGACCTTTCCTTCACTGTCTTTTTCCATCTTTGGGGCTTTTTGCATTTGGACAGCGGGGAGCAGACGGAGACGTGTCGCAGCGAGGCTGAGCGGCGTGCCCAAAGCTTTTAGTTTCGAGTTCCTCCTGCCTTCCTCGCCCACCTGACGACCTCAAAGATCCCTCGTTTGGGTCGGAATCGCTGTTTTTTTTCCGTAGGACCTCCTTGCGTGTTGGAAGCAGGGGGAGATTTCATTTTCCTTCCACGGTGGCGTTTTCGGTGCAGGAAGCTGCTCCGTCCCCTTCACCCCGACCTTCCCGGGACCGACGCTGACCCCAACCCCCTTTGTGCTCCGTTTCAGAGTTACGCACAGCCCGGCCTCCAGTACATCCAGGGGCAGCAGATCTACACGGCTCACCCCCAGGGTGTCATAGTGCAGCCCCCCACCGCCGTCACCACCATCGTCGCGGCCGGGCAGCCCCAGCCCATCCAGCAGGTACGGCTCGAGGAGGGACGGGGGGGGGTTTCTACCCGTGGGCTCGGGCATTTGGTGACCCCAGGGTGCTGTGACATCTGAAAGAGCTCCCTCCAGCAGCTCCTCCTGCTCACCTGCAGCTGGTGGAAGGGTTTTGGGGGCGTTGAGCCCGGCTCTGATCCCTCTGATGGCAGGAATTTGGGCTGGCACAGCTGAGATGGCTCCATAAGGGCAGCACGAGGGCACCTGGGGGCAGTTTGGGCTGCTTTTGCTGCTGCAGCCCCTCCATCATACATAAGTGACGGCTTTTTTTTGTGTGCTGTGTGCTGCTTTGGGGGATTTCAGAGCCGTGGTGGCAGCGTGGCTGTATGCAGAAGCTCGGGGTGTGAGCAAGTGGCCACAGACAGCGAAACGTTGTGCTGTCACCTCTTGGGACAACGCCTTTTGAAGTTTTACCTTGAACAAAACCTTTGTTGGGGGGGACAGGGCTGCTCTGCTCTGCCCTGGGGCACTGCTGCCCCTCTTTTTCCATCACTCCTGTGTTGTTTTTTTTTTTAGCCAGAGCTTGTGGTGAGCAATAACCTCCTGGACTTGCCTCCGCCGTCCCCTCCGAAACCCAAAACCATCGTCCTGCCGCCCAACTGGAAAACAGCCCGGGATCCCGAGGGGAAGATCTACTACTACCACGTCGTAACGAGGTAAGGGAGAACGAGGAACGGGATAACGAGCTAAAGGATAACGAGGGAAGCGTTGTGCTGCTTCGGGGCTCAGCTCTCTCCAGCCATGGAGCCAGGTGGAAGAGAGCCAGCTGCGGGTGGCACCGGGCAGCACACCACGTGTCAGGGGCAGTGGGATGATTACACGGATGCATTGCAAATGATTTCCTCGCAAACGATGCCTTCAGCCTCGAGTGTCTCAGAAACAGGGGCAGGTTGGAGGCTTCGGAGCCCACCTGGGTCCTTCTGGGGTCACCCACCCGGTGTAGATCCGTGGTGAGGGGCTGTGCTTCTGGACACGGTTGTGCGGACCCTTTACTACAGGTCATTTATTTCTTCTCAAATCTTCTTTTCTTCCCATCACTGCCTTACAAATATTCCATTTTTTAGCTGCCCCGTGCCACGTGCGCTGCTGGAATGGCATTTCGCTCCCGGCCCCGCTGTGAGCCTCGGGTACACGCCCCCAGTTTGCAGATAGATTCTCCCTACAGAATCAGATTTGCAGATTCAGGTTGCTCCCTAAAATACCCCTGTGGCTTTGGTGGCAGTGCCAGGCAAAGAACCCTGCTCTGCGGAGCCTTTTCAAGCCCTTGGGAGCTGTGAAATCCTCCAAAGGGAGGATTTCTTCTCACCCTCACCTTTTCCATCTGATATCATAGATTAATATCATAAACGTTACACTTCGGAGAAAGCTTTTTTTTTGTTTTATTTTTTTATTTAAACCTCAAGTGAGATCTGTGTGGGAACTCGCCTGTCTAAAGGGTTAAGGCTGAGTATTTCCCTGCAAGTCCTGACAGCGTCTCGATGCACTTATGGCTACGTGCAAGCATTTTCTCTGCATCAGTCTTCTCAGCCTCCTTCCTGCTCCCTTCAGCACCAAGAGCGGCGCCAGCAGCCCAGCAGGAGCCCTTCCAAGCCCAGGAAATAATAAAAAAAAAAAAAAGAAAAGAGTTTGTGCTGAGCTGTGGTTTGGAAGTGGAGGCACAACCGAGCCTTACCTGTCGGTGAGCGGTGCTGCCTTCACCACTCACACCAGAAACCACTCGTTGGTCAGAGAGGAACACGTGCAGGAAGATTTCTGTGAATCCTTCTCTGGTGGAGCTTCAGACAGGGCCAGGCCAGGAGAGGGAAGGAGATCATAACTTGTCCGTGCGCTTTCTGAGTTGAATATTTCGTTTGACTCGGCAGCCAAACGATAGCTGCCTGCCATCAGGTGTATTAAGCCATGTCTGTTTGAAACAGGCCGGCTTTGATGCTTCTCCCCAGCGTTTCCCTAAAAAGTAAGAAGCCCTAAAGCAGGGCAGGGTTTCTGAACGCAGCTCACAAACCCCAAGAAGCTCAGACGAGCGACTCGAAGCAGACCTCCACTTTTTTTATCCCGTGCAGAGGAGTCCACGTCCCGGCTCCACGCAGGCGCAGTTCAGAGATGGAAAAATAGTTGCTGCGTTAGGTCACCTCCGTGCCTAACGAGGGCTGCTGGAGATCTCTCCTCTCATCCCTTTTGTTTAGTCTGCTTTGAAGTCAGTCTCCCTACCTGCTGGGAGCCCCTGCGTGCCCTGCAGCACCCCCCCGAAGTCTGTGAGACTGTCCTGCTGTCTCTGGTTCCTCCTGGCCGCCTTCCTCCCCCGGCGTGCTTCTTGCCCCCTGGCACCATCCTCTCTTTGCTCCCCACGTGCTGACACCCCTCTCGCAGCCATCCTCCACTCCAGGACTGTAGCACGCAGCCCGACTTCGCTGATTTTGCCCAACCTGGGGATATTCAGCCCAATTTTCTCCCTCCATCCCGCGTGAGCACGGCCCATCTGTCCCTCCTCATTGGCCTGAGGAGTCGGAGCGAGCCGTGGTGCCTCCTTGCTGCTCACCCGAGCTGCTCCTGCTGTGCTGGTGCAGGCAGGACCGGCTTCCCTGGGGGCTGACAGCTCTCTCTTCCTTCTCCAGGCAGACCCAGTGGGACCCCCCGACGTGGGACAGCCCGGGGGATGACGCCAGCCTGGAACACGAAGCCGAGATGGACCTGGGGACTCCGACGTACGACGAAAACCCCATGAAGGTGAGTGGAGGGTCAAAGGGAGAAGCTCCTGCTTCCACCTTCTCACCTCCTGCGAGGAGAGCAGGGAAGACACGAGATCCATGGCAGGAGTGCTTTTATCCGGCTGTAACTCCGGGAGCAATCCCACAGCTCTCCAGTTTTGCAGCAGTCTTTATGCCGTCGGCTGCTTTTGCCTTAGGTACCGGAGGCGACGTCCCCCTGTCCCTTCCCCAGACGTCCCATTTGCCACCAGGCTCCCAGGGGTTAACGAAATCCCTGCAGCGCCTCGGGAGCGCTTGAGCTGGGATTCCTGGAGAGTCGGCTTCAACGACATTAGTTGCAAATCTTTATCTGCCTGTAAAAAAAAAAAGTTAATTAGGGAGTGAACTAAGACCTGGCGCACGGCTGCTCCGCCGCCGAGTGGTTTACTCCTGCCACTCCGCAGAGGAATCCAAAAAACCCTGCAATGATTTTTGGTCCCGGGTCTGCCTCTCTCATCCTGCTGCCGTTCCGGGAGCTCTCCGGGCTGTGACGGAGCCGACAGTGACCCCACAGGCGTGTGCCTCGCTGGATTTTTGGGTGCTCTCGGGGAAGGCATTCAATCGCCTGAGTTGCCAGCGTGGCTGCGGTGCCGTGGCTGTGCTCAGCATTAAAAATTCAGCTCGGGGAGCTGCAGGAAGGCTCCAGATGGCTCTGGCTGCGCAAGCAAGCTGGGCTCTTGGAGGGAGAAATCCCCCTGGGCTTGTGCGTGGCAGCAGGGTGCAGATTTACAGGGTCTCTGCGGTGCCAGCCCGATGGCTCCTTCGGGATCACGCCCTCTGCTCGTCGCACAAGGAGCTTTTTAGGTTGTATTTAAGCTTGGATGAGCTACAAGGACACACGGCGACGTGTTCCTGCTCACTCTGGAGCTTTAACTCTTTTTTTTCTTCCCGGGCAGCACCATCTGTGGGCTTTGGGGTTTTTTGGGCGCGGCCCCAGCGCCGGATCCCCGTGCGCTCAGCCCGAACGTGTCTCGGGGTACGGCGCCTCCACCGAGACACTTTTCCTCAGCTTCCACCCCGTGTGCTGAAGCTGCAGCCTCATTCCTCGCATTTCTTTCCTCCTTCTCCCCACCCCGCACCTTTTCCGGGGTCCAACCTCCAGCCTGGAGGGCCGGCAGCTGCTGCTGCTGCTATTCGGGGCTTCCCCCGGCGGCGAGGCACCGCTCCCACGTGCTGGGAGTATTTAATTTCCTCGGGAGCACGCACAGCTCGCCTCTCAGCATCATCTGTTCGCTTCTTCACACCTGTTTTTGCCTCCTGGAGCGCACGGAGAGCCCGGCAGCGTGGGAGCATCTCCTGGCAGCGTCTCCCCACGCCCTGCGTCGCGGGAGGGCACCGCTGCAGGCTTCTCCTCCTGATTTCTCTGCGTTTCCCCAAATGCACATTGTGGTGGGCAGCGACGGGGCTCGGGGAGCTCCAGGAGCCTTCGATCCCAGGTCTTGATGCAGCAGCAGCGCCCAGCTCAGCTCCCAAACTCTGCTCCCAAAAATTCACCTCCCTTCGCTGCCGGCAGCGCCGCCACCTCCCGCTCCACCCCGCGTCGTGCGCGGCGGCTCCTGGAGCTCCTCGCGTCCTCCAGCGTGCTCTGCCCCCCGGGCAACCACTGCAGCGACCTCTGCACCTTCATCAGGGGCTCTGCTGAGTTTCAGAAGGGCGCTCGAACGCCTGCACAGCCCCTTTTTGGGGGCACGTCCACGCTCTGGCTTCTCCCAGCCCTCGGCACCGCTGCGTCCGTGAGCGACGCGCGCGGGGAGCGCTGCGGCACGCGCCCTGCCGCGGCGAGCTGGCTCCCTCCGTCAGTTTTTCCATGGGAAAGGAAACGAATCCTGCCTCCGACAGAAAAAAAAAAAAACGCTGAAATTGGGAATTTTCATCAAAGTGGAGAGAGGGAACCGAGGGGTTTGCGTTCTTTAGGAGCGCATCATCCGGCGCTGCTCGGGCGGGCCAATTAGTGCCTGTAATTGATAACATCCTTTGACCCCCGGAGGAGCGAACGACAACCCCGTTGTTGCACAACTGCCCCGTGCAGGCAGGAATTCCTGCCTTCGGCCCCGCAGGAGCTGGCGGGGTGGATGCAGGCGGGTTGGTGCCGGGCTGTGGCGCTCCCCGAGCCCGGGGAAGGCGTGGGAGCCGGGGAAGGCAGCGGGGTCGCGCTTCGCTGCTTGGTTTCCTGCTTTTTTTTTCCCATCAGGGTGTGCTCTCCTGGCTGGCTGCGGCTGCTGCAGAGGCAGAGCCAGCCCCAACCCTTGCCGGGCGCTCCCCACCTCGGAGCAGGGAGCTCCAACTGACCTCAAACCTCCCCGGAACGGAGGGAGAACGCGTGGGTTGACGCCGCTCGCTTCCAACCATCACCAGAGCTTGGGATCCGCACCCAGGGCGCAGGGGAAGGAGAGGCGAGGTTGGGATGGGGCTTCCCGATCTGCTGGCCCTGCGTGGGCCGGAGTTTCCTCCCCCAAAACTGCCGGAGGAAGACGTGTTGGTGGGCGCCGCCGCCTGCTGCCGCGGATGAAAGGGGCCAGAGCGAGGCTCGGCGGCGCTTTGCGTGCAGCTCCCCTCTTCTTTTCGGGGCTGGGCGGCCTCGCCTGGTCCCGAGCACGCTTCGCAGCCTTGCTCCAGCTGCCAAAAATCACCTCTCCTCCTCCCCACGCCTGGGCAGCTCGCTGCAGGTGCCCCCCAGCTCGCCCCTCTCCCGAAACGCCCCCGGTCACCTCGCTCCCGGCGTGCCGGCTGCGCTCCGCCTGGGTGATTTTTAGGTTATTTCTGCTTGTTTTCTCCCCCCTAACCGAGAGGGAAACGCCAGGGCTGCTGCTCCCAGCTTGGTTTTCTGGCTTCCATCACGCTCTCCCTGCGTGCGGGGCGCCTGCGTCGGGGTTTTCCCGTGCCGTGCCGTGCCGGGGGAGGCTGCTCTGGAAGTCGTCTGCGACCTCCCTGCGTGTCTGCTGCTGGCTGCTGCGCTGGGATGATTGAAAAGGAAAAAAAAAAAAAAAAAAGGAAAACAAAACCTCCCTAGGCTGATGTAAGAGTTGCTGTGCCTCGGGCTGTGTGTGGGACTCGACTGCTTGGTGGCACCACCTCAATTCCTGCCCCGCGCGTCCCCGCGGAGCGAGGCCGGGGCCGTGCCGTGGGCACTGGGGAGCTCGTGGCCTCTCTGAATCCGTGCTCACTCCCGCTGCAAATCCTCAAACAGCATGGAGACACTTTGCTTTTTTATCCCACTCGTGCCCAGGAAGGTTTGGGGTTTTGCAGCCTTTTCCTGAAGCCTCCCCCCACCCCGCAGAGCCTGGGAGCTCCTGGCCGCCGCCGAGTCCTGTTGCGACTCGCGCCCCGAGCCCTCGGGGGAGCTGCTCCCCGCTCCCCGCCCTGAAATCCCTCGGATAGGCAGCTGCGCTTCCAGAATAACCTGGGCGAGGGGGAGACCTCCAGGAACCAGCGGGGTGGGGAGGAGGAGGAGGAGGAGGAGGAGAGGCCGGGCTCTGCTGGGCTCAGCTTTGGCTGAAGGCGTTCCCCGGCTGATGGAAATGGCGAGTTCTGCGTCCTCGGGGTAGCACCGTGTGCTAAAACCCTGCTGTAAGAGGAAAATTTGGGGCACTTCCTTGCTGCTTGCTCCTTCCAGAGCATCAGCTGTGCTCCCTGAGCCGCGGCGGAGCCACGCACAAAGCATTTTGGGGCTAGGCTGTGCTTTTTGGGGAGGGCACCGTCAGCAGGCGCCGTGGGGCATCTCCCTGCTGTCCTCCAGGATCTGTGGGCTCCTCGTGAAGCCCTGCAGGACTCGGCGAGACGCTCGCCCTCCAGAAACCTGGGGGGCTCACAGGCAAACCTTGGCCAAAAGGACAGCCCGGATCCTTTCCCTGCTCCCTCGCAGCTCCCCAACAAAAATCTTTTTGCCCTCGGGATATCCAGAGGCGACCCTGGCGCGTGATCGCCCCCTTCCTTAGGGCTCTTGGCCCCCTCTTCGTGGAGACGAATCCTGAACACCCCTGGAACCACGTCCTGCTGCTTCAGACCCCTTCCAAAAAGCCAAACCGACTCCGAGCAGCCAAAAGTGGCACGTGGGGACACGGGGACACGGGGCCACGCGCCGCGGGCTGCGCCGTCGCTCCCCGGTGCCTCTTGGTGCCCTGGGTGCCGAGCGGGGAGCCGGCGCGGAGCCATCTGCTCCCCATTAGGGGCCGTTTGATGTAGGTACCCGGGACGAGGGAGGGGAGAGGGCTTTGATGTGCGGCCAGCAGAGCCGGCCCTGCACTAATTCACTTCGCTCGGGAGAGCTCCCGGCCGTAAAAGTTGCCCCGGCGGCGTTTTATTGAAGCCCCGCGCTGCTTTTACTGCCGGGACTTTTTTGGCTCTGCCCCCCCCTGCCCCCTCCCAAGCCTCCAAAGGGCTGCTGCTTCCTGCGAGCTGCCACGCATTCTTCGGGCGCTTCCTCGGGGTGAAGTCTCTCCTGCTTTTTTTTTCGGTGCTAAACACTGAAAAAAACAAAACAAAACAAAACTGGGGGGGTTGTGTTGGTGGGGTGGGTGTTGCTCGGCGGAGGGTGGCGCAGGGATGCTGGGCGGCACCAGGTTCGTCCCCCAAGCTCCGTTAAAACAGGCAGAAATTAAATCCGGGAGCTGGTGCCTTTGATTTTGGGCTCGGTGCTCGGAAGGAAGGGCCAGAAATTCCTCCGGAGCTCCCTGCCTCCCGCCGCGGCTGCGTGGAGCTGCGGGTCATCTCCGAAAATGCCCTCTGCAAACCTCGCTGCTTGCCAAGCCGGCGTCCTCGGCATCCTGCGGGGCTGGCCCCCCCCCCCCCCCCGGTGCCCCCGGTGCTCCGTCCATCCGTCTGTCCGTCCGTCTGTCTGTCCGTGGCTCCTCGCTGTGGTTCGAAGGGCGTGCGAGTGGCCGGAGCCGGGCCAGGGAATGAAGGCAGAGCTCGACGCTCGCTCCCAGCTCTGCTCCATGGGGCTGAAGCGTCGCCTGCGTGCTCGGGGCCGGCCCAACACGGGCCAGGAGGAACCCTCTGCTCTTGCCACGGCTTGGCCGGGGCAGAAACTGGGGTTTGGCGGGGGCGGGATGGTGCCGGCGAGGGGAGGAGGAGGAGGAGGCTTCCTCCAGCGTTCCTGGGATGGCCGAGCGCCGCAGCCCAGCGCCTGGCTTTGATTACGGCGCCGAAGGAACTCGAGCGTTGCTCCAAGCAGCCCCGGGGTGAAGAGGGCCGGGGTGCAGCACGCGGGTCGCGGGCGGTGTCACGCCGGCATCTCCCCCACGCTGAGGGCTCTCGGGGTGCCGGATCCGGCCTCGTGCCCCGGCTTCGTGCCACCCTTTTCCCAACGTGCCAGGCACGGGGCTCCTCTCCGGGCTGGAGAAGCGGCAGGGCTGGGACGGAGAGGGGATTCTGCAGGCACCCAAACGCTTTCCACCCCGCAGCACCAAGCGCCACGGAGCCACCCGCTCCGAGAACGTCGCCGATTCCTCTTCCTCTAATTGCGCCTTCACATGCACGAAATAAATAGGGGGGGGGGGGGAACCCTCTGGATTCCTCCCCCCCCTCCTCGCCTGCAGCTAAACATATTTCAGGCTAATAACGGAGACCGCAGAGCTCAACCCCTCCCTCCCCGGGCCAGCCTGGTCTCCCAGAAGCCGCCCTCGCCGCGCAGCCATTTCCCAAAGCAAACAATAGGGGCGAGCCGGGCCCCGCAAAGCCCGCTGCGCTCGCGGCACGGGGACGGATTTGGGGAGGTGGGCACCACCTCTGCTGGGGGGGATTTGTCCTCGGGAGCGTGGGTTTGGCTCCGGGGAAGGGTTAAGGGACGCTGGGGACATGGGGTGCTGGGACGGGTGCCTGTGGGTGCAGGCTTCGTGGCGAAACCCCCGGTTTTGGTGACGCGGCGTGCCGCTGAACTCACACTTTTTGGCTGCCCTGTTGGTGTTGGAGCTCATCCCAACCCCCAAAAACAAGGTCAGGGGAAGCTCGTCCCCTCCGTGTGTAAGCTGGGAGCACAGCAGTGCCATCACGGCGTTCCCTTTTGGGGGGGGGGAGAGGTGGCCCCGTGGGCTGTGCCGCTCCGTCAGCTCGCCGCCGCCCGCCCGCGCGTGTCTGCGTCTGGAGCCGGCCCGGCAAAGCTTCGTTCATTATTTTAATTTCCCTACTATCGTTTTATCTCCCTTTTTCCCCTCCCCATTCCAGTCTTCCAAGAAGCCCAAGACAGCCGAGGCAGACACGTCGAGCGAGCTGGCTAAGAAGAGCAAGGAAGTCTTCAGGAAAGAAGTGAGTTTCCCCCGGGCGGGCGACGTGCCGCCCAGGGGCACTGGCACGGGGCCGCGCGGGCTGATTTGGGGCAGCCCAGCACCAAAACGCCCATCGTGGCACCTGGCCTGGTGCCGTGGGATGGGGAACGGGCGGAGGGCTGGCGCTGATCCCTCTCTCCCCGCCCGCAGATGTCCCAGTTCATCGTGCAGTGCCTGAACCCCTACCGCAAACCCGACTGCAAGGTGGGCCGGATAACCACAACGGAGGACTTCAAGCACCTGGCACGCAAGGTAACGCGGCTCGGGGTTCCGGAGAGGTGTTTGGGATGAGGGAGGGAAGAGAAATGGGGCTGTTTGTCCAGAGGGAGCTTTAATAAAGGCGCTGGGGAGGGCAGCGAGCGCGGTGCTGGCGCGCGCGGTGCCGCCGCCGCCGCCGCTCCTTGACCCGCCTCTCCTCCTGCGCAGCTGACGCACGGCGTCATGAACAAGGAGCTGAAGTACTGCAAGAACCCGGAGGACCTGGAGTGCAACGAGAATGTGAAACACAAAACGAAGGAGTACATTAAGAAATACATGCAGAAATTCGGGGCCATTTACAAACCCAAAGAGGACACGGACTTGGAGTAAACCACCACCAAACCCCCCTCCGGGGCCGGGCGGGCGCGGACCCCTCGCCGCCGCCGAATCCCCCCCCGATTTGACACCGACCTGTGAATTTCTGCAGAAGCAGGGCTGTCCCCACGGCCCCCCGAGGAAGAGCGGGGTGGGAGCGCTCTTCCCAGCCTGCCCCCCCCTCCTCTCCCCAGGCTGACCCGGGCGCCCACCCCGGCGGTGCTGTTCGGCGCGCTCCCCGCGCGCATCTTGTGTCACCCAGACCTGTATTATATTTTAACGTATATGTGAATATATTGATAATTTTTTTTTTTGGTTTCGTTTTTATTTTTATTTTTATTTTTTTTGCTTTTAGCCCAACACGTGCTGATATCACGGGAACACTTTGTAAGGATAGTTTCGTGTTTGTTTTTTTTTTTTTGTTTTTGTTTTGTTTGTTTCCTCGTTTTGTTCTGCAAGGTTTAATCTGTTATCATGTAAATATTCAGGAACAGGCTGCCCCTGGATTTCTGGCAGGCCTCGTGCTATGTTGATAAAGATTGATTTTACTGCTTAAATCATTTTACTTTATTCAATTTTTACGGAACTTTTTATGTAAAAAAAATTTAAAAAAAATAAAATAAAATGAAATCAACACCGTACCTGGCCTGGAAAAGGTGTCTGGGCGTGGCAGGAGGTGCCAAAGGGTGGTGGTGGCACCTCCGAGGGGACCCGCTGGCCCTCCTCGGCAGCCCTCCCCATTTGGGGACGGGGACCCCCCCCCCCATCACCCTTTTTGCACCCCTGTGAACCCCAAAACGCAGGGGCAGCGGTGGGGGTGGAGGGGTTTTGGTGTCCTGGAGCAGCTTGGGGTGACCCGGGGGCACCTTGGGGATAAAAGTGCTCGTTCTGGCGTTTGGCCTCCCTGGTGCTGCTGAGCTTGGGGGCTGTGGGGTTGGCCCCAGAGGGTCCCTGGGTGCTCCTCACCCCGCTGGGTGCTGGGGCAGCCGCCTCCCGGCCCCTCGTGTACCCCCCCAGGGCACCAAGGGCAGGGGGACACAGGGACAGAGGGGACACGGGGATGGAGGGGACACGGGGACGAAGGGGACGTGTCACGGTGACAAAAGGAGCGACACCAAGGCACGTCTGGCTGTTTAATGCACCCCCTCTCCCCAGAAAT
This sequence comes from Clangula hyemalis, assembly GCA_963989345.1. The sequence continues at coordinate 1,581,403 of OZ022427.1, forward strand.
ACAAAAAAGGCCTCCCCCACCCCACCCCACGCTCCTAAAAAAGTACAAAAACGGCTTAAAAAAGAACAGACGGCGCGAGACCGCTGCTGGCGCCCGGGGGCTCGCCCGTCCCCAGGGGGCCGCGGGCGGCGTCCCCGAGGGGCTCAGCGTCCCCAAATCCTGGCGGTGGCCCCAAAAGGCCCTCGGGGGAGCGCTCACACCACGGAGCTGGCGTCCCCCGGCCCCGCCAGGCGCTCGGCCACGTCCTGGCGGCCCACGGCGGCCAGGGCCAGGCAGAGGGCTTCCAGCGTGGCCCCTTCGGTGGCCGCCCAGGCGGCGAGCAGGGTGCGGGCGGGCGCCTGGCCCCGGGCGAAGGTGCCGATGGCTTCGTCCCCGTAGCCCAAGCGGGCGGCCAGGCTGCGCCAGTCGCCGCCGGGACCCCCGGTCTCCAGCAGCCGCTCCACCTCCTCCTGCCGCTGCGGGGGCACCGCGCCGTAGGGACGCCCCTCGGGACGGGGTGCTGAAAGGGAAGGGGTCAGCATCGGCACCCCGAAATGCGTCGCGTCCCACCCCAAGACCAGTGTTTCTGCTCCTACGGCGTCTCCTGCGCCTGGGTGTGGGGGCTCCCCGATCACACGTGGATGCTGTCCCCCTGTGATGCTCCCCAGGGGGATGGGTGTCCCCAAATCCCACCCGAGTGCTCCCCAAGGGGGCTTCCCAACCCTATCCGGGTGCTCCTCAGGGCATGGGCGCTGCACCGAGGTGCTGCTCCCCAAGGTGCGGGTGCTCCCCAACTCCAGGGGATGCTCCCTGACCCCATTTTCGTGCCCCTTACGCCGCACCCCAACCTCACCCGGGTGGTCCCCGGATTACGGGCGCTCCCCAACCCCCTCCAGATGCTCCCTGACCCCTCCGGGTGACCCCAAAACCCCTCCAGATGCCACCAGGCTTGGGGCACTCCCCAACCCCATCCCGGGGTGGCCAAAACCACCTCGGGGGACAGTCCCATCCCCATGACCGGTGTCCCCCCGGGGCGGGGAGGACGCTGCTCACCTTTGCCGTGCTGGTGGGGCTCCTGCAGGCTGTGGGTGTCCAGGAAGACGCCGCTGTCGCTGTGCAGCTTCTCGCCCTCGGGCGCCGTCCCCAGCTCCCCGGCGCGCGCCTTGGCCAGCTGCTGCTTCTGCCTGCACGTGTGCCAGCTGCACGGGGGTCACCCTGCGCCCCCCCCCAACCCCTCCACGTCCCCCCTCCCAGCCCCCAAAACCTTCAAACCTTACCACTTGAAGGCCACGTAGGCGAGGAGCCCCACCACCACGGCGGCCAGGATGGAGCAGTAGACGGGGATGATGTCCTTGCCCGTGTCCTCGGGGGGAGGCAGCATGAACTCGGAGGAGGCGGCCGAGGCGGTGGGGGCCGCGCTGGCCCCCGGGGCCGGCTGCCGCTGCCGGGGCTCCTTTTGGGGGTCCCCCTCCGCCCGCTTCAGGATCTGCAGGTCCTTCTCTGCAGGGATAAAGCCCCCCAACCGGCCCAGATGAGGGGAGTCCCAATGATCCACCCCCCCCTCCCACCCAGCTCTGCTGCCTCAGTTTCCCCTGGGAACGGGAGCAGGTTGGGCAGGGGGTCCCCAAAACAGCACCCAGGGATGGGCCACGGGGTTTTGGGGGGTTGGGAGGAAACCGGAGCTGGCTCTGGGAGGGGGAATGGAGCAGAGAGGCCCCCTCCCTTCCTACCCCGGCCCCACCAGGCCCCCCCATCCCTTCCTGGCCACATCAAAGCCCCCGCGCCGGCGCTGCCGGGAGCATCTGCTCCGCGCGCGGGGCCGCGATGACAGCCGCGGGGCGGCAGCTGCCGGTGGCCCCCGTGAAGGGGGGCGCAAATATAACTCTGGGGGGGCTCAGAGGGGGCTCGGTGCCTCGGTGCCACCCCCTACAAACTCAGACATCCCACACGAGCCCCAGGAGGGTGCAGGATTTTGGGGGACCCCCCTACCCAGGTTTTCCCTGCTGTGCGTCCTGGTGCGCAGTGCAGGGCGCGCGCACCCTGGGACTACAGACGGGTAAACCGAGGCACCGCGAGCTCGGCCACGTCCCCACGGCGCTCACCCATGCAGAGGGTGTTGGAGAGGCGGCTGCAGGCGCGGATCATCACCTCGCCGGGCCCGCAGGCGGGCTGGCAGGGCAGGCAGGGCGCCTCGGCGCTGCGCTCCTCCGAGTAGAAGCCTTGGGGACAGGGCCGGCATTCGGCGTCCTGCGTGGGGGCGCAGGGCCGGACGGCGCCGTAGCCCTCGTGGCACAGCCGGCAAGGTTGGCACGGCCTCCCCGGGCCCGTCCCGTTGCCGGCGGGTGGTCGGTAATGCCCGCGGGCGCAGCGGGAGGCGCAGAGGGTGTCGTGGGTGGCCGTGCAGGGCTGGGTGAGGGGCTGCGACGGGGCGCAGGGGGTGCAGGGCCGGCACGGCTCCAGCGCGCTGCTCACCGCAGAGAAGGTTTGGTCTGAGGCACAGAGGGGTGAGGGGGATGAGCGGGGGGTCGTGGGGGGGATGGGGATGGGGACGTGGATGAGGATGGGGACGGGGATGATGGGGACAGGGGTGGGGATGGGGGCAGGGACATGGATGGGGACAGGGACAATGGGGGCAGGGACGGGGATGGGCACAGGGATGGGGACATTGATGGGGACGGGAACGATGGGTATGGGGAGGATGGGGACCAGGATGGGGACATGGATGGGGATGATGGGGACGGGAATGGGGACAGGGACAGGGACGGCTACGGGGACAATGAGGGCAGGGACATGGATGGGGACGGGGACAGGGATGGGGATGATGGGGACGGGGATGGGAATGGGGACAGGGAGGATGGGGACATGAATGGGGATGCGGACATGGAGGGGGACAGGAACTGGGATGGGGATGGGCACGGGAATAGGGACAGGAATGGGGACATGGATGGGGACGGGAATGGGGACAGGGACATGGATGGGGACAGGGACATGGATGGGGACAGGGACATGGATGGGGACATGGATGGGGATGGGAATGGGGACAGGGACATGGATGGGGTGGGGGCAATGGGGACGGGGACATGGATGGGGACGGGAATGGGGATGGGGACATGGATGGGGACAAGGACGGGGACAGGCACTCACTCTCGGCGCAGGGCTCGCACTGGGTGTTGGTGCGGCCGCAGGGCACGGCCACCCCGAAGCCGGGGGGGCAGGAGGCGCAGCACTCCCCGTCCTCCGTGTACGTCCCGCTCAGGCACTGCTGGCTGCGCGCCGGCACCTGCGGGGAGAAGGATTATTTTTTTTGGGGGGGGGGGTGTCAAAAAATGCGGGTGCCCCCCATGCCCTCCGTGCCTCAGTTTCCCCCTTAACTCTGCCCTGCGTTCAGGGACGGATCCTGCACCGCGGAGCCCCAAAACTCGTTCGGAGCCCCCCCAAAAAATAATTTTGGGGTGCTCACACGGCGATGCCCCCCCCCCCCCACGAACAAAGGCGCCGATTGCGGCCCCCCCCACCGCCGGGTGGGGGCTGGGGGGGGGCGGTCCCGAGGGGCCCCCCCCCGGGTCCCAGCTTGCGGCCAGATGGGGACGGGGAGGGGAGGGGAAGGGGAGGGGAAGGGAAAGGGGAAGGGGGGGGAGGCCGCTCCCACGGGGGGAGAGGGGGGAAAAAAGGGGGAGAAAAAGGGAAAAATGGGGAGGAAAAAGGGAAAAGGGGGAGGGAAAAGAGGGAGGAAAAAGGGAAAAGGGGGGGGGGGAAAGGGGAAGGGGGGGGGGAAAAGGGAAAAGGGGGGGGGAAAAGGGAAAAGAGGGGGGAAAAAGGGGGAAAAAGGAAGGGAAAAGGGGAAGGGGAGAGGGAAGGGGGGGAAGGAGCAGCCCAGCCCCGGCCCCCACGGACCTGCGGCGGGCAGAGCTGCAGCGCCAGCAGGAGGCAGAGCGGGGCCCGGCCCCGCCGCATCGCGGCCACGGGCACGGGGCCGAGCCGGGCCGAGCCGCGCCCCCGCGGCCGCTGCTGAGCGGGGAGCGCCCGGAGCCGTCCCCGGGCACGGCTCGGCCCGGCTCGGCTCGGTTCGGGTCAATTCAGTCCAATTTGTCCCGGCTCGGCTTGTCCCGGCTGGGTTTGTCCCGGTTCGGCTCGGTTTGTCCCGGTTCGGCTCGGTTTGTCCCGCTTTGTCCCGGTTTGTCCCGGTTCGGCTGGGTTCAGCCCGGCTGTGCTCGGTGCTGCTCCCTTATCCCGGCTCGGCTCGGTTCAGCCCAGCCCGGCTCGGTTCAGCCCGGCTCGGCTCGGCTCGGCGCGGCCCCGCAGGGAGGGGCGAGGCGCCACGCCATTGGCTGCCGCCGGAGGGGGCGGGGCCGGGGGCGGGGCCACGCCCGGCACGGCTCGGCACGGATCCGGCCCCGCTGGGTTTGGCCCGGGTGGGAGCCGATGGGGTTGGGCTCAGCCCCTGCCCCTTGTGCTGTGCAGGGGTCGGGGCGGGTGTACGGGTGGGGTGTGCGGGGAGACGTGTGGGTGTAGGTACGGTGTGGGTAGGGGTAGGGGTAGGTATGGTGTGTGTAGGGGTAGGTGTAGGTGTACGTACGGTGTGGGTAGGGGTAGGTATGGTGTGTGTAGGGGTACGTGTAGGTGTAGGTACAGTGTAGGTAGGGGTAGGTGTAGGTGTAGGTACGGTGTGTATAGGTGTAGGTGTATGTATGGTGTGTGTAGGGGTAGGTGTACGTATGGTGTGTGTAGGTGTAGGTACAGTGTGGGTAGGGGTAGGTGTATGTATAGTGTGTGTAGGGGTAGGTATGGTGTGTGTAGGTGTAGGTGTATGTGTGGTGTATGTAGGGGTAGGTGTAGGTACGGTGTGTGTAGGGGTAGGTGTACGTATGGTGTGTGTAGGGGTAGGTGTATGTATGGTGTGTGTAGGGGTAGGGGTAGGTGTACGTACGGTGTGGGTAGGGGTAGGGGTAGGTGTATGTATGGTGTGTGTAGGGGTACGTGTAGGTGTAGGTACAGTGTAGGTAGGGGTAGGTGTAGGTGTAGGTACGGTGTGTGTAGGGGTAGGTGTACGTATGGTGTGTGTAGGTGTAGGTACGGTGTGGGTAGGGGTAGGTGTATGTATGGTGTGTGTAGGTGTATGTATGGTGTGTGTAGGAGTAGGTGTACGTATGGTGTAGGTAGGGGTAGGTGTCCGTATGGTGTGGGTAGGAGTAGGTGTAGGTGTATGTATGGTGTGTGTAGGGGTAGGTGTAGGTGTACATATGGTGTGTGTAGGGGTAGGTGTAGGTGTACATATGGTGTGTGTAGGGCTAGGTGTAGTTGTAGGTACGGTGTGTGTAGGGGTAGGTGTATGTGTACGTATGGTGGGGGTAGGGGTAGGTGTATATGGTAGGTGTAGGTATGGTGTGTGCAGAGATAGGTGTAGGTGTACATATGGCGTGTGTAGAGGTAGGTGTATATGTAGGTGTACATATGGGGTGTGTAGGGGTAGGTGTACATGTAGTTGTACATACGGCATGTGTAGGGGTAGGTAGAGGTGTACATATGGTGTGTGCAGGGATAGGTGTAGGTGTACGTATGGTGTGTGTAGGGGTAGGGGTATGTGTAGGTGTACATACAGCATGTGTAGGGGTGGGTACAGGTATATGTATTGTGTGCAGAGGTGGGTGTAGCTGTATGTGGTGTGTGTAGGGGTAGCTGTACATATTGTGTGTGCAGGGATAGGTGTAGGTGTATGTATGGTGTGTGTAGGGGTAGGGGTATGTGTATGCACAGTGTGTGTAGGTGCACGTGTAGGTGTTTGCATGATGTGTGTAGGGGTAGGTACAGGTGTACATGTGGTATATGTAGGGATAGGTATAGGTGTACGTGTAGGTATACATATAGGTGTATGTGTGGTGTGCGTGTAGGTAGGCCTAGGTGTGTGTATAGGTGTGCGTGTAGGGGTAAGCATAGGTGTATATAGGGTGTGCATGTAGGAGTAGGTATAGGTGTGTATAGGTGTAGGTATATGTGTACATATGGGGTAGGTGTATGTATAGGTGTGCATGTAGGTGTAAGTATAGGTGTACATATGGTGTGCGTGTAGGTGTAGGTATAGGTGTGTTTGAGGTGTAGGCATATGTGTACATATGGTCTGAGTGTAGGTGTAGGTATAGGTGTGTCTATAGGTATAGGTGTACATGTAGGTGTGTGTGCAAGTGTACGTATAGGTGTGCATGTAGGGGTAAGTATAGGTGTACATAGGGTGTGCGTGTAGGTGTAGGTATAGGTGTGTGTACATATGGTGTGGGTGTAGGTGTACGTATAGGTATGTGTGTAGGGACAGGTACAGGTGTATGTACAGGTGTGTAGGTGTAGGTATGTGTGTAGGGACAGGTACAGGTGTACACAGTGGTGTGTGTAGGGGTAGGTGTGTGTAGATGTACATATAGGGGTGTGTATAGGTGTGTACAGGCATATATAGGGGTGCAGGTGTAAGTATAGGGGTGTGTGGGGTGTAGGTGTGTGTGTAGTTGTACAAATAGGGGTGTGTGTAGGTATAGGTGTGCATACAGGGATGTAGCTGTAGGTATAGGTGTGTATAGAGGTACATATAGGTGTGTAGGGCTGTGTGTAGGGCCGGGTGTATATAGGGGTGTGTGTAGGGCTGTGTGTGTGTAGGGCCGTGTATAGGGGTGCGTGGCCACTGGGGCTGCCCCGTTTCACCCACCCCACTCCCACCGTGTCCCCAGGACCCCGTCCCCACCCCACACCCCATCCCAGGCCGGGCAGTTCCCATGGGGCGGCCGCATTGGGATGAGCCGGCTGACATCACCCGGCCCCGGCTGTGCCCCAAAACCACTGGGTTTCACCCCAAAGAGCCCAGAGTGCCTGCAGAGGGGGAGAGGAGCTTTATTGACCCCTCCCGGGTGGCGTGGGTGCGGGACATGGGTGTGGGTGCAGGGTCTTGGGGTGGGTGCAGGGTCTTGGGGTGGGTACGGGGGTCTTAGTGTGGGGTCTTAGTGTAGGTTTGGGGTCTTAGTGTGGGTACAGGGGTCTTAGTTTGGGGTCTTGGTGTAGGTTCAGGGTCTTGGTGCGGGTACGGGGTCTTGGTGCAGCTGTGGGGTCTCAGCGTGGCTGCAGGACCTCGGGGTGGCTGCAGGACCTCGGGGTGGGCGCAGGAGCCCCGCACGGTGCAGGACCTCGGCATCAGGACGATCTCTACCAGCCGCGGACCGGGTGCCATAGGGCCACCACCTCGCCCTCCTCGTGCACGTAGTACACCGGGTGCATGGCAGCCGTGGCGCAGGCCTGCGGTGGGAGAGGAGGTGACACACACACAGGGGGACAGCGGGGGACAGCGGGGGCCAGTACTCACGTGGAAGGGGACGAGGGCCAGCACGGTGCCCACCGGGAACCTCCCGAAATCCATCTGCCCGCTGGCGGGCTCCAGCAGCCCGTGCTCCTGCGTCAGCCCCACCAGCCTGCGGGGACGCGCCGTCAGGTCCCCGTGCCGTGCCGTGCCACCACCCCGAGCCCTTCCCCGGTGTCCCCAACGCTCACCGGAGCTGGGGATGTCCCTCGACGGTGGCACAGCCGGCGGGGGACTGCGCCCACCCGTGCAGGCTGAGCGCCGTCCAGCCGCAGTCCAGCAGCAGCTGGTTGCGCTGCGGGTAGTGGCCGACCACCCGGGTGAGGACGCGGATGGCCACGTCCTGGGGCTGGCAGGAGCCCAGCAGCGTCTGCTGGAGGTCTGGGGAGAGGGCGTGGAGGCGGGTAAGGGGGTCCCAAGGAGGGGGGATGCTGTGGGAGGTGGGGGAGGCGGTGGCACTCACCGTAGAAGATGTAGTTGCCCGGGTGGACCTCGGTGAGCTCGGACATCTCGGGGACCGGGTGGCTGCAGGATGGCGTGGAGCCGATGCTGGCCTGGGGGCATGGCACGCCGGCCTGGCGCAGCCTGGTGGCACGGGAGGGGCTGTCACCACCCCCGGGCATGGCCGAGGGGGATGTCACCCCCTTGGGCACCGTGGGCTGGTGGTGGGTGTGTCACCCATGGGTGCCACGGGGTCCCCACGTGGACCTTGCCACACCTGGGGAGCCCCCCAGGATGTACGAAGGGGGCATCCAGATGTGCCGGTGCCACCCAGACGTGGGAAAAGAAACCCCCCCACGTGTGGTGGTTGGCCATCCAGATGTGCCAGGGGTTCTGCCAGATGTGCCGGGTGCCACCCAGATGTGCCACCGCGCACCTCCCGATGTCCTGGCATCACCCAGATGTGCCCGGGCGCCCCCAAACCTTTATGGGACGCACTGGTGAGTTTTGGTGTGCCCTCCAGATGTGCAAAAGCTGCCCAGATCAGGCAGGGTCCCCCCCCCCCAGGTGCTCCATTTGACCCCCCCTCCTTTTGTGCCTTCCCCACCCCATGCGCCAGAGCCCCCCCCAGTTGTGCCCAGGACCCCCTGGTCACAGTCTCCTGGGTTTGGAAAAGTGGGGGCACAACGGGTTCCTCAACGGGACCCCTCCCCACTCCCACACCCCCCTGGAGGGCATTTTGGGGCATTTTGGGCTGCAGCACGTCCCCGTCGTGCGCCTTGGGGACCCCGCTGACCTCCCGGGGCAGCGAGAGGCATCCGGCTGCAATTCGCTCCGGGATGCGAAATCCCCCTCGTCCCTTCCCCGGGGACAATGGGGGGGGGGACACACAGAGCCCACTTCAAAGGGGGCCGGGGCATCCTCGTCCGGCTCCCCGGGGCGCCGGGGGCTTTGTGGGGTTTTGGTTTATGGCACCGGCAGGAAGAAGGCGATTTGCATTTACAGCCGGGGCCCTCTCGGGGCTGGGGCTTTTATGGGACGGAGCTGAGCTGGCCAAGGGGGTGGGCGCAGCCTGCAGCCCCCATAATAAAAAAAAAAAATAAAAATCCCCCTTAACCCTGCTCAGGGTTTGGTGCTGAGTGAAGGTAAATTAGGGGATGTTTGGGGGGGGATTGGGACAAGGACTCACGCGGCCACAAAGTCGAGGACGGCGGTGGTGGTGGCCCTGGCGATGGCCTGGATGGCGGGCACGCTGCTGCAGCCGTAGGTGTTCCCGCAGTGAGCGTAGACCCCGACCAATGTCACCTCCTCCGGAGCCTCCTCCGCGATGGCCCGGGCCAGAGGGAGGGCACTGGGGTCCGTGGGGCGCACGCCGGCTGCCGGCAAGGGGATGGGGACGGGGGTCCGGCTTAAAAATGTGGGGCTGGGGGTGTCCCACTGCCATGGGGAGGGGCTGAAAGGGTCTTTGTGGGATATGGGGTGTGGGGGGATGCGAGGGGCGTGCCTGCCCCCATGGAGCATCCTTGTGGGGTGTGGAGAGAGGGGTTTGGGGTTGGGGTGTGATGCCCCGTGTTGGCTGAGCTGATGGGGTTTGGGGATTTGGGGCTGGGGCATCTCGGCCCCACGGAGCATCCTTGAGGTGGGTGGGTGTGAATGGGGTTGGGGGGGGGGGGGGGGCTTAAATATCCCACTGGGGACACCCGGAATCCTTCCCCCAGGGAGCAGCCTTGGGGTGGGTGAAAAGGTTTTTTTTTAGGGGGGCTAATGGATGCGTCATGGCTGAGCTGCTGGGTTTGTGGGTTTAGGGACTTAGGGGACACGCCTGCCCCGTGGAGCATCCCTGACGTGAGCGGTGAAAAATGACTTTTGGGAAGCTTGAATGCTCCATCGGGGTTGAGGCGCTGGTGGCGTGGGCTGTGGGGTTGGGGCCCCACGGGACATCCATGTGGTAGGTGGCTGGAAACGGGGTTGGGGGCTCACGGACCCACACTGCCTGGGGGCTTTGGGACATCCCCACAAGCAGGCTGGTAAGGAATGCCATCTTTTTGGGGGCACGACTCAACCACCCTATCCGTGCTGCTCCACGGGGACCGGCGGCACCCGGAACCCCCCCCCCAAATCCCTCTCCCCGTGCCCGTCCCCACCTCTGCCGTTGCCACAATCGAGCTTGAGCCAGACGAGCCAGCGCTTGCCGCCGGCGAGCGGGCGCTGCCGCAGGCACTGCAGCGCCCCGGGGCTGTCCAGCAGCACCTGGAAGGCTTCGAGGCGCTGGGCCAGCTCGGCGCACTCCTCCAGGCGCCCGGTTGGCAGCGGGTACGCCAGCAGGATGTCATCGAAGCCGCCGTCGGCGAAGAAACGCGCCTCGGCCAGCGTGGAGACGGCGATGCCGCGCCGCGTGCCGCCCGTGGCCAGCGCGCCGCCCTCCCTGCCGGGAGAAAAAAGGGGTTTGGGGTGGGTCTAGGTGGAAATAGGGGGGGGTTTGGGGGAAAAAAAAAAAAAAAGGAGGGTGGTGGCACTCACAGCGTCTTGTGGGTCTTGACGTGGGGACGCAGGCGGAGGCCGAGGGCCCGGCAGCGCTCCTGCATGCGCTCGGCGTTGCGGCGCGCCACGGCACGGTCGACGGCCAGCGCCGGGGTGGGCAGCGCGTCCAGGCGGGCGCCCAGCCACATGGTGGGACTTTTTTTGGGGGGAGGGGGGATGGTCTTGGCCCCCCCCCGTGACCCTATGGGGATGGGGGTGGGATTTGGGGGTGCTGGGAGGCGGGGGATTCTTGTGAGATGAGCAGGGTGCATGGGATGGGGACGCTGGGGACACTGGGAACACTGGGACGGGGACACCTGGGACACTGGGGACAGGGAGACTGGGAACAGGGAGACTTGGGGCTGGGGAAGCTGGGAACAGGGACATATGGGGCACTGGGATAACGGACACGGAGACTGGGACACCTGGGACACTGGGACTGGGATTGGGACAGCTGGGGCTGGGGCATCTGGGATAGGGACACCTGGGATTGGGACACCTGGAACATTGGGACACTGGGAAGACTGGGACTGGGATACCTGGGGACAGGGACACCTGGGACTGGGAAGACTGGGACTGGGACACCTGGGGCACCTGGAACAGGGACACTCGGGACTGGGACACCTGGAACACTGGGACAGGGACACGGGGGACATGGACACCTGGAGCAATGGGAACAGGGAGAGCTGGGAAAGGGACACCTGCTACTGGGACACGGGGGGAATGGACTGGGACACTTGGGATTGGGATCTACGGCACAGGGACAGCTGGGCCCAGCCTTTGGGGTCGGGGACACGGGGGACACGGCCACCGAGGGCTCTCCCTGTCCCTCCAGCAGCCGTGTCGGAGGCCGAGACCCCCTCGGGGAGCGACACACGGGAGCTCTCGCGTGCCTCAGTTTCCCCCACCGCCTCCAGCCCTGCCTCCCTCCCTCCCTCCCCGTCCGTCCTTCTGTCTGTCCGTCCGTACCTCCGCCGCCGCGGCTGCTCCCGGCTCGGCTCCTGGCGGCCTCTGGCTGGTGCGGCTCCACGTGACGCCGTGGGCACCCGCGGCCAGCCCTGCTCGGGGACAGAGGTCGCTGCCAGCCGTGGGGCCCCGGCGGTGCCGGGGCAGGGGAGGACACGGGCGCCGCGGCCGCTCAGCGCCTGGGGCCGGGCACGGGGACGGGGACAAGGTGGTGGCATCTGTGGGGACAGCAGCCAGCCCCCCGTGGGGGTCCCGAGGCTGTGGGGACGAGGGGATGCGAGCCCCCCGGGAGGTGGGAAAGGGATTTGGAGGGGTTGTGGGGACCCCGTGACGGTGGGGACAGGGGGGGGATGGTTGCGCTCGTGGCACCTCGGTGCTCGTGGGGACCCAGCTGAGACCCCACACGCTTGTGACACGTGGGGACACAGCTGCCAAGCCCCCCCCCCTGTGATGGTGACACGTGGGATGCTGTGGTCGGGACATGTGGGGACCAGGCTGCTGCACCCTCCTCCGTGGTGACACGTGTGGGGGGGACGGGACACAGGGCTGAGACCCCCCACGCTCGTGACACGTGTGCCTCCCGGGACGAGAGGTGGCCGCCGCATGTCCCCGTGTGCCAGCAGGGCTTGGGGACAGCCCCAGCCCTGTTGGGGACACGCGGGGACCGCTGGCCCCCTGCCCGGCGCACAGCCCGTGCCAGGCTGGCCCCGCTATGTAGGGCAGGAAGAAAGGGCCCCGTGGCTCGCCGCATCCCAAAAACACAGCCTGGGGGGTGAACAAGAGGGGGGGGGCGTCCCCAACAGAGACAGCTTGGGGCAGACAAGGGCCTTGTGCACGTTTATTTCTTATAGATAGATATATTATTATTCTTTCTTTTCTTTCTTTTTTTTTTTTTCTTTTTTTTCCTTTTTTTTTAGTAAAAGAGCTAGAAATCGATAGAAAAACCAGTCGGGGAAGGGGGCAGCCGGCTCCTGGCCAGCGGGCATGGTGGGGGGGGGACACACAGCACCCCCCTTCCCAGCGAGGGGTCCCCCCCGGGCACCTCCTCGCCCCCCTCATCCCACTGCTGTCCCCCCAGCCCAGAGGGGGGGGCTGAATAAGGCCACGGCGAGGGGCCGAGCACGCAGCCCCGGCTGCGGGGAGCTCGGGGCTCACCCCTCCTCTCCTCGCCCCCCGGCTCGCCAGGGGCTCGGGGTGCTGATGTGGGGGGGTTGCGGGGTCCCCCCCCTTTGTCGCCGTGCCCCCCAGGAGGGGCCGGGAGCTGCGGGAAGCCCGGCGGGGCCGGGTGTGGGGTGGCAGCCTAGGACCTGCCCTCGTTGGGGTTGTACTCCGTCTCGCCGGCTGAGACCTGCGAGATGCGGCGGGTGGAGCGCCACAGCCGCCGGTGGAACTGGCCCGGACGCACCTAGGGGAGAGGGGGGTGAGCACCCGCCCCATGACCCGTCCCCTTCCATGTCCCCATCCCCGTCCCCTTCCATTTTCCCACCCCTATCCTCATGCACAGCTGCGTGCTCACACCCTTTCTCAATTTCCATCCCCAGTCCCGTCTCCATCCTGTTCCAATTCCCATCCTTATCCTTTCTCCATCTGCATCCTCTTCCACATCCCCACCCCCATCTCCAATCCCTTCCTTATCCCTACCCACAACCCCTATCTGAATCCCCATTCCCATCCAAACCCCATCTCCTTCATATGTGAATCCTCATCCCATCCTGTCCCGCTCCATGACATTCATCCCGGCTGTCCCACCCTATCCCATCCCATCCCATCCCACCCCATCCCATCCCATCCCATCCCATCCCATCCCATCCCATCCCAACCTTCTCATCCCATCCCAATCCATCTATCCCACCCAAATCCAAATCATCCCATCTCTACTCAACCCAACCCACCTATCCCATCCCATTCCATCCCAATCCAACCCAGCCCAACCCAACTCAACCCACCCATCCCATCCCAACTCAACCCAACCCACCTATCTCATCCCATTCCACCCCAATCCAACCCACCCTTCCCATCCCAATCCAAGCCATCCTGTCCCAACTCAACCCAACCCACCCGTCCCATCCCATCCCATCCCAATCCAACACACCCCAACCCAACAAAACCCACCCATCCCATCCCAACTCAACCCAAGCCATCCATCCCATCCCATCCCATCCCAATCCAACACACCCCAACCCAACCCATCCACCCCATCCTAATCCAAGCCACCCCATCCCATCCCAACCCATCTCATCCCAACCCATCCCATCCTAATCCAACCCAGCCTAGCCCACCCACCCATCCCAACTAAATCCAAGCCATCCCATCCCAACTCAACCCAAGCCACCCATCCCATCCCATCCCATCCCATCCCATCCCATCCCATCCCATCCCATCCCATCCCATCCCAGCAGGACACAGGGACACAGCGACGTGACCTCCCCCCGTCTCGCACCGCCACCCCCAGCCCCACGGCCAGGCGGGGCCGCGCTCACCTCAGCGGGCTGCCCGGCCCCCACCACGATCAGCTTGCCATCCTCCAGCCCCACCAGGATGTGGCTCTTCTCCTTGGTCACCGACACGCTGTGCACGGGCACCCGCATGGGCACGGGGGGCATCGCCGCCCGGAGGCTGCAAAAAAGGGGAGAAGATTGGGGGATGGCACCCGGCGAGCATCCCAAGGGGGTGCTGGTGGCACCAGCGGGGTGCCAGCCCTCACCTCTGGAGGTCACGGATCTCCAGCCCGCACTGCATGGTCCCCAGCACCACGAACTCCTCCGTCACACACATGGCTGTCACCTCCTGGTCCAGAGGGACGGAGGCGAGGTGCTTCCCGTTTACCGAGTAGAGGTGCAGGGCGAATTTGTCCTGCGGGAGGGAGCAGAGGGGGGAGATGATGGATCAGAGGGACCCGGGGAAAAGGGGAGGCGCAGCCCGGCCGTGCCACCTCACCTTGAGGGAGGCGCGCTCGCCCACGGCCGTCTGGGTGACGATTTGCCCCTCGGGCCCCACGGCCAGGTGGGTGACGGCGGCGGGCAGCGAGCTCTCGGCGGGCGGCCGCAGGGACTTCATGAAGAGGCCCCGGCGGATGGTGTGGATGATGATGGTGCCGTCCTAAAGAGGAAGAGGATGAGGGTGGCGCGATGGCCGGTGCTGCTCGGTGGCTGCGCCATCCCGTTTTCCCTGGGATGAGGCTCGCCACCTGTTGTCCACGGCTCACCTTGGAGCCCGACACGGCCATGTCCAGCTCGGTGCTGATGGCCACGCACGTCACCTCGTCGTCGTGGCCGTACAGGACCTGGACGGGCTTGGGGGCCAAGCCGCTGGAGAACCCGCCCTGGTAGAGGGGACATGGGGACCTCAGGGACCTCGTTGTGCCACCGTAGGGCCCTGGCAATCAGCGCCTTCACCCCGAGAGCCGGCACACGGCGCAGCCCCGTACCTGCTGCAGGACCTGCCACACCATGCAGGTGGTGTCCCGGGAGCCAGAAATGAGGTAGATGCCACACAGGTCGAGCGCCAGGCAGGTGACAACATCTGTGACACCCAGAGAGACACCGTGAGCCGCCGGGCCCCGTCCCCATGTGTCTTGGCAGCCCAACCCCAGCAGGTGGCACCAAGAGGGATGCTTTGGGGCACGGAGTTGCTGCTAGCCCCATCCTGGCCCTGGTGGAGCCTGGACGAGCCCTGAGGGCTTCAGAGATGTCCCCTGCATGATCCCAGGTCACCCCGCAGAGGGTGACACCGTACCTATGTGCCGGGTGATGTGCCCAACGACCTTCCCTTTGCCCAGGGAGGTGACACGCAGGCTGTTGTCCCAGTGTCCCCCGCTGAAGAGCAGCTTCCCATCGGGGGACACGGCCAGCGTGCGGGAGCACAGGTCCGCGCCGGGGGCGAAGGGGCCCTGCAGGAAGCGCTGGGTCCTGGTGGTGGGGGGGACAACACGGGATGGAGGCAGGGACACGCTCCTGGCACCGCAGGGACCGGGAGAGCTCGCGCGGCCCCGAGGGACCCGAGGACAGGGACTCACTTGGCGTTGGAGACGGTGGGGTCTTTGGTGAAGCTGAAGTAGTTGGAGATGTTCTTGTCGTAGGGCAGCCAGTTGTGGGTCCCCAGCAGGCCGTTGGCACTCACGGTGACCTGGGCAGAGGGAGGTGACGTTGGTGACGTGCCCGGGGGACCCCCAACGCCGGCACCCTCCCGGTGAGGAGCACCCGTGCCTCAGTTTCCCCGCGCTCACCAGGACGTCGGGGGATCCCTGAGTGATGAAGGAGTGCGCCTGGTTTTTGGGGACCACAGCCTGCACCAAGGCCACGCCGTCGCTGATGCCCTGCAGGGGAGACACAGCTGGTGGGTGCCCCACTCGCTGCCAGCACCCCCAGCACCCCGTGTCCCTGTCCCCACCTCCACGAAGAAGGACTTGAGCTGGTCCAGGTTCTCGAAGACGTTGGGCGGGCGGGTGTCCAGGCGGGCCAGCCTCCGGGCTGCGCTCTCGGCTGACAGCCGGGCGGGATGGGGCTCCTGGAGGAAGGGAGGGGGTGAGACCCGTGAGAATGGGGGCAGAACCCCTTGAAATGAAGCTGGGGGGGCTTGGATTTTTGGGGGGACTGAGCCACCTTGAGCAGCTGGCAGGGCGTCTGCCCGAAGTTGCTGATGATGCCCTCCAAAGCCTTCCTCTGCGTCTCGTCGGCGATGGCGTCCAGGTCCACGGCGCCTGGGGATGGGAACGGGAGGGGTTTTTAATGAGTCCCCACCCTGCAGGTGCCCCCCACCCCCTGTCCCCGCAGCTCACCCTCGTAGGTGCAGTAGTAGAAGACGTTGAGGGCCTCCACGGCGGCCGGGCCTCGCTGCTTGTACCCGAAAATGAGGTCGATCCACTCGTGGAGGTGTGCCGAGACGTACTCCGACTCCTGCAGGGGCACGGGGTGTCACGGGGGGCTGGGGACACCCGCTGCCCCCCTAGAATGACCTTTCCCCAGTGGGAGAGGAGATGGGGGCTGCACCATCTCACCAGGGCTTTGCGGTGCTGGTAGATGAAGTCCTCACGGGAGCGCGCCCACCGCGGCAGCACCACGTCGCTCACCTTCTCGTTGGACATCTGCAGGCAGCCCAAGTCGAAGCCTGGGGACAACAGGGGGGACAGAGGGTCAGGAAACCAGTTGTCCTGTCCCCATCCCTGTCCCCGTTCCCCCCCCGTTACCGTTCTGGTTCTCCAGGAACTCGGGGAAGTAGAAGAACTCGGGGATGAGCTCCTTGACGTCCACGGGGTTTTCCATGCGGGCCTGCCACGCCGCCGGCACCGAGTGGAACTGCCGGTCCGAGCAGTCGAACCTGGTGGCACGGGGGGCACCGTGGGACCCTGGTGGTGGTGGCGGTGGCTCTGTGTCCCCCTTCCACCTCCCACCCTCACCGGGGTGCTCACCGTCCGCTCTGCAGCTGGATGTGCAGCGTGGTGAAGGGCTCGGTGCGGATCAGGTAGTGCATGACGCCCGCCGCGTTGGAGTAGTGCGTGCCGTAGTGAAACTTGTCCACGGTGCCCGTGGGGTCCTCAAAGCTCTCGTATCTGGTGTGGGAGGGAAGCAGCAGGGTCAGGGAAGGTGCCCCAGTCCCTACACCCCCCACAGTCCCTGTTTTTTTTGGGGGCACTCACTTCTCCTTCACGTCCCGCGCGTGCCTCTCGTTGGCCACCCCGATGGGCTTGGAGAGATCCCGAAACACGGCCGGGTCGTTGAGGTCGAGGGTCTCCGAGACGTAATCCCGCAGGATCCAGGGGAACTGGGGGTCAGGATGGGGGTGGGTGAGGCTTTGGGGGGGATCTGGGGCCACCGGGCATCCCGGGGTTGGGGGGACACGGGGCGCTCACCACCGGGTACTGCGAGAGGTCGTTGTAGGTGCGCCCCGCGATCGTGTTCAGCTGCATGAGGTACTCGAAGTTGGAGATCTCCCGCAGAACCCATTTCTGGAGCAAAAAGGGGGTGGCTGAGATGATTTTGGGGGCAGAAGGTGGAGCAAACCCCACAGCTGGCCCCGCAGGGGGTGCGTGGACACCACCCTTTGCACGGGCACCCTCGGGGGGGGACATGGGGAGGGGGGACACGGGTACCTGGGTGAGCCCCGAGGCTTTCAGCAGCTCCTGGGGCGAGCGGCTGCCGAAGTAGATCTGGCTGGGGGGCCTCAGGCCCAGGATGCAGGAGTAGACCTTATTCCTCACCTGCAGGGACGGAGGCGAGAGCCCTGCTGATGCTCAAGGGCCCCACGTGGACCCGACACGGTCCTGCGACTCCAGGGGGGCCCAGCTGGAGCTTGGGGGGCTCGGGGGTAGAAAAGGGTGGCACCACCTTCTTCTTGAAGTTGAGGAAGTAGTTGGCCTGGTCGATGAAGAAGAGCTCGAGCGCGGAGCGGCGCAGGTTGTAGCGGCGCAGGTGGACCTCACGCAGGTGGGACAAGGGGCGCTTGAAGTCGTAGCCGATCCCTGCCGGGGGAGCACAGAGCCCAGGGGGGTTCAGAGAGCACCCAGAAGAAGGGAGAGGCAGGGGACGAGGGGCAGGGATTGGGGACGGCATCGGGGGGAGCACCCCAAAAGGTCGGCCTCACTGGAGGTGGGCTTTGGGGTGGGACAGGGGATGGACGGGGGCATCTTCACCCCGCTGCGCCGCAGGGACCCCCCCGAGGAGCTCCAGGCTGTCTGGGAGCAGGGGTTGGGCAGAGATTGTGGCCTCGTCCCCCCTGCCCCGTGCTCTCCGAGGCACGTGCCCTTACCTCCCTCCGTCTCCTCCTTCTCGCTGCTGCCGTCGTAGAAGTAGACGTGCTGGGTCGTCACCTCCAGGCGGCCGGGGACGACGGCCACCGTGGTGATGAGCTCGCAGTCCTCCGAGACCACCAGCTTCTCCCGCTGGTTCTGCTCCTTGGGCTCGGCCCTGGGGGGCACAGGGAAAGGGTGAGGACACCCCCCGGGGTGAGAGGGACTTGGGGTCGTGGATGGGGACAGGGAAACTCACTGCGTGTCCAGGACGGGGAGGTCCTCCTCGGCCAGCTGGTCGTCCTCCAGCTCGCTCACCTTGGCCTCCTTGGCCATGGCGAGCGGGAGGGACTCAGCGGGGTTGTGGAGGTTATCAGCTCCTGGAACGAGGGGGGAGATCAGCGGGCACCCCCTCGGCAGGGGGACGAGTCCTTCCAAGCCCCCCTGGGGACACGAGGACCCCTGGGTGCCCACCAGCCTCACCCAGGTTGTCCCGCAGGGCGCTGGCCTCCAAGTGCTGGTCAAAATTCAGGTTGGGCACCAGCTTCAGCCTCATCCTCGAGTAGGTCTCGGCGCTCGAGAGCTTCCAGCGAACCTCAGGCGGGTTCCTGGGGGGCAGGTGAGGGTGAGGGACCCCCCCAGACCCCTACCCGTACCCAAACTGGAGCTGAGGTGGGGGTGTGGGTGCTCACCGGTCAGCCCAGGCGGAGCGGGGCGAGGTGAGGAGGCGGCAGAGGGAGCGCCACTGCTTCAGCACGGTGCTCTGGTGGTTGTTGGCTTGCTTCAGCACGTTGGCGTGCCGGGCGTTTTCGGCCTTGGCACGTTTCGCCGCCGGCTCCAGCACCAGATCCTGCCGGGGGAGCAGAAAGGGGAGGTGACGGTGAGGGTTGGGGCTTGGGGACGTCCCTGGGGTGAGGAACACGTCCACGGGGTGACGACTGTGGGGTGAGAACATCCCCAGGGTGATGTCCCTGGGATGAGGAGCATGGCCCCGGGGCAAGAAGCCTGTCCCTAGCATGACAGCCCAGGGTGAGGAGCACATCCCCAAGATGATGTCGCTTGGGTGAGGAGCATGTTCCTAAGGGTGAGGAGCGTGTCCCTAGGATGACATCCTTGGGGTGAGGAGCACATCCCTGGGGTGAGGAGCATGTCCCTGGGGGGACATCCTTGGGGTGAGGAGCATGGCCCTGGGATGACATCCCTGGGGTGAGGAGCACGTCCCTAGGATGACATCCCCAAGTTAAGGAGCACATCACTGGGATGAAGGCTCTGGGATCAAGAGGATATCTCCAGGGTAACATCCCCAAGGTGAGGAGCACATCCCTGGGGTGAGGAGCACGTCCTTTGGGTGACACCCCTGGGGTGAGGAGCACGGCCCTGGGACAAGGAGCATGTCCCCAGGGAGACGTCCCCGGGGCGAGGAGGAGGCAGTACCTGGAACATCTTCCTGCTGTCTGCCTTGTCCCGCTCCCGCCGCAGGGAGCTGCTCATCATGGCATCGTAGCAGGCGTTCCAGAAGTTGGACATGTGGTCGTGGCTCCTGGCGAAGGTGTCCATCTCAAACTGGGCCATGGTGGGCTGCACCTGCAGGGGGAAGGAAGAGAGGAGACGTCTGCAGGGTGCTCAGCAGGGCACCAGCACCTCCTAGGTCACCCTGGCATGGGACCGTGATGTCCCAAGCTTGGTGGCACTGCCTGGTGGCACTCCAACACGAGAGCCACCTCTAAGGCCGGGAAGAGGGTCCCAAACAGGGTTCCCCGTGCCACCCACGTGCTTCTCGATGAAGCTCCTCCACTCGGGGGTGGTGCAGAAGAGCTGGAAGTCCTCGTAGAAGGTGGGGCTGCCGTTGGTGGGGGGCAGCGAGGGCAGGAAGAGCTGCAGCTGCAGGGTCTCGTAGCACTGGTCCATCAGCGTGCGCACGATGGGCACCAGCCAGGAGAAGGTCTCCGATTTGGCGTCCAGCGAGCGCCGCAGCGGGGTCTCCAGCTTGCCCAGCAGGTAGCAAGCCTCGTCCTTTTTTGGGGCCGAGGCGGTCTGCAGCAGGCTGTGCAGCTTCACGTAGGCCAGCGAGTGCAGCTTGGTGGGGAGAGGGGACGCACGGGGCATGAGGTGAAGCCTCCTGCCCGGCCCTAAAAAGGTTGGGGTCTCCCCCTAGAGCCCCAGGTGACCCACCTGGGGGTCCTGCAGCATGATGTAGCCCACCAGGACGCGCAGCCCCGTCTGGGCCATCTCCTTCAGGTCGGAGGTGCCGTTGGCCAGGTGGTACCAGACGCCCAGCTTGTCCAGGAGGCCGCTCACCCCCTCGTAGATCTGGGGTGGGGGGGCACAGTGAGACCCCCATCTCCAGCCCCCGAGACGGAGCCGGGTCCCCATCTCCCAGCCACCGCTCGATACCAGTTTGGGTTATGGGGAGGGGAAGGAATTAGGGACAGGGGAAAGGTTTTAGGCTTGGGGTTAATGGGAATGGTGTAGGGTTAGGGTTAAAGGTCAGGGTTAGGTTTAGGGTTGAGTCTTATAGCAAGGATGTAGGGTTAAGGTTTAGGATTAGGGTTTAGGGGGTCTGGTTAGAGTTATAGGTTATAAATTAGGATTTAGAGTATAGAGCTAGGGTTTAGGGCTTGGGTTTATGGCAAGGGTGTAGTGTTAAGGTTAAAGGTCAGGATTAGGTTTAGGGTTAAGATTAGGATTAGGGTTAGGGTTGAGTTTTATAACAAGGATGTAGGGTTAAGGTTTAGGATTAGCATTTAGGAGGTCTGGTTAGAGTTATAGGTTATAAATTAGGATTTAGATTAGGGTTAAGGGTTTGGGTTTATGGCAAGGGCGTAGGGTTAAGGTTAAAGGTCAGGATTAGGAGTTAGGGCTAGGGTTTACAGGAAGGATGTAGGGTTAGGGTTGAGGTTCAGGGTTAGTCAAAGCTCAGGGTTCAGGGGGCACAGTGAGCCCCCAGCCTCTCCAGCCCCCGAGACGGAGCCGGGTCCCCATCTCCCAGCCACCGCTCGACACCAGTTTGGGTTATGGGGAGGGGAAGGAATTAGGGGCAGGGGAAAGGTTTTAGGGTTGGGGTTAATGGGAATGGTGTAGGGTTAGGGTTAAAGGTTAGGATTGGGGTTAGGGTTGAGTCTTATAGCAAGGATGTAGGGTTAAGGTTTAGGATTAGGGTTTAGGAGGTCTGGTTAGATTTATAGGTTATAAATTAGGATTTAGAGTATAAAGCTAGGGTTTAGGGCTTGGGTTTATGGCAAGGGCGTAGGGCTAAGGTTAAAGGTCAGGGTTAGGAGTTAGGGGTAGGGTTTACAGCAAGGATGTAGGGTTAGGGTTGAGGTTCAGGGTTAGATTTATATAAATTAGGGATAAAGATCTTAATATATAGGATTAGGTTATAGGGTTTGGGTTTAGGATAAGGGTGTAGGGTTAAGGGTTAGGGACTAGGGACAGACAGGCTATAGGATTGGGGCTCATAGCAAGAGTGTAAAGTTAAGGTTTAGGGTTAGGTTTACAATTTAGGTTTATAGGTCATGAGCCAGGGTGAGGTTTTAGGATTAGGGTTTGGGTTAGTTCCTAGAGTTAGGTTTATGGGCTACAGATTTAGGGCTAACATCAGGGTTAGGTGTTAGCAGTAGGGTTGAGGATTAGGGTTAGGTTTATAGCAAGGGTGTACTGTTAGGGTTGGGGTTAAAGCTTAGGGTTGGGGTTAAGGCTTAGGGTTAGTGTTGGGGTTTATGGCAAGAGTGTAGGGCTGGAGCTAAGTTTTAAGGTTTGGTTTACAGGTTAGGGTTAAATTTACAGGTTATGGGTTAGGTTTTAGGATTAGGGCTTGGGTTAGTTTCTAGGGTTAGGTTTATGGGCTGTGGGTGTAGGGGCAGGGTTTGGGGGCAAGGCTAACCGCAGGCTTGGGGGGCAGCACAAGGGTTTAGAGTCCTCCTTGGGGTCAGGACCTTGCCCGTGGCCGCTCACCTTCTCGCTCCACAGGGCCTGGTTGTTGTGCCCCTCGGAGAACAAGAAATCCTGCAGCAGCCGCAGCAGCTTGAGAGCATTTTGGGTGAGGCCGGGCAGGGCGGCCGGCCCCGACTCCTTCAGATCCGTCAGCGCCGACTCCAGCATCATCTCCAGCAGGCTGCGGGACAGCGGGGAGCTCTGTAGGGTCCCCACCACCCCGTAGCCCCCACCCCGACCCTCCGTAAACCCCCACAAACCTGCGCTTGATCTCGTCGGGGGGCCTCACCAGCTCGCAGGCCGTGCCCAGCTTGGTGAGGACGGAGAAGACCTGCCCGCGCTCCCTCCACGCCGCGTCGTCCCAGCCCTCCACCCCGCGCCACGTCACCGAGAAGACGATGTTGGTCAGGAGGTTGCACAGCTCCTCCTCGGGCGTTTGCTGCCGTGAAGGGGGAAAAAATGTTTAGGAAAACCCCGCTGGAATTGCCCAAAAGGAGGCGGGTGGCACGGCTCGGCGCTCACCTGGGGGTTGCTGGTGTTGGAGACGTTGTCGCTGGGCAGGGCGTCCTGGTAGCTGCTCTCATCCAGGACGTTGGAGAGGCTGGAGCTCTTGCGGGTGCGCATCCCCGGGAAGGGTTTGAAGCTTTCCAGGGGTGAGGGGGTGCCGGGGCCGCTGGCGGGCGTCTGGGCGCCGCTCTCGGCCGTGGCGATGGAGCTGGTGCTGGCCAGGTCGAGCCCCAGGTCGAAGGGCGAGGTGGAGAAGGGCGAGAGCGGGTGGTAGACGCCGTCAAAGGGGACGTCGCCGGGGTTGGAGGACGAGCGGCTGGCGCGGTCGGAGGAGTCGAAGGACTTGAAGTTGTAGGAGTGGAAGGACTTGGTGCGGCCGCTCGGCGAGGTGGAGTGGTCGGAGAAGCCCTCGGAGAGCTCCTGGTCCGAGGCCTCGTAGCCCAGAGGCAGGAAGACGTCCAGCTCCTGCAGCTCGGCGGGCGGGGGGCTCGTGCTGCCCACCGCCTCCTTCCCTCCCACCTCGGTGCCTCCGTCCCTGCCGGGGGGCTCGGAGAGGCGCAGGAGCTCCAGGCAGCCCCCGCTGCTCGAGTGGCTCAGGCTGTGCTGGCGGGACTCGTAGGATTCCTTGACGTAGAGCTTGGTGAGCGTGTCCTGCCAGCCCGCCAGCCTCGCCAGCTGCTTCACCATGTCCTGCTGCGCGTAGATCAAGTGGAAGAGCTGTGGGACAAGATGGGGAGACACCCAGCGGGGTCACCTCAGCTCCAGGAAGCTTCTCGGGGGGCTTGGAGCCCCCCCAAAGGGCAGGAGCAGGGAGGTCAGGCTGGCTGGCAGTGGTTCTGAGCAACCCCAGGTCCCATCGTGGGGTGTTTTCGCTGTCCCCATGTCCCCGTGATCCCATGGGGGAGCTCAGCCCCGGGGTGACCGTGTGGTGGCACCCCCTGCACCTCGCTCTGCTCACCTTGCGGCAGATATCGAGCCGGACAGTCAGCTCAGCCCGGTGGGACAGGTACACCACGGCCACCAGGTCCTTGTAGTTGGGAGGATCTGCAGGCAAGGAGAGAGTTTTGGTCCCCCAAAGCCACCAAAGCTCCCCAGATCTACCTCCAGCCAGTCCCACTGAGCTGAACCAGGGTGGGAAGCCACCAGGATGGCCCTGTGGCGTGCCACCAGGATGGGACAGAAGGGGACACGGTACCTGCCCCGAGGACCTGCTCCGAGAGGCAGCGGAAGAGCAGCATGGAGCCGGGGACGTCGCTGAGGCAGGCGATGAGCCCCTGGTAGCCGATGTCCTTCAGCTTCAGGCGGTTCTTGCAGCGCTCGGGGACCTTCTCGTACTTCAGCATCTTGTAGAGGATCTGGCGAGGCACAGAGGGGTGGCGGTGGCCCCGTGGAGAAGCCCCCACCCTCAGGGGATGACACCGGGGACCATCTCTCACCTTGAAGACCCTTTCCCGCACTTCATCCGAGAACTTCTTCTGCACCAGCAGCGAGAAGAGGACCTCCACGTGGCCCGGCTCGAAGAGGAAGGCAAAGAGCTGCTCCTGGGCGGGCGAGCCCTTCAGCAGGCTGTGGATCACCTCCAGCGCCCCGCAGACCTGCAGGCCAAGGGTGCACACTGTCCTCCACGCACCCCACCGGGATCTCAGTGGCTTCGCCCCACCTGCTCGCTGACCCATTGCCAAGAACGAGGCCAGCCCTACGTGTTTGGGGAACCCTTTTTGGGGGCGGCGTGGTGGGATCTGGGTGGCCAGGCGCCGTACCTGCTGCTCGTCCTGCGCCGCGGCCACGTAGTTCAGCAAGCTCTGCATCTCCTCCCCGGAGAAGCTCCGGCAGAAGAAGTCCTTCACCAGGCTGAAGAGGGAGGTCTGCACCGTCTTGATGTCGTCCGTTGTGGTGGACTTCTCCCTGGAGGCACTGGGGAAGAGACACCCGTGGATGTTCCCGCTGGGGATGCGGACAGCTGCCCTTTTGCCCCTCGTCACCCATCGCCAGCACAATCCCAAAGCCCACCATGGAGCCTGAGGAGCTCCAGGACAGCGTGAACATCCCCGCAGGCACCCCAGGAAACACCCAGCCCACGGGTTTGGGTCTCTGCAGGGTGTGAGCATCCCATTGCAGAAACCCACGGGGTCAGGCAAGAAAAGAGCATCAGCTTGTTGCAGGAACCACGACGCTCCCAGTTACTGCTGGGGTGGATTTTGGGGGCTAACCAGTTGCAGTTCTGGGTATGTTAAAGACCATGCAACGCTTGGGGATGGGGCATGGGGAGCAGAAGGTCCCGTGCCCACCATAATGCTCCATCAGATTTTCCCCATGACGTGCTCGCAGAGGGGATACTACCCCAAATAAAAGGTGTTCACCCCAAATAAAAGGCATCCATCCCAAATAAAAGGCGTCCACCCCAAACTGCACCTTCCAGGGCTCAAGCCCACCACAATGCCAGTGTCTGGGGGCCGGGCATCCCGTCTACAAGCAGCAGCTCACCCGTAGTAGGTCCGGATGGAGTCGAGGACGTACTGCACCCCGTACTTCTTGCGGATGCGCTGCTTGTGGTCCTTGACGACATTGGCCAGGTACTGGATGTGACCTGCGTGGAGAGGGGGTGAGCGGCCACCACCGGGCCCCGGGGAGCCCCGCGGGTGCCCTCCTGCTCCCACCTAGGCGGACGGCGAAGTCGCTGTTGCTCCAGATACGGAAATCGAAGAGGAGGTGCTGGTAGAGGAGGTGCAGCAGGAGCCCGCTGCCCTCGGAGGCCACTTGCTCCATCAGGATCTGCGAGGCCATCAGCGTGCTCATGTCCAGCAGCGGGCCGGAGACCTGCCCGGGGTGATAAGGCGGGGGGGGGGGTTTGTGGTTTGGGCAGCGATTTTGGGATGGAGCCTGGTGGCTGCAGCAGCCCCCTACCTTCTGCAGGAGTGCCCCGATGATGGCCGGCCCGTGGCACTGCACCAGGCTCTCCTGGTTCACCGGGTGGTGCTGGATGAAGTTCTTCACCAGCAGCAGGAAGGCGGCCACGCTGTTCCTCTCCAGCCTGCTCTCTGCAAGGCACGGGTAGAGCTGGGAGCCACCAGCCCGCTCCCACCAGGGTCCTTCCCCCTTCTGCAGCGATGGGCACCCTGGTGACCCCACCACAAAATAGGCCCTTCACCTGTTTCCCCCAAACTTAACCAAGCAGAAACCCCGGTTGCTCTGAGAAACCTCGGTTTTCTGCCCGAAAATGAGCAGCTGGGTATCGGGAGGAATCTCACGTCACCAAGGCTTCTGCAGTGAACCCACGTCAGGTTCATGCAGGACACCAGGGACCGCACGCAAAAGCAAAACCGGAGCTAGGCAGGCTCGAGCCACCCTCACCTTCCCAGAACCGCTCATTTATGACTAATCAGGTCATAACAACCTCAAAAGACGTCAACAACGGCGATGGTTTTTCCACTGCCCCATAAATCCTGGTGCCCCAGGCAAGGTTTTGCCCGTGGTAGACACCAGCCCACGTGGCAGCGGGGTTACCTATGGCACTGCTCCTGCTTCACCCCACTCGGGGACCTCACCTGAGGACCTGCCCAGGGGGATCAGCATGCCCTGGGCGTTCCTGGAGGACGTCAGCTCTGGCCCCACCAGGTCGTTGGTCTCCTGCTCGTCCTCGGCCTCCTCCTTTTTGGTCACCACTTGCTCGAGCAGGGGCAGCAGGACGCCCATCCCGCCCACGCAGTTGACCACGTCCTGCCGGGGGGAGGCGAGAGGTTTTACTGGGTGTCCCCGGGGGCTGCGTGGTGATGGTGGTGTAGAGGAGGTGGTGGCACGTCCATCTGGGGCCAGGGACCCCAGGGATCATTCTGCCAGCTCACCCAAGCTGGGGAAGACCCCAAAAGGTGCCCCAAAAGCACCTCTTCCCCTGCAGCAACCACCCATGGTGCCCAGCCTGGACACTGAGGACCTCCAGGGCTGACCCTGGTGGCCCAGGGGCCATCACTCTTGGTGGACCCATGGGTCCTTGACAGATCCCATACCACATATTCCCCTAATTCCCTCCCATAGGGTCCAGGGGAACCACCAGGGCCACCCAGCACCCCCTGCCCCACATCCATGGTGAGGCCTGGCTGCCTCCAAGCTATGGGGTGGGTGAATCAGGCCGAGCCACCCTGCACCCAGCGCACCTTGACGGCCCAGTTGACCACCTTGTGCCCCGTCAGCCTCCCGTCCAGGCCGTGACTGGGAGAGAGGTCCAGGCAGATGTTGTTCCTGCAGGCCTGGAAGAGAGCACAGCACCCCGTGAGGACTCGGGGACGCTTGGGTCCCCACCATCACCCCAAAAACGTCACTGGGGGAAGACAAGGTGGGTTGGACCTCGAGGACCACGAGGGGAAGGTCCCGGTGAGGACAAGCACAACGGGAGCCCTCACCTGCGGGGTGTAGTAGAGCAGGAGCTTGCTGCTGAGCTCCACCAGGTCGCCTTCCAGCGTAAACGGGGACGCCACGTTTGGACCTGGGGGAGGAAAAAGGGCTGAGCGGCGAAGGGCTGGAGACGTGGACACCCCCAGCACCCCTGTGGATGTCCCCCTGCCCCCACGTACCCGAGCAGAAGAGCGCCTTGACCTGGGTTTGCTGCAGCGCCTCGCAGAAGATGGCCACGGAGCCCAGGTGGCCCTCGAGGGACGTGGGGGTGCCCCACTCGGTGTCCTGGCTGCCGGCCGCCGTGGTGGCCACCACCCCTTCGGTGGGGGGCTGCAGAGGGGTCCAGGCGTGGGGTCCCAGGGCGGCGGGGAAGGATTGTGAGCGACAGAGAGCGGGGTGCGGGGGGAAGGCCAGCTCCGGCCCGTGGGACGGCGGTGGGTGGCTGCTGCCGATGGCCGTGGTGGTGGTGCGGTGCCCCGCCGAGCCGATGCAGCAGGAGGTGAAGGACTGCAGGGGAAAGGGAGCGGTGTTTAGTCCCCAAGGTGCCACCCAGAGCGGGGTGAGGTGCCGGGGAGGGGTCCCTGACCTCGTGCAGGGAGGGGAAGCGGAGCTGCGCCGTCTTCCGCAGGTGCCCGTCCGCGTAGATGCTGACCACGTTCTGGCCGAAGGGCCGGCGGCCGGTGACGTGGACGATGTCGACGCAGTGCTGCGGGGTTGAGCAGAGGGTTTCAGCCCATCCCTGTCCCTGCCACGGGGACGGGGACGAGGACGGGGACGTCGCTCACCCAGGCCGAGTCGTTGAAGGCCACCTCCGGCAGCGCCACCGTCATGTAGTCCTTCTTGGTGCAGACGGCCACCACCAGCATGCCGTCGGCGGTGAAGAAAGCCTCGAAGCCCGTCCCGCTGGCCGTGAAGAAGCTGCGGAAAGGAGGGGACAGACAGCACGGTGGGGACGGCTGCGCCTCACCCTCCTCACCCTCCTCTTGTCCCCACCAGCCTCACCTGTAGAGCTGCCTCCTCTTCGGCCTCGCCGGCGGGCCGGGCTCCTCCTCGCTGAGGCAGAGCCAGGCGTGGAAGGCGAAGGCGCCGCCGGGCCATTTTTGGACGGCGGGCACCATGATCCCAGCCATGCCGGGGGTCAGGTCGAAATATTGCAAGGCTCGCGGGGGTCCCTCAGCCCGTGCCATCCCCGACAGCGCCCGCAGCACCGGCGCCGTGTAGGGATGCGCCCCCCGGCCCCGCTCGCGCCGCAGCAGCCGCAGCAGCTGCCGCAGCTCGCCGGGCCGAATGGAGAGGCCGCCCAGCTCCCGCAGCAGCTCCAGCAGGTTTTCGGAGCAGGAGGGAGGCAGGGCAGGCTCGGCGGCCAGGGCGGCCAGCAGGCTGCCCACCATGCCCGCCTTGACGCAGGTGAGGCGGCCGGGCAGCGAGGCTTCGCACAGGCGCCGCAGGCGCTCGGCCAGGAAGAGCTGGAGCTCGCGGCAGGACAGCGATGGGAGCCAGGCCAGCAGCAGGAGCAGAGGCTGCTCGTTGCGGATGGGGAGCGCTGGGAAGGAGCTGTGGTCGCCTTCCACCGCCTGCCGAAATATAGGAGGTGGTTGGTGCGGGCATGGGGAGAGGGATGGATGCTCCTCCCGACTGGCCTGGGTATGCAGTGGTGAGCCCTGTGCACTGAGCGTCTTGGAGACTCCCGTGGACCAAGGGCTTTGGGAGACCCTCATGAATGAAGGGCCCTGGGGGACACTCGTGAGACAAGCCCCTTGGGAGACCCTCACGAAGGAAGGGTCTTGGGAGACCCTTGTGATCCAAGCCCCTTGGGAGACCCTCATAAACCAAGACCCTTGGGAGACCCTCATGAATGAAGGGTCTTGGGGGGCCCTCGTGAACCAAGACCCTTGGGAGACCCTCGTGAATGAAGGGTCTTGGGGGACCCTCGTGAACCAAGGGCCTTGGGAGACCCTCATGAATGAAGGATCTTGGAAGCCCCTTGTGGTCCAAGCCTCTTGGGAGACCCTCTTGCACCAAGTGTTTAGGGAGACCCCCACCAGACAAAAACTCTTGGAGACCTGCACGAACCAAGCCTTTGAGAGACCCCCACGCACCAAAACCCTTGGGAGACCCCCGTGCACCGAGCGTTTTGGGGAACCCTCCCAAGACCCTTCTCCAAAGGCTCAAATCTCCCCCAAGCTGAGCGCCACTCAAAGCTCAAGGCAGTGAGGCCACCTCGGGATGGGGACCACGGGGACCCAGCAGGGACTTGGGGGTGAAAGAAGGGGCTGCAGCAGGCAAAGACCAACCCCCATTGTTCCACTGTGGGATGCCAGCACTGAAAAAGGAGAAGAGGGTTTACGGGAGCTGGGTGGGGGGCTCCGGGATGAGCCACGGGAGCACTCACCATGTTGAGGAGCTCCTGGAGCAGGCGCTGGGTGGGCTGGCCCTGGCTCCTCAGCACCTCGTAGAGGTGGGCATAGCCGATGCGTTCCTTGAACACCTCCTGCAAGCACCCGGGCACGTCGGGCTCTGCAGCGGCCCCGGGACGAGCCGCTTTGTCCCAAAACACCTCGCAGCTTGAAAAAAACCCCAACCCCAGCTGCGCCGGGTGCCATCCACCCTTCTCACCCACCTTGGCCGAGGGCGAGTTGCTCATGATGGCCGTGAGCACCCCGATAGCGTGGACCGCGATGGCATCGGAGCCGACGTCAAAGACCTGCAGGACAGGGGGGTGGGTGGGCTGTGGGCATCTCTCCCGACCCCACCGGGCAGCTGTGCCGTGGGGCAGCCCCACAGAATACCTGCTGGAGCCCACCGCCCGTCGGTGGCTGCACGGGGAGCTTGTCCTGGGCTTCACCCGCCTCCTGCGTGCTGTTGAGGTAGAGCTGGGGCGAGGTGGGGATGTGGAGGGAGAAAAAAGAGGGTCATGCACCATCCCTGCCCCGCCTTGGGGTGAGGGTGAGGTGGGGAAGGTGCTGGGGTGGCTCCTGGAGCGTGGCCTGGCGTTTCGAGCCGGGGAGGATGAGGATGGAGGTGAGGATGCAAAACCCAAAAAAAACCCCGAAGCGGTGCAGCTACCTTGCTGTTCTGCAGCAGGCGGATGATGTGCTCGAAGCAGTTGTTGCTGAGGAAGACGGCTTGCAGCACCGGCCGGTCGTCGCAGCTCAGCATGGCCGGGATGGCATCTACACCACGTTCATCGGGACAACAAAAACCTCTCTCAGCACCCTCCGCCACCCCAAACCCGCCTCCCCACCACCCGAACCCCCCCCCTTTGTTTTTACCCAACATCTGCACCCGCAGGGCGATGAGGCCTCCGGCCGGCGCCGCCGAGGGCGGGTTGGCGTTGAGCACCTTGAAGTAGCCGTCCAGCAGCGAGCGCAGGGGCACGGGGCCGGGGCTGCTGGCGTGCAGCGCGTGCACCGCCGCCACCACGCTGCGCAGCGTCAGCCCCAGCAGCCCTGGGCACGGCGCCGGCCCCGTGCCCGCTCGCCTCAGCACCCCCAGCAGCACCTCCAGCGCCGCCGGCGTGATGGCTTGCAGAGCGTTGGGCTGTCAGGAGCAAACAGATTTTTATTGTATTCCTATTTTTTTTATTTTTTTTCCCCCCCACCAAGGTAAAACCCCGCGTCGAAGCCAGCCCCGGCGATGCGCGCAGCGCTCCAGGTCTCTACGCGACGCTTTCCTGCCCGCCGCCCCGCTCCTGGTGCATGCAAATTAATTGGAAAAAAAAAGCACGTTTTGGAACTGCTTTTTCTGAGCTCTGAGTTTCTTACAGCCCACGTGTGCTCGGCGTTGAGTTATCCACCCAAGGTGCTCTCATCTGCCCCGGAGCTGAGCGGCCAGGACTGCTCTTTAACTTCGCCCTCATTTTGTTTTTTTTTTTTTTTTTTAGGGTGAATTGAGGGCGTCAGCCAGGCTGCAATTTCTAACCGTGACCCTGAAAGGCTTTTGGAAGTCAAGCTGTTTAATTCCAGTTCAATTCCAGCCGAGCATCTTGCTTGGAACAGATCAGGCTTGGGGCTGGGTCTTGCTTTCCCTCTCCCCAGCCCGTGCTGATGTACCCAGTCCCATCGGGGGGGCAGTGAGGGTTTGGCAGAGCCGTGGGGACCCCCCCGTGTCCCTCCTGTCCCCGTCCCCACCCCAGAAGTACCTTGGACCCGGAGAGGATGGCCCCGAAGAGGTGGATGACCCGAAGCTGGAGCTCATCGGGGAGCTGCCCGCCGGGCTGGAAGCTCTCTGCAAGGACAAGGGGGCGATGGGGGCGCTTGGGGCAGGTGGCAAAAAAAAGGGCAAGAATTCCCTTTTCCACCCATCCCACCCCAAAACCCGACCCGGAATCCGTGGCACTGGACCCTGTTGGGGGAAAAGGGGCACAAACACCTCGGATTTTGGCAGCTTTGGCTGAGGGGGGGGGGAGTTTTTTGTTCTAAAACCCCAGGGTTTTGTGCTAAAATCGAGCTCGGCGGGGATTCACAGCTGGCACGGGTAACAGCTTGCCGGGAGTTTTAGGTGCTTTCTGCAACCCCTTTGCCTGGGGGGGGGCTCCCCTTCACAGCTCATTTATGGGGTTTTTAGGGTTTCCCGGCCAGGCTGTATTTTTGTCAGCCCCGTGCACTACAACGGCCAAAAACTGGGTTAAAAAGACGCCGATCGCTCGGCTTCGGTGCCCTGAAGTCATCAGTCTCGCCCAAAAAATCCCATTTGCTTTATTTCTTGGGGCACAGGCTGCTTCCGAAATAAGGTGAATGCGCTGAATGTGTGGAAAAGGAGGATTTTGCCCCAAAAAGGGGGGGGGGGGGGGGGGGGGGGCGCATCCTGCAAGAACTGCCAGGCGGCGGACTGGTGGAGCGCACCTGTGTTGGCAGGGTTTCCCCTTCCAGTCAATTCTAGGCGATTGAAATCAAAAGAAATTCAATTTTAGCATCGAAAGCTCAGGTTTTGGGGCTGTGGGGGGGCTCCGAAAGTGACGCTGACCCCCCGAAAAGCCGCCTTGAGTTAATCCCCGTGAAACGCTCCTGGGGGGGTGTAAAAAAATTAAAGTGCCCAGAAAAAAAAAAAAAAACAAAAAACAGCTTCAGCTGGTGCCGATTGCAGCACGGATAAAAAGATTTGGCCCCGGGATCCCCCCCCCTCAAAAGGGGGGGGGCGCAGATTTACCTTGGAAGAAGGCATCGAACTCGGGGGGCAAAGCGGCGGGGGCGAACTTGTACTTGCTCTTCTCCTGCGAGCTGACGACTTCCCTGGAAGGAGAGGAGTGAGGGGAGGCGATGAGAGGGGTGCAAATATTTTTTTTTTTGGGGGGGGGACGCTGTTTTTCGCCCCCCCCCCCCCCCAGGGGGCTCACCCGCTCAGCTGCCGCCGCCAGGTCTGGTAGGGGTCGAAGAGGCACTCGCAGAGGTGCAGGGCGTAGAGCATCACGCTCTCCAGCTGCGCCCCCTCCTCCTGCCCGCTTCTCAGCTGTGTGTGGGGGGGTGTGCAGAGCACGGTTAATCCCAAATAATTAATAATTAATAATTAATAACCCCCCCCAAACGTCCAGAACCCCCCCAGCCCGCCTTCTCCCTGCTCCATCCCACCCGTGCGCCACCAAGGCGCAAAGCGGTCCCCGAGCGCTTGCCCCCAACCCTCTCCTTTCCCCTTCCCCCCCCGCCAAAGATAAAATTTGGGGTCCTGCAGGTGCTCAGCGCCCCCCCACCCCCCGGACCCTAAAACAAACCCCTCTGGGGTGGGGGGGGGTCATGGTCACGGTGCCCACCTTGCTCGCACAGCCCCGCAGCAGCGCCAGCACCTCGGGGATGAAGCCGGGCGTTTTGTCGGCCTGGACGTTCTCCAAATTCCTGCAAGGGGGAAAACGCCGTGTGGGGGGGGGACAATATACCCGGGGGGGGGGACAATATACCCGGGGGGGGGGTTATAACACGCCCCAGGGGGGAGATAATGGGCTGGGGGGGTGGGATAAGGCGCCACGTCCTCGGCTGACCCCGTGTCCTCCCGCACCACCCAGCCCCATTGTTTGGGATCTGGCCCCCCTCCAGCGCTAAATATACCCGTGGCGAGGGGGGGGGACAAGGGGGGGGGCACAGGGTCCCTGTCCGGGTGGCCCCCCAGGGGTTGGGTGGGGGCGAGAAGAAGGGGGAAGGAAGGGGGCAGGAGGCTGCTGGGGCCCCCCCAGGAGGAGGAACAGGGCTGGAGCACATGGGGGGGGCACCTGGTGGGGGTATCAGGCACCTGGGGGGGCACGATGCATTTTTTGGGGGGGGGGCAATATGAATTTGGGGGGGCACTATGAATTTGGGGGGGCACGATGCATTTTGGTGGTGCGGGATGAGGTTTTTGGGGAGATGGTGTGAGGGACTTTGGGGGGGGGGAATGAAATTCTTGGGGGGGGCACAATTAAATTCTTTGGGGGGGCACAACGCACTTTTGGGGGGGCACAATGCACTTTTTTGGGGGGGGCAATGTGATGCACTTGTGTGGGGACACGATGCGCTTGAGGGGGATGCACTTTTGGGGGGCAATACACGCTTTGGGAGGGGGCAGAGATGCCCTGGGGGGGGGAGGGACAAAATAAATATATATTTTTTTTAGGGGGGGGGCAAATATTTGTCTGGGGGAGGACCGTGCACCCAGGGAGCCACCACGGAGCTGTGGGACCCCTCCTCTCCCCCAACCTGGGGGTCTGTCCATTTGGAGAGGGGTCTGTCCATTTGGGGGGGGGGTCTGTCTGTCTGGGTGGGGTCTGTCCATCCAGGGGGGGGTCTGTCTGTCCGGGGGGGGGCCACCCACCTGCAGATGATGATGAAGAACTTGAGCAGCAGCAGGGCTTGCCCGAGGCGGGGGCCCTGCCCCACGCACTGCGCCAGCCGCTGGCTCAGCACCTGCAGCACCTCCCGCGGCAGCACCGGGATCTCCGACGCCGAATCCTCCGGCCTGGGAGAGAAAAAAAATTTAGGGGGGGGCAGAAAGGGACCTCCCCAACCCAAAAAATAAATAAAACACCCCCCCCACGAGCCTCCCGTGAGGCCGGATGGCTGCAAACCACCGAGCGAGGCAGCGGATGAGCCGCCTCCGGCGCTGCAGCAAAAACCCCAAAACCCAGCCCCAGCTGCGAACCCGGGGCTGGGGGGGGGGAAATTTTCTTAAGGGGGGGTTATTTTTTTAAGGGAGGTATATTTTTTTCAGGGGGGTGGGATGGTTATTCTTTTTATGGGGGGTATTTTTTGGAGGGGAGGGTATTTACGGGGTATTTTTAGGGGCGTGGGTTATTTTTTTAGGGTGGGTTATTTATTTGGGGTGGGTTATTTTTTGGGGGAGGGGTTATTTTTTGGGGGGGGGAGGTGTTTTTTTTTTGTAAGGGGTTATATTTTTATGGGGGGTGGGTTATTTCTTTGGGAGGTGGGTTATTTTTTTTGGGGGGGTGGCTATTTTTTGGGGAAAGGGGTATTTTTTGGGGGAGAGTTGTATTTTTTGGGGGGGTATGTTTTTTTTGGAGGGGTGTATATTTTTTGGGGTTTGTATATTTTTTGGAGGGGTGCATATTTTTGGAGGCAGTGTATTTTTATAGGTGGATATTTTTTCTTGGAATAGGTTATTTTTTTGGGGGGATGGGTTATTTTTTGGGGGATGGGTTATTTTTTGGGGGGATGGGTTATTTTTTTAGGGGGGTGGGTTATTTATTTGGGAGGGGGGTATTCTTTTTGGGGGGAGGCTAACTTTTTGGAGTGGGTTATTTTTTTGGGGGGGAGATAATTTCGTTTTGGAGTGGGTTATTTTTTGTTTTGGAGTGGGTTATTTCGTTTTGGTGTGGGTTATTTCGTTTTGGTGTGGGTTATTTTGTTTTGGCGTGGGTTATTTCGTTTTGGTGTGGGTTATTTTTTTCTGGGGTGGGTTATTTTGTTTTGGGGGGGTGAGGTGGTGACCCCCTCACCTGCGGGGCTCCAGCGAGGGCACGGCGATGACCTTCTCGAAGTTCATGACGAAGGCCTCCAGCCACTGCTGCAGGTACGCCAGGTCCTTCTGCCGGGGGGGGGGGGGGCGGCCGTCAGGTCACGAATTTATTTTTATTTTTTACTTTTATTTCATTATTTTTTCCCTGGGGGGACCCCTGAAGTCCCAGGCTGGGTGCTGGCCAATCAGATCCCAGGAGATCCCCCCCCCGCCAGAGCCGCCGGCCAATCAGTGCGGTCCGAATCCAGTGCCTTGCAGACTGGCCAATCAGCACACAGAGCGGCCGTGCCCCCCAGGAACGGCTGGCCAATCAGCACGGCAGGGAGCCACACACCCCTGGGGGCCACCAGCCAATGAGCAACCAGAGCAGAACAACCTGTAGAGGTGCTGACCAATCAGGACAAAGAACAGAACAACCTGTAGAGGCACCGACCAATCAGCACACACAACAGAACCACCTGTAGAGGCGCCGACCAATCAGCACACAGAGCACAACAACCTGTAGAGGAACCGACCAATCAGCACACACAGCAGAACAACCTGTAGAGGAAGCGGCCAATCAGCACACAGAGCAGAACAACCTGTAGAGGAACCGACCAATCAGCACACAGAGCACAACAACCTGTAGAGGCGCCGACCAATCACCACGCAGAGCACCTGTCCCCCACAGCACCTACCAGCCAATCAGCACCAGGCGCAGCCGCTCTCAGACAACACCTGCCCAATCACCGCTCAGAACTGACCCAACCCCTCCACCTGCCAGCCAATCAGCACGCAGAGCACCTGGTCCTCCAGGCGGGCGCCAGCCAATCAGCAGGCAGAACGCCGGCCCCGCCCCCGGGGTTGTGCAAGGGGTGAGTCACCCAGCCCCCACCCCATGGAGCACCCTTGGGTGCTGTGCACCCCACAGAGCACCCTTGGGTGCCCGGGAACCCTATGGGGCACCCTAGGGTGCCCCTGACCCCCTGCACCCCATAGAGCACCCTTGGGTGCCTGGGGACCCTATGGGGCACCCCAGGGTGCCCACATCCCCCTGCACCCCATAGAGCACCCTTGGGTGCCCCATGCCCCTGTGTACCCCATGGAGCACCCTTGGGTGCCTGGGCACCCTATGGGGCACCCCAGGGTGCCCACATCCCCCTGCACCCCATAGAGCACCCTTGGGTGCCCCATGCCCCCCTGCACCCCACAGAGCACCCTTGGGTGCCTGGGCACCCTATGGGGCACCCCAGGGTGCCCACATCCCCCTGCACCCCATAGAGCACCCTTGGGTGCCCCATGCCCCCCTGCACCCCACAGAGCACCCTTGGGTGCCTGGGGACCCTATGGGGCACCCCAGGGTGCCCACATCCCCCTGCACCCCATAGAGCACCCTTGGGTGCCCCATGCCCCCCCTGCACCCCACAGAGCACCCTTGGGTGCCTGGGGACCCTATGTGGCACTCCAGGGTGCCCACGTCTCCCTGAGCCCCATGGAGCACCCTTGGGTGCTGTGCACACCATGAAGCACCCTAGGGTGACCCGTGTCCCCATGCAGCACCCTGGGCCACCCATGTCCCCGTGCACCCCATGGAGCACCCTTGGGTGCCTGCGCACCCCATGGGTCTCCACGGCCCCATGCACCCCACGCAGCACCCTGGGGTGCCCCATGACCCCGTGCAGCACCCTTGGGTGCCCCATGTCCCTTGTGCACCCTACAGAGCACCCTTAGGTGCCCATGTCCCTGTGGACCCCGTGCAGCACCCTTGGGGGTCCGTGCACCCCATGCAGCACCCTGGGGTGCCCCAATGTCCCTGCTGTGTCACCCCAGGGTGCCCCATGCCCCTGCGCACCCCATAGAGCACCCTGGGGCGTCGGCGGACCCCACAGAGCACCCTTAGGTGCCCATGCCCCCGTGCAGCACCCTGGGGTGCCTACAACCCCCACGGAGCACCCCAGGGTGCCCCATGTCCCCGAGCACCCTGCGCAGCACCCTGGGGTGCCGACGGTCCCCACAGCGCACCCTAAGAGCGCCCCACTTCCCCTGCACCGCCTCGAGCTGTCCCCCCACGCAGCACCCTTGGGTGCCTGCCCCCCCCGGAGCACCCCGACACCCCCCCATCACCCCACGCAGCACCCTTGGGTGCCCGTGACCCCGCGCCGCCACCTCCCCTCGACCCCGAGTGCCCTCATCCCCCCTTTTCCTCTTAGGTCACCCCCGCGGGTGCCACCCTTGGGTGTCACCCACCCCCTCCAGCACCCTTGGGACCCCCCCCCCCCTCCCAGCACCCCGTTACCTCCGGGGGGGCCCCGCGCGCCTCCATGGCCCCCGGTGCCGCCGCGGGAAGGGGCGGTGGCGAGGCCGGGGAGCGGAAACGCGCGTGGGGACACCGGTGACGGTGACAACGCGCTCCCTCCGCGCTCCTATTTTGCTGTTTTTTCTCTTTTTTTTTTTTTAAATTTTTCCTGTCCCCCCCCCTCCTTTTTTTTTTTTTTCTTTTTTTTTTTTTGCTCTGTTCTTGTGTAAAACGAGTCAGGAAATGCCAAGTCACCCGCGGCCCCAACGACATTTCCTCCCCCCCCCCCCCGGGGGGCGGCTGTCACCGCTGTCACCGCCGCTGTCACCGCTGCTGTGTCCCCGCGCCGCGCCGGGGGGGCCACGGGGGTCTCCGCGCCCCCCGCCGCGTGCCACCGACCCCATAGGGACATCGGCACCGTCCCCGATGTCCCCACCTCGATGTCGCCACCCCGGTGTCCCCACCCCGATGTCCCCACCCCGGTGTCCCCACCCCAGTGTCACCTGTGCCACCGCCGCCACCTCTCCGTGCGCCCCCCCGGGTGCGCCCCCGAAGTTGTATGGGGGCCCGGTGGCACCTCGGCTCCTCATCCGCCCCTTTTTGTCCCCAAAAAGCCACCCCCCCGCTGGTGTCACGCACGTCCCCCTGCGTGCACGCCCCACTGGGGTGGCGTGTGGCCCTATATGAGCGTGCCACCCCGCTGGCGTGGCCGATGGCCCCATACGAGTGCCCACCTGCAGAGCGTGACACGTCCCCACAGCGCTGTGCGCACCCCGGTGGCACGGCCCCTGCCCCTATAAGCACTTGTCCCTATAACCCCGGTCCCTATAAGCACCTGTCCCTATAAGCACCTGTCCCTATCAGCACCTGTCCCTATAACCCTGCCCCTATGGCCCCGGTCCCTGTAACTCCAGTCCCTATAGCTCTGCCCCTATAAGCACCTGCACCTATAAGCCCTGCCCCTATAAGCCGTGCCCCTATAGCTCCTGTCCCTATAACCCCTGTCCTTATAAGCACCTGTCCCTATAAGCACCTGTCCCTATAGCACCTGTCCCTATAAGCACTTGTCCCTATAACCCCGTCCCTATAGCCCCTGTCCCTATAACCCCTGCCCCTATAAGCACCTGTCCCTATAGCCCCCATCCCTATAAGCCCCTGTCCCTATAAGCCCCTGTCCCTATAACCCCTGCCCCGATAACCCCCTGCCCCTATAACCCTGTCCCTATAACCCTGTCCCTATAACCCTGTCCCTATAACCCTGCCCCTATAACCCCCTGCCCCTATAAGCCCCCACACCCCCTGGCACCACAGATATCCCCATACAGGACGCACCCCACGCCCCCCCCACACCTCCCCCTGCCCCCCCCCCCCAGCGCATCCCAGTCCCCAAACTGGGAGCACCCCAGTGACCGGTATCCCGGCACCACCTCCTCCCCGACTCCAGATTCCCCCTTTTTTCCCCCAAAATACGCTTGGGGGGGGGGAAACCCAAAACCAGGGGGGGTCCGGAGCAGATCCCCCCCCCTCCCGACCCCAAAGTATGGGACCCACCCCACAAGTTGTGGGACCCCCCCCCCCCAAGATATGGGACCCCCCGCAAGATTAGGGACCCCCCCCGAGATATGGGACCCCCCCCATAAGATATGGGATCCCCCCACAAGATATAGGGCCCCCCCTCAATTTATGGGACCCCCCCTCAATTTATGGGACCCCCCCCAAATTTCCCCCCTATAAGGGACGTGGCTCCAATGTCACCGCACCTGCTGCTGGGGGGGGGGGGGACGACAAAAAAATGGGGTGGGGGGGGCACAGCTGGGGATAAAAGGGGGCTGGTGGCTGTGGGGGGGGCTTTTTAGGGTGTCCCAAACCCCCCCGGGCATTTAGGGGAGGGTCGCGGAGCCCCCGAATTTGGGGGGAGAGGAGGGCGGGGGGGGGAGGGGGGAGGGCACCGAAGCCTTAAATTTAAAAGGATTTTGGGGTGGGAAGCCCTAAACTGTGAGGGGGGGGGGATTTAGGGAGGAGGGGGAAATGGGAAGGGGGGGACAAAAAACCCCATAAATTTAGGAGGGGAAAGCAAGGGGGGGGGCAAGGAAACCTTAAATTTTTAGGGGGGGGGGCGTGGGTTTGGGGGTTGTAAAGGGGGAAGGGGAGAGATGAGGGTGTGGGGAGGGGGTGTGGGGGTTTAGGGGAGTGTGGGGGGGTCCCTAAATTTTAATTTTTTGGGATTTTTTTTTTTTGGGGTGTGGGGGGGTCCGGGCTCACCTTGGCGAAGTAAAGCATCCAGAGCTCGTAGAGGCGCTCCCGGGAAGCCATGCCGAGCCGGGCCGAGCCGGGCTCAGCGCCCCGGGGGGGCCATAGCCCTGAGGGATGAAAGGTGGGGAGGGGGGGAGGTTTGGGGTGAATTTTAGGGGAAAAAAAGGGGAAAAAAAGGGGAGGAATTAGGGTCCCGGGGGGGGGCACGGTGCTGCCCCCGGCACGGCTCGGCACGGCTCGGCTCGGCTGCCAGCTCCGCCCCGCTGCCGGGCCCTCCCCCAGGTGCGTGCTTCAAAAAAAAAAAAGAAAAGGGGGGACACAGACACACACACACACATGGGGAGGTGCCCCCCACCCCAAAAAAAGAAATAAAAATAAAAATTTTAGGGGCGGTTTTTTGTATAACCCCCCCCCCCCCCCTCAGCCTTCCCCCCGGTACCCTCACACAGCCCCTTATGGGGGGTGTAGGGGTGAAGGAGGAGGGGGGTGTGTGTGGGGAATGAAGGTGAGGCGTGACATAAACGGGATGCCCCCCCCCCAAAAAAAAAAAAAAATGTAAAAAAAATGAGGTGAAAAACCTTTATTTTGCCCCCCCCCATCCAGCCGCACCCCCTTTCCCCCCCCGCCCACCTCCCCGTGAGGAGAGACGCTCAGTGTTTCTCTATATAATTTTTTCGTTGATTAAATCATCGTCAATTTTATTTTATATTTTAAATTTTGGGGGGTGACACCCCCCAAAAAAAAGAGATCCCCCCCCCCAAAAAAAAGCCCCCATCGACGCGCTCGGCGCTCGGCTCGCCGCGGCTGAGGGGAGGGGGGAAGGCGGCACAAAATGGCGGCGCCCAGCGGCGGGGCCGGGGAGGAGGAGAAGGAGAAGGAGGCGATGGCGGCGGCGGCTGTGGTGGAGGAACCGGAGCTGGGGAGGCTGGAGGAGGAGGCGAGGAAGCGGCAGGAGAGGCTGCGAGCCCTGAGGCAGCGAGCCCTGCAGGTATAGGGGCTGCGGGATGGGTGCCGGGGGGTGCGGGAGGATGGAGGGATGAGGGATGAGGGGGGGGTGGGGGGGGTGCCTAAAAGCGCTTCAGCGCCACTCAAATCCTCTCAGCGTCCCCAAAACCGCCTCAAAATTGCCCAAACCGCCTCAAAATCCCATCATGGCTCCGTCCCACCAGCCCAGGCTGCCCCCAGCCCCATCCAGCCTGGTCCTGGGCACCACCAGGGAATGGGGCACCCGCAGCTGCTGCGCTGAAAATGAGCAATTTTCCCCTAATACCCGACCCAAATTCAGCCTCTTTCGGCTTAAAACCGTTATTCCTTGACTTCTTGCTGTGTTCTGTGATAAATATGTCGGGGAGGTGTGATTCTGGGGGTGTAACGGTTCAGGAGGTGTTGGGGGGTGGTGGGTTTTGGGGTATGGGGTTGGACCTAAAGATATAGGGGAAATGGGGTCTGGGGCTCTGGGGGTGTAGAAATGGGGTTGTTTTTTTTGGAAAGGGATTTTCTAGAATTACCTCTTCCAGCTGTGAGGCCTTTCTAGGGCTAACCAAAAATTTAGGGCGCGGAATGATTTGGATGGGGAGAGATCTGTCTTTTTTTAGGTTAAATCCGTCACCCCTTGTCCTGTCGCTGCAGCCCCATTTAGGAACTGGGAAGCTGTTGTAGGGTCTCCCCGGAGGATTCCCTACTCCAGGCTGAAAACCTCGGTGGGGTCTGGATCCAGCAGGTTGGCGGGGCTGAGCATTGAGGGGTTCAGGTTATGGGATGCTGGGCAAGGAGGACGGCTGGTATTTAGGGTGAAAAAGCGTGGTGTTTGGTGCTGGGGCTTGGCTAGGGGTGTAGGGGAGAGCCATGGGGTGAAGGGTGGTGGGACGGGGGTGGGGAAGGGGATTTTAGGGCTGTAAGGTGAGGAGGGTGGCGATGGGGTGCGTTTGGGGCAGGAGAGGGGGGTCTGAAGGGGTTTGGGAAAAAGGGTGCAAGAAAAGGGAGAGGTGCAAGAGCTGGAGGAGGGAGCTGGGATTTGGGGTTTGCTGCAGGTAAGCGAGGAATATTAGGGTTTTATGAGGGGCTTCGGAGGGAAATGAGGTGATCTGGAGTTCAGTCCCTTGTCCCCAGCCACAGGATCTCCTGGATCCCCCTGGGTTTGCAGAGATGATGTCCCTGTGAGCTGCAGGGACAGGCTTGGGGAGCAACCCCAAAACGCTCCTGTGCTTGGTTTGTAGGGCATTAATCCGAGAAGCTTCCTGGTGGCTCAAATCCTCGCCTGGAAGAGCGCGGTTCTTAGGGCTGGCTGCCCTTCTCACCTTGCAAATGCTGAGCTCAGAGTGTTGAAATATTTTTTATTTCTTTCCCCTATCGGAGCTGAAGGAAGAACGCAGCGGGTGTGAGAACCTTGGCGGTGCCTCCCGAAGGCTGCCAGGCTCCGGCGTGTCTCGGCAGGTCCCGGCCTTGCTTCATTCACCCCTCTCGTGCTCCCGAGGCGGTTGCGAGCTCTTCCCCTCCCGCCACGTCAGCCTCAAGCTGTTGGTTGAGGTTTGGATGGTGCGGTAAGGTGGGAAGGTGCCTGTCCCTATGCCGAGACCTTCCCGGGGCTTCTGCACCTCCTGTACTTCGTGCTGCGTTCCTCGTCTTGAAACACCCGTCGTTACCCGTGCCGAGCTTTCAGGGAGGGGAAAAAGCTTTCAGCTTTTCTTCTCGGCAAGAAAAAATGACGGAAAAAAAGAGCTCCTTAATTTTTTTTTAGGCCAACGTGAAGGGAGCGAGGCTTCCTGAGGATCCGTGTCCTGGTAAACTTGCCCAGCTCAAGCCGCTGGAGCATCTGTGTAAAATAAGCAGTGTTAGCTCTTGATTTGGTCTTTTTTTGATGTTATTTATCGTGGATGTGAACTAAACAGTGACTCCCTGTCCTCTCTGACGGGGATAATCTCTTGGGCTCTGACGTAGCAGGCGGTGACGGAGGCCGCAGCACACGGGGCATTGTTTTCACCCGCCGTGCTTTGAGGTTGTGCCAGCGCCGGCGTGCTGCTGTGCCCTCGGAGGTAACACCACGTCCTCACCCCGCACGGAACAGACGTGGCTGAGCCCAAAACCCGCACGCATTTCCTCGTGGCAGGGAGCAGGGACTTCCTGGGGCAAACCAAGGCAAGCCTGGGGGTCTGTGAAGTCCCTGTGTGCGTACATCTCTCCAGGATTATTGCTTTTAATTTTTTTTACCAGGCTCAGAATTTCACCCGTTGCCTTCTTGCTCGGTGACGCGTGGTCGTAAAAACCCTCCTGCGGGAGCCGGCTCGCGGCTGGATTTCCTTGTGAGTCACCCGCCAGTTGGGAGCTCCTGCTGTGGAACCAGTCGAGCCTTTCCCCAGCCTTTAGGGCGTGCTTGTGCCACCCCAAACCCTGGCAGAGGGCGTGGGGAAAGCGGCGCGGTTGGAGTTGTCTGACTGTAATCTCTAAGTTTTCAAGCTTTCCTTTTATTTTTCTTTTTAAAGCCGGATCGAAACGCCTTGCAGCTGCTGCTCCGAGGCTCCTGCAGCTCCTGGCCCCGTAGAGAAGCACCTCCTGCAGCCTGTCCCTTCTCCCAGCACAGCACGTGGTTCCTTGTAGCTGCTCCTGTGGCACCAGCACCTTTTTTTTTTGGTGCTTTTGGGTGCTGGGATTCTTCCCTGCGTTAGCCAGACCAGTTTTATTCCCCTGCAGTGAGCGTGATCGGTGCTGGCTCAGCCAGCTCGGGCAGCACAACCTCTTTCTGTTGCGTCTCTGCCGCTTCTGTGCGAGCCCTGCTGATTGCAAGATCCCCGTTTTACACCCAAACAAATCCGAAACTGAGCTGGGGGAATAAAAAAACGACAGCAGCCTCTTATCTGGCAGCCTTCGGAGAGCCGTGGGAGTAGCTGTGGAGCAAAACTGTGCCGGGAAG
Organism: Clangula hyemalis; assembly: GCA_963989345.1. The sequence continues at coordinate 1,624,568 of OZ022427.1, forward strand.
AGGAAGCTCACGGGGAAATTGTGCAGCTTTTAACGGGGCTGTGCTCGTTTTCCACCAGCCTGGGACGTTGGGAAGCCTGTCTGAGGCCGGCTGGTTGTGTGTATAACCCACGCTTCGCTCGTGTTTTTGCTGCCACCTTTAATTACCAGGAAACTTCCCCCCCCGGGTTCCTGCAGGGAGCTGCATGGAAGGATGGGGCCTAAAACCTGACAATCTGCTCCCTTCCTGCCTTTTTTTTTTTCCCTTGCCTAATGGCTGCAAATCAGATTAAAGCCTTCGGATTGTGTTTCTCAGGGAGACTTTTTATCTGAGTGTCTTTTGAAGAGGATCTTCTTGCTCACTTTAAGCTTAAGCAGGGACACAACACGCAGTCGGGGACACAAAATGCAGTCACGAGCTTTGGCTAACTGCTCTTACTGTTACCTCACGCCACATTTTGAAGCAAAAGGCAAGTCCCAGGTTTCCTGGATCCGTTCGAAGCTCCTGCCTGGCTGGAGGTGACTCTGGCATCGTGTAAACCCAGGTGCTGTGTGTGCTCCCTGCAGTGGTTTGGCCAGGTGAGAGCTATGCAAAACCACGAGCGCTTCCAGGCCGGGGACCTGACGGTTTCGTGAGCACTTTACAGTTTTCCAGGTTAAAAAACAAGGAGCCCGGTGGCACGGTGCTTGCTCTGGGAAGCAGAAAACCCCTTGCGCTGCCAAGTCCCTTGTGCTGAAGCCCCAGATAAGAAGCTGCCAGGGAGCTGTGCCGAGGGGTGCCAGCCTCTCCGAAGGGCTGGGTGTTGCTGCAGCTCCCCTGGGTGACTCCCAAGGAGCCGTATTGCCATAACCACGGCGTTCTGCCGGGCGAGTTGATAATTAACTGCCGCTCCTCCTGCTTGGGAAGAGGTTGCCCTTGGAACAAGCTTTCGGAGGCGTTCAATCTGCCCGTTTTGGGGTTAGATGGGCGTTTGGCTCGGGTTTACGTAGCTTCAAACCCCATAAAAATCGCCACAGCTCTTCCAGGCGACGTGCCCTGGGACAAATCTGGGAGCGCTGTGCACGCCAGAGCTTCTCTTAAAAAACACCGGGGGCTTTGTGAAAGCGAAGCCCGTTTGGGGATTCACCCGTTAGGTGGAAAACTGCTTGGTTTTAAAAAATAAAGGGGGGTGTAGAAGGTCTCAGGCCTCTTTTTGGTGTAGATTACCCAGCGTGGTGTCTTCAAAGCTTTTCCTTAGGGAGGAATTTCTGTTGTAGTTAAAAAATCTGTGTGTGTGCAGAAATATTTCTGTTTAGAAAGGGATTTGATGTGTCTTCTGTCTGGGTAGCAGCAGCAAAACGAAGCAGTAGTGACACAAAGAAGCACGCATGTTATCTCCTTGCGAGGAGCCCCGTGCTTTTCCCACAGCTCCTTATTTTTAGCCGCAGATACCGGAGCAGCGGGGAGGAATTCTTGTCTCAGCTCTTGCTCGTAACCTGCCCTTGCCCCTCTGACTCAGCTCCGAAATAATTCGGGTGTGTGGCTGCTGCGGAGGTGAGAGGAAGCACTCGCTGGCACTGGTGGCAGCTGAATGAGACTTTTCCCCTGCCTTTCCCTCCTAGTTTTTAGGGTTTTTTTTTTTCCCCTCTTCCTTAGCATGATGTAGCAGCCCCTATTTGCAACCCCACACTTTAAATGGGGGGTTAACCTTTGAGGAGAAACAGGCAGGGAGTTTGAGCTCTGCCTGCCCTGACGCTCCTTCATCCTGACTTCCTTTCGCATCGCCGTGCTGATGGGCAGGGGGTTTTCACGTAATATTTCTCTTTCCATCTTTACCCATAAGAAAAATAGATCGCTGCAGCTCGAGGGCCCTGAAAACATCACAAAAATGGGAGGTTTTCTATGGAAGGAGACTTTTTTCTTATTTTTAGACCACCCTGCTGAAACATTTCGGTGCAAGCTCAGCTGCTGCTGCCTTGTTATGAAGTTTAAGTCAGAAAAACGTTTTGGGTAGAGCCCCTGCTTTATGAAACCCCAGAGGAAGTACCCACGAGCTGAGTCCAGAGGGAAAAATCTGTAGGAAAGCCGGCCTGCTTGCTTCTGCTGGTCACAACCCAGCAGCTCCTGCAGGAATTTCGCTTGGCACCTCGTCCTGAAGGCACCTCGCTGGCAAGGCCGCCTCGGTGCGGGCTTTGTAAGCTGTGGTTAAACCCGAGAGGCTGCTTGCTGAAGAGGAACCGTGTGGTGAAAGGTCAGTTTGGAGCTCCTCTTCCCGTGTCAGTGCTCGATTCCCTTTCGGATGCTGGCTTTTGGTGCTTTTCAGAGGCTTTTCTTGCCTCTGACAACTCGGGGTGTCTTTCTGGTGTTTAACTGGCGCTCGATGCCTCTTTTCCGGAGGTGATCCAAGCAGCAGGCTCCTTCCTCGACGCATTTAGGACAGAGGTTGTTTGCCAAATTAACAAAACCCGCTGTAAAAACCCATTTTTACCCGTTTCTTGCAGCTGAGGCAGGTGGCTCACGGCTGCCTGAGCCCGTGCAGCACGTAGGACGAGAACCTGCAGCTCTTCCCTTCCTCTGCCTCTGGTATTGTTCTCCCCTCTCCTGGGATTCGCGTGGCTTTGTGCCCAGCCCTCCCCTGCCTGGTGGCCTCGGGTTATTCCCACTGCTCGAGGCACCGAGGGAAACAGGGGAGTGGGGAGTGCTGTTGGGGCTGTGCTGCAGAGATCCGGGCTGTTTGGGATTTTTTTTGGGGGGTAATTTCGGGTTAAGACACAAAAAAGAAAAGGCGGAAAGTGGCTGCCTTGTGCCGGCTTCCCCGTCAGGGAGAGAGCAGCTTAAGGAGAGGGCTCCAAAAACCTTTAGTGCACAAAAATAACGGGAGAAAATAATAAATAGAGCAAATAATGAGATCTCTGCTCTGAAATACTGCAAAAGCAGCACGGGGAGGCATCCTCTGTGTCCAGCGTGTGCGTGAATTTCCCTGGGTGTTTCCCCTGTGGCTCTTTTTTTTTTTCTTTTCCTGTTGCTTTTGGCTTTGTGGCTGTCAAATCCTCCCCGGGCGGTGTTTGGTTGTCGTCCTGCCTAAATAACGAGGCAATTCACAGCAAAAAAAACCCAAAAACCTGGCTGTCCCTCTCCTTTTAGAGCAGGACCTGCGGTGTGGAGGCCCGAGGGGATGCTGCTCCTCTTCCAAAAGCATCCACCGGCGGAGAGCGTCGCGGGGCTGACCCGAGCAGCAAAGGTGCCTTTCTCCCCCCCCAGCCCTGGCAAACCCAGTGAGCAGAGCAGCCACGGAGCTGTTTTTTTTTCCTTCTTTTTCGCCCCAAAAAACCTCGAACCCAGCTTGGGAGGCAAGCGGGAGCCTCCGTGGCGAGCCCACGGGTGGCGGGGCAGGCAGCCTCTCCACCAGAGCTCTCGTGGCCGTGTCGCGCCTCACGTCGGAAGCGGTGCCTTGGCTAAAACCCAGGCTTTTGTCTCAATTTAGCATCGCTTTTTTTTAGGGCCAGAAAGGCGGCGGGGCCGCTCCTTTCCTCTGCTCGGCACCCGAGGCAATTCCTGCCCTTCCCACCCCTTTTTCCTCCCGGTTTTTGGCACATTTTGGGAGCTTCTGTGAGCTGCCACCCCCTTGGGATCGCTGGTGTGGGGACGAGCAGGTCTGCCACAGCCCCGTTAGTGGGGTCGGGAAGGGCTGGGGCATTTAGATGGGATTTTAAGGGGTTTTGGGGTGCTTGGCTGGGCAGGCTGCAGGCTCCAGTCCCCGCAGGGCGAGCTGTTAACAGCCAAACCCCAAAAAGCAAAAACGACCCCAAGCTCATTCCGTTAATCCCACAGCCCCGTGGATGCCCTGCCGTTATCTTGGGTGCCCATTGTGTGACCTGTGGTGGTTTTTTTTTCCCAAACTGAAAACCTTTTGGGAGCTTTGTGGCTCTCCCAGAAGCGAGGGGATCGTCTGGAGTCCCCAAAAGCTTCTTTTGGGGCAGGCACAGCCCCGTACACCCCTTTGGGCTCCCGTGTGGCCGCGTCCTGCCCCTGCTGCCACGCGCTTGACCCTGGTGCCAGCTGGTTCAGGAAGCTCACCGCCTTGCTTGCTTTTTTTTTTTTCCTTTTTTTTTCCCCTCCCCTCCTTTTGTTTGGTTTGTTTGCCTGAGCTCCCGGGCGAGGGCGAGCCCTCCAAGTGGTTTCCCACGGGGCGAGGCGAGCGCCGCCGGGGACGGAGGACGGGGTGACGGGGACGGGGTGGTGGCACCACCACCCTGCAGGGGACGGGCTGTGGGGAAGATTCCTCCACTACCTGCTCCAGTCGCAGGTAGAGGAGGAATCTTCCTCCCTTCCTGTGTGATTTCGGGTTGTTTGCTCTCCCTTTTCCCTTTTTTTCCCCTCTTTTTTTTTTATTTCACAGTCGATGCTTGCGTTAAATCTCCACGCTATTTGCTCGGGTTCCCTGCTGCCTGTGCTGCTGCTGCTGTGCAGGAGGTGTTCCAGCATCCCACGAGGGGTCTGCCTGGAAAATTCAACCTTCAGAGAGGTTCTCAGGCTTTTTAGAAATAAATAACTAAAATAGGGACAGAATTACGTAGAGGAGCGCTTACTCCATGCGTTTTTGGGGAGCCACGGAAAAGGAAGGGCTCGGGAATCATCGTGCCGACGTTTCTGCAGGGAGTTACTTGGCTTTGCAATTAAATGTTTTGTTTTCAGCCGGGTTTTGTGCATGGCTGGAAGTCCCCTTTGGCCGTGACCTTGCATGAAGCAGAGGAGAGCTGCAGGTATTGAAGCCTCGCCTCCCGGCGCTGCCCGATCACCTCGGTGCTGGGCTGTAAAGACCTGGCTCGCCCCTCCTAGGAAACAGCTGAGTTATTTCACGAGGCTGTGCTCGTTTCCCCTCGCAGCATCCCTCTGGGGTAGTTTTGAACCACCCCAATTTCACGGATGGGGAATTCGAAGCTCTTTGAAAGAATGTAAAAACCCGAAACGAGGGGCTGTGTGTTGCTGAGCTGGCTCCGAGCTACACAAACAGCTCGGTAATGGCAACATCTCCTTTTAAACTCACTTCAATCCCCTTGTAGCCTTCAAACAAAGAATTTATAACGCCAACAAAGATGTCTTGGTGCTCTCCAGGCCCCTCCAGCACCTTTCTGCCTGCAGGAACTGAGGCTGAGGAGAGCCCGTGGTGGGTACGGGCTGGTGGCACTGCAACCAGCGGGCTCTGGTTTAATTTATGGAGGGGAAAAAGAAAAAAACAGCCTCCAGAAACCAGGTTAATCATCAGCTCCAGCAATGCAGAGCTAGGTTTGTCTTGCGCCCAAGCGGCACCGCTTCATTAGCACTGCGGGGCTGTGATTTCGGTGTGAAACTCGGGTGTTTTAGCTAACTTTAAAAAATATATCCATAAATACAGGGCCAGGGAGATTGATACATGGACCGCCTTCTTCTGCAGGCGTTTCACCTTTCGGCAGGGTCCTGGTGTGTGAACACAGAGCTGCTTGTAGTCTTTTTTTTCCTTTTTCTTTTTCTTCTTTGGAGAAATGAAACCGGCCACAGGCAGCGTTTGGTTCTGTTTCCCCTTTTGTCCAACAACAGAGGTGGCATTAAGGCACCGAACCCCGAGCCAGCCTGCTTTCCTCTGCCCTCCCGCCCTGGAGAACCCAGGTTTTGTCCCCCAGATAACCACAACATTGTCCCGGGCAGCTAAGGCAGGGCTGACTTCTCAGCTTAACATAAATTTTGGGGAAGATTCTGATGATTTCTGAGCCTTCGATGCTGTAAATCAGTGGCTTTTGTTGGAGCAGACGGGAGCAATGGGCACGTTGAGAGCAGCAAAGCTCAGCCTCGTCGGTGGTGCTGTGGGTTATCGGGCGGGAAGAAATACCTGCGGGTGTTTGCTGTGTAAACACCACAATTAGATCGTGAAGCAATGAATTGCGGGCGCCTTTCATCTTGGAAATGGGTTATTTTGGGAGGCCCTGGCACAAAGCGAGGGGTTGGATTAATTTTTTTTCGGAGGAGGTTTTGTTCCTTTGCTCTCCTTTAACCATTTCCATAGTAACCAGCAGGGACCGAACCGGGATTATGGCTTCAATAAGGAAAAAGCTGCAGGGCCGTAGCTCAGGCTCTTATAAATCCCCTATTTATACGATTACCGCGAGGACTGCGACGAGCAAATGGCTTCCAAACAGCTCCTGATCAATATCGCTGCATCTCGGGTCCCAAGAGCGTCTCTGACTCGCCCCACAGTGAGTCCGTTCAGCACAGAGGTTGGAGAGATCAAGGAGAGCGGCCAACGTCACCACAAAGGACGACGGCTGCTCCTTACCTGGATGAAGCCTGGGTGTATCGAGCAGAAAATGATGCTGTGGGACCTGGGAGCTTTTATTTTATTTTATTTTTTTTCCTTTAACACCAGCTCCTGCAGCCAGGAAGCAGGGAGAGCAGCTCCAGGGATGGAGCCTGCTTTTTCTCCAGCTCTGACCCCTTTTAACTCCTGGAGAAGAGACGTTTATTTGCCGGAGAAGCACTTGACTGGTAACAAAACCATCCTCTGAGCCTTAAATGAAAGATAAGGAGAGCTTCAGGATTCCGGTCACTCCCCGAGGAAAGCGAGCTGCTGTTAGGTCCCGGGAAGAGGAGAAGCTGTCGGGTCATTTTGTTGACTTTTAGGGGCTTCAGGGGATCACCAGCTGCATTTAACGTGGGCGCCCAGGGCCAGCTGAGCAGCCCAGGGGATTTGGGGAGGGATGGAAACGCAGCAGGACGGGCAAAACGGGAGATTCAAGCAGAAATTAAACCCCTGCAGTTTCCTTACTGGGACTTTGGTAAGGGCCAGCCCTGAGCAGAGGGGGAAGCAGTTCTTCAGGCTGATTTTTAAGACGGTGGAGAGGAGGAAACAAATGCAAGCTTGGCTTCATGAAGCCTCCTTTGGGAAGGAGGTAAGAGCCGCACTTGTGTCACGTGGGGACGACGAGCTGCTCCCCAGGCCGGCGGTGATGAGAGGATGTTAGGCATCGAGCAAAACCACTCCAAATCAGCACTCGTGGGTAATTTGCACCTAGGAATCCTAAAATAATCAGCCCAAGAGGTCGTTAGCCTGCTGCGTTTTGATTTTGATCTTTTTTTTTTTCTTTCCGAGCACTGGATAAATTCCAGAGGGCTGGTAAAACATCGCGGTTTGAGACTCTGGGCCAGAGGGGTGAGCTGGGTCAGCAAAGTGATTTATTTAGGGCCCTTTTTGGCCCTAAACCTTTGAAGGCGACGCAAAACCCGGCCGCTTCCCTTGTTGTTACGGTGGAAGGAACCAGAGGGCTGCACGGGCTCCTGCCAGGAAGGAAAAGCGCCGAAGCCCAGGGGGATTTCTCATTTCTCACATTCCTGGGCACGGCGCCTGGATCGCCCGGCACCGCTGGCTCCCCGTGCACCGAGGGCTGCGACCTGGCTCCCTGCAGCCACCCGGATGGGCAGGAGGGGTTATTCTGCTGGAACAAAGAGTGGGAATCCCAAAATGCCAACCCAGAGCTCGGGAGGTGATAGAAATGCTGCCTGCCACCTCGCTCTGATCGAGGCTCGCCTCCCCACAGACCCCGCTTTGCTTCCCTCGGGTACGTGTGAGCGCCTTCCAGGCTGCTTTCACCGAGCTGGCCTGACTGTGGAACTGCCAAATGTGGTTTTTTCCTTCCTCCTGGTGCTGCCAAGGAGGGGAGCCAACCGTGCTGACCGAGTGTGGCTCCTCTCTGAGGTTTTTTTAGGAGCCAGCCTCGCGGGCATCCCGCTCGGTGAGGAGCGTGGGCTGGTACCTCCGGGCTTGCTGCCGGCCTCATAAGCACTGCGGGGAGGCAGCTGAAGCCCTTCTGCAAATCTTTCAGCCAAACCCCGATGCAAATCTGGGATTTTCTGCCCCCAAACGGGCAGTGGGTTGGACTCTTAACCTCCGATCTCTTTGTGAAGAGCGGGAGGCAGCTGAGCAAAACCCTTCCTGCTGCTAGCTCCGAGCCAAGGGCTGCCGCTGCGCCGTCTCCTCGCTGTTTACCTTGCAGCCTACAAGTCCGTGAGCTCTTTAATGCCAGCGGCTTATCTTTGAACTGTCTCCTTGCAGGGACTGAAGGATGGGAGGGACTTTTGTTTGCAGGCGCTTGGCAAGCGGCCTCGCAGAGCCTGGCTGCGTCTCCAGCCTCAGGAGCAGCTCGCCACGGGGTGCTCGAAAAGAGGAATCGGGCGAGGGTGGAAGGGCAAGGGGGGGTTATTTTCGGCTCCTTTCACAGTGTTGAGGGTTTAGGTAGGGGAAAGTGAAGCTGAGCTGAGAAATGGGGAGAGCCCAGTTGCTGCTGTGCACCCGTGGGACCGCCACCAAGCACAGGGAGACATCAGACACCCGTGGGACGAGCTGGGGAGGCGATTTGGGGAGGAGCCCTTCCTGCCCTGAGCTGAAGAAACGAAAGTTGGGACCCAGCTGGCGAGCACGAGCACGTGAAGAGGACGACAGAGGAGAAAATTCAGAGCCCAGCGGAGCAAGCCCTGAGATGCTGCTGCTGTGTCGAGCGATGGGGTAAATCCAGCGAGGGTGGAGAAGAAAAAAAGAGACGGGGCAGCGGTGAGACGAGGAGCTGTAAGATAAGACCTGTGTTCGAGCCTGTGCCTCTATCAATAAATGATCACGTAACGAGACCTGACTCAGCCCTTGATCCCACACTCCATCCTCACCCCAAAACCGTGCTTGTGGGGGAATCACCTCCAAGCAGCCGGCTGCGTGCGGGAGGAAGGAGATGTTTTAAAGTATGTGCGACCCCTCTAAGGCTACGGATGCTTTAATGGCATCTTTGCAGCTCTTCTACGCTCAGCTCTGCAAGCTCCGGCCTCCCGCGGGGGCTTTTTTTGGGGTGAGGAAGGGTGGAAAGCAGAGGAAGGAGCTTCTCCAAGGCTCAGCGGGGTGCTGCTGGCCATGCACGCTGCTCGGTGCCTTGTGTGTGAAATCAAGGAGCGCTGTGAATCGGCTGCGGGCTGGCACCCTGAGTCCCCCACACACATTTAGGGCCTTGTGACAGCTCCCCGCACGCAGCAGTGGGTGAAAAACGCTGTTTTCTCACCGCTCTGCCCCTTTTCTGTGTGAATTCACCCGCTCAGAGGCGGCACGAGAAGCCCTGCGACTCGCTGCGGGGCTTTGGGCACCACGCTCACGAAACCAAAATCTTGCTGACAGCCTGCGGACAGCAAACGGTCAGGAATTCCTCTTCCTGGGGGGAAGGCTCGAGACATCCCTTTCGGACCTCGTTTGCGTTCTGCTTTCACACCGCTCTGCCCGATTTTCAGCGGGTGGTGGCAGGGAGCAAATGGCCCCGTGCGGTTGGAGACGCGCCGTCGCCTGGAACCTCGCTGCCACCCTCGTTATCCTGCGCTTTCTCCTGCTTGGCTTCTCTGAGAAATGCAGGACATTAACAGGACTTTAGGAAATATTTGGGTGGCGATGGGGAATGGGTTGCAGCAGGTACCTGGCACCAGGGGGGCTTTGGGCAGGCTGTAGGGGAGCGGTGGGGTTTCAGTGCCAAATTATTTTGGTGTAGGGGGGAAAACGATGTGCAGTGGTGCAGGACACGCAAGCCCGTGCTGGGAAATGAATATTTTCTCCCCCAAATCTCTTGTTAGGGTTTCAGAACGTGCTCGAAACCCTCCCAGATAAAACTCCAGTGAGAACGTGGGCCGGGAGAGCGTGCGCAGAGTGCGAGGAGATGAAAGGAAGGAGAAAGTGAAAGAAGGTGCTTCCCCCAGCTCGCACAGCAGCAGAAAGCTGCTCGTGGGCTGCTTTCACCCAGCCCAGCTCTGTACTGGAGGAGAAATATGTGTGTGATGGCAGAAGGCTGCTTCTGAAAAACAAAACCCACGTTCAGATGGGGTTAAAACAGCTAAATACTGGTTTTAGGAGTGATGGTTGTTTTATTTTTCCCCTTTATAAAGAGCACCGTTTTGTTGAGGAGCTGAACCCGAGCACCTCCAGCCTGCGCTGGGCCTGAGCCAGCAGCGAGCCGTTTGCACCTGAGCTGGTTTTTTAACCTGGGTTGCAAAATTAGCATTTTAAAGCTTTACACATTCAAGGGTTTTTTCTCGCAGTTTCGCTTTCTCGGAGCCGTTCCTGGTGCAAAAGGCAGAGGCGGACGCGGGCCCAGGAGCAGCCCCGTGGATCGCAGCAGCCAGGCGTTGCAGGAGCTGTGTGTTTATGAGCAGGTAGCTTGGGGCAATCCCCTCCACGCTGAAGGAAACGCAGCCTCAGCCTGCCAGCTGCTGGGCTTTGGCTTCTCATCCTGAGCGCGCCGGGGGTGTTAAACCATCAAGGTGACTCCTGCCAGGGAAATCCTTCCTTCCTCGCCTTTGCTGAGCGCTGCCACTGCCTCTGAGGGCAGAATTGAATTTTCCGTGCCAGCTGGTGAAGTACTAAGAGGAGAAAAAGGAAAGGCAGCTTCGTTTCCAGCTGTCAGACCTCAGCGGTGGTTTCAAGCCCCCGTGGAGGGGCTCTGAGCTGGGCTGCCCTGCGTGGCTGCAGGGCCTGACGGAGCAACCCTTTGTCTTTTCAGAACAAGAGCAGCGGCGAGCCCGAGAGCAAGCAGTTCAGAAGAGATGACGAAGAGGAGACCGTCAGGCACAAGTAATTATTTATTTATTCCGAATTCTCTCTCTCTCGTATGCACAGTTCGGGCACTTGCCCTCGTGTTCGCCGATTAGGATCGCGGAATCGCGGAGTGGTTGGGCTTGGAAGGGACCTCAGCGCCCACCTAATTCCACCCGCTGTGCCACCACCACGCCAGGTTGCTCTGAGCCCCATCTTTGGCTTCTGACACACAACTGGGGTTGGTTTTGGTGTGAATTTAACCTCCTGGTCCGGGATGGGGGAACGCCGAGGAAAGCCCTGCAGCCAACTTGCTGTATTTCGGGGGGCAGCAAGGGGAAGGTGATGCCCTCGGAGGCACCTGCAGTACAGATCGATTCCACATCTATCGCTCCATCCCCATCACTCACACGTGCGTGGTTTAGAAGTGCTTTTTTTTTTCCATGCACCGGGGCTTTGCAGCTCACACGTGGCCCACCGCTGTTTGCTCTCATCACCAGAAAAAGCGAGCACAAAGCCAGCCGAGGCAGGGTGCCGCTCCTGGCAGGGCCAGCTGACTCTGCAGTGCCTTTCCTGCTGCTAAAAACACCGCCAGGTCTCCTTTGGAGCCAAGGGGGGGGTGAAATTGGGCTTGAACTTTCGGGCCGCGATCTCTTCTTTCGCAGGAGGCGAGCGTCAGGGCTGCCGCCGCAGGCGGGCACAGGGGAATTGCTGAGAAAATGGAGCGAGATCCCCGCTGCCCTGCCTGCTGCTGCTGGGGAATAACTCCTGGCAGGAGCTCGAGAAGCACCAGGTGTTGGTTTTTTTTTTGGTTTTGGGCTGGGAGCGCTTCTCGGGACCGATCTCAGAGGCTGAACTTTCATCCGGAGGCACCGCCGGTGGGTTTCGTGCCGGCAAGAGTCACGGGATCCGGGCTGAGGCTGACGCAGGAGTTAAAGATCTCGGAAACGCTGGTGAATAATGAACGAGCAGCTCTCGCTTTCCAGCCCTGCCACCTGATCTGCGGCGTGGCGAGGTGCTGTCAGGTGCTGCTGCCCTCGGACGAGGAGCATCGCGTCTCCTGCGCTCCTTGCCACGCAGTGAGCGGCACCGTCCGTCGGGCTAGCAGCGATGTGCATCCCTACACCCAGCTTTAATCCTGAAATAATCATTTTTTTCCTCTTTTGACCGACTTTTAGGCCAGGGATCGCTTCTTTTTAGCCACCGCAGAGCCACCTGAAGCGTATCAGAGGTGACGTGGTTTTATATCAAACCTTCAGCATCACCCCTGTTGATCCAGGAGGTCTTTTTTCCAACGTCAGGGAGCTCTCCTCGTGCAGCAGGTTCAGCAAATCCTTCCTCTGCCTGCAGCGATGCCCTTGAAACCTCACTGAGCTTATGGGCAGAGCGAGCAGGAACCCCTGTGCAGTCACCAGGAAACTGCCCGTGGATGGAGGGCATCTCCTGAAATTCGGGGGAGTGATGCCTCCGGGGAGGGAGGCAGCTTTTGGGGCGAAAAGTTTCCTTTCCAGCTCGCTTTCCCCGCAGGAGCCTGTAGCTCTTTGCCAGGATCCAAATGTGACTTTTGCAAGGCAAATGAGAGCAAGATCGGCTCGGCAGCAAACGTTTGAATCACAAATTTGGCCGAGGCGAGTCGTAGCTTCGCAGCTCAGCTCCAGCCCGGCCCGGGATTTCTGTTTGACTCGTTGAATGCCCTTTTTTTTTTTTTTTTTCTTTTCTTTTTTCTGCGGGCTGAAATCAGCCGGGTGCTTTGACCGAGACCTAGGGGGCCGGCAAGCCGCTAACTCGCTTCTCATCTCAGATTTTCATTTCCCGGTTGGCTCAGCTGAACTTTCTCAACCCTTCGAAAAGGGGGAACCGCTGAGCGCCAATGCCTCGCCGCCGGCTGGTGCTAAAAGGTGAGCTGAGATGATCTGCTCCTGCTCCCGGGAGCTGAAACGTGCCCTGGCTGCTCCCTCACCCCCCAAAAACAAGAGCCTCGGTGGCTGGGCTGCTTCCTCAAGCTGCAAACCACCAAAAACACAGCGGAGGGAGGTGAAACCTGGTGGCTCAGGAAATAATCTTGCGGCCAGCGTGCAGCCTTCGGGCGCACCGTGTAACTGGGGAAGCTGATCCTGCTTTGGGGGTGCCCTGCAGGAAGGCAGGAACAGCTTTGGCTGCTCTCTCACCCTCATGGGCTGGGATTTAGGGCTGCTTTGGCTGCTCCTCAGCCCTTTGTGGCCTCCTCGGGGTGGCTATCGGGGCAGGACTGACCCCCAGCCAGGCTTTAACCACAGCCTGGTTCCTCCTCCCAGCCTCGGGGGCCAGGACTTTGCACCCTGCAGCAGGGCCAGGAGCCTGCTTTGCAGATCTCTTCTAGCTGCCAGCGTGACGACACCATTTGGGGCAGCTTCCTGTTTTTTTTTCTGCAGCTCTCCCCCCTCTATTCTCTATTTTTTTTTTTTTTTGTGTGTGTTCCTTGTTATTATCTTTCACGCCGCGAGATACCGCGGCGGGAACAAGTGCTGACGAGGCCCTCGGTGCAAAACGCAGCAATTTAAGCTCGGGTCTGCCTCTCTGGGGGGTTGATATTTCTAATAGTTTCAGCGCCTGGGTTTATTTTCTTGCCAGCTCTGCTGCCCAGGGGCGTCGGGGCGTTAAAAGCGTGAATAAAAACCCAAGGCAGGGCTTGCAAAAGGAAGGGGGATCAGAAGTCGTCGCCGTAGCTAGAAATCAAACCTCAGTGAGCTGCTGCTCCTCAGCTGCTGCTGTTTCACCACTGAATCAGCCCTGAACGTTGCAGCTCGGCTGAGTGCTGGGCAGGAGCCGGGGGAAGAATGTCACGGGGCAGGGCAAAACCACTTGTTTTTATTTTTTCTTTCTTTTTTTCTTTTTTTTTTTTCACACCTCCCCTCTGCACAAAGAACGCAGCAGCAAATCTGCTCCGCCGAGGCAGGAGCACGGTATCCGCCGTGCCCTCGTCCTCCCTCCCGTCCTGGAGAGCCTTGTGGAGGGATCAAAAAATATTAAATACGGGGAAAAAAGCACATCACATCTGTAAGGAGGTGGTGTTTTTTGATAGCCAAACCCCTGCCTTGCCCCCCTCCCAGCCGTGCCCTCTTTATTTCAGTAGCCGCTGCTGGCTACGTCCCTCCCGTAACCAAACCGGAGCGTTCTGGGGGCTGAATTTTGGGTGTTTTTTTCCTCCCTCTGTCCTGCCTGCAGGCAGGGGGTTGGCGTGGTGCTCGGCACCCCTGAGCCTGCCCTGACCATCTTTTTATTCCCAGCTTGCCAGCTCTGTGCTGTGCGGGGATGCGAGGTGCTGCAGCGGGTGTGAGCGTGGTTATCCAGGCGCGGCGCCGCAGGGGAGCTGCGCTTTGAGGTGCTCTTTGAGGAATATCAAGGCTGCCTGGGGGAATATCGAGGTCCTGAGGTCCTCCAGGTGCCACCAAGACACCTCCAGGGCCTCTTCTTGGCTTGAGCCTCGAGGCTGGCAGGCTGCTTCTGCCCTACCACCAGCTGGAGGAGCTGGAGAAGCCCCATAAAGCGCGCTCCTGTGCCAGGACGAGGAGGAGCGCTGCAGGGCATCCACAACCCGGATCCCCCTCTGCAAATTGAGCTTCACCCCGGTCCCATTTACTGCTGCAGATGCTTGTGTGTGTGCCCGGGAGATGCTCGGCTGTCTGTGAAAACCGTGTGGGAGGCCAGACAGCCTCGTGGCACCCTCCTGGTGCATTTGGAGTGCTCCTCCTGCAGCACCCGGAGATGCATCTGCCCGCCCCGAGCCCTGGCTGCGCTCCCCGAGGAGCACGTCCTGAGACAAAAAAAAAAAAAACTCCAAAAAAAAAAAAAACCCAAAAACCTCCTCGGCGAGCTTGGGGGCTCGAGGTGGAAGAGAGGCGCCTGTTTTTTGGCATTCCTCGAGTGCCTCTGGGAGGAGGATGCGCTGCGACACGCTCGGCTCTGCGCCGAGATCCCTCTGCAGGGGCTGGGGGAGCTGCCGGGCTCTGCCCCTGCTTGTTGCTCCCTCCTCTCCTGCCCCGGGTGAGGAATCCAGGAACGGGTGAGGAATCCAGGAACGGTGGGAAAGGCTTCACCCCCTTGCTCAAACAGCAAAAAAAAAATAGGGTTGTGAAACGGAACCTGCACCGGGGCCGGGCGCACAACAAGTCTCGCAGTGCCCCCAGAGGGTGGTGGTGCTGCAGCAGCCCCTCGGCACCTCCCTCGTGGCTCCTACTTCTCTTGCGTGCCCAAATGCGGCTTCCCAGGGCCTCCCAGGAGCGAGTGAAGCTCGGGGAGGCAGAGAAAAACCCCAATTCTTGCCGTGGTTTCTCTCTGAAGGGCGAGATGGAAAGTGTCACCAAGGATATTTGGTTTCGAGCGGCTTGGAGCGGCCGTGCCACAAAGTGGCCGGCTCTGAGAGCAGCTCGAGGAGGTGGAAGGGCAGCCAGTTCTCACACCACACAGCGTTTCTCCAGGCCTTCGGGAGAAAATTGCCCGAACCAGCTTGAGGTAAGGGTGTGAGAACACCCAGGACTTCCCTAAAAGAACGCAAAGTCTCCAACCTGGCACTCCAGAAATAATTACCGGGGGTCTGGCCGTTAGGAACGACTTGGTTTGGATGCTGGCTCGCTTGCAGCATCCTCACGAGCGACAGGACATCAGCATGGAGACCTAAAAAGTCCATTTATCACTCGAAGAATGATGTTTGCTCCGCGAAGCCCTCGGGGCTGGGGGAGTGAAGGTTTTTTTGGTTGGTTTTACAACCCCAAAAGCAGCGTTGGGCGTCCTGCGATGTGCACGGAGCCTCTCCTGCGTGCCGTGCCACATCCAGCCCTCCTCCTTCCCCAGGAGGAAGCTCCGGGCCTGCGAGGGAAACTGGATTTGAGGCGTTTTTTTTTTTTTTTGTTATCGTGGGCACTTGGCTAATCCATCACGTGTGCAGCACGCCGGGCTGGCTTTCTGGAAGAACCGCTGACACCTGGGCTTTATTCAACCCACCCCTGCGGGAGACCCGTGGCCGTCTGGTTAACTGGATATTTTTAACCCTTTTAATCCTTCCTGCTCTTTTGGGGGCCTGCTCCTCATCCGTCTGTCTTTATGGATGGATAGAAAATTGGGGAGAGCAAAGCAGCAGCTGCTGGTGAGCCGAGCACCGCGGGGTTCGCCTGCTGAAATCCCCCGTGGGTGCGCTGGGCGCTGCCGATTCCCGGAGGCAGGTGCAGGAGCTTCTCCAGCATCCAGCAGCTAATTAAAGGGATCCCTTTCTGCTTTGTTTTCCCCTCCCTCCTGCAGCTGTGCGCGGCTTTAACAAGGAGCCGAAAGCACCGGGGCGGGGGGGGGGAACCAAGCTCGTGCCCTGCATGGCACGAGGGGAGCTGGGCACAGCCCCGCGGCTGCTTCCCCTTCTGCAGGACCTCTGCTGATGCTGCTCCCGTCTGTGCCAGGACCTGCTGGGTTGTGCAGTGCCTTTTTTTTTTTTTTTCATTTTAATCTCGTGGAGAAATCTCCGGCGAGCACGGGCAGCACCGGCTAGCAAGGCTTTTGTTTGCCAGCCGAGGTGGGGCTTTCTGTGGGCTAAGCACGGAGCGAGCAGCTTGCCCCGGCAGCCCCTCTTCCCTGCTTGCTCCCCACGCGGTGCCGGCCTCCCGATGAGTTTGGGAAGGGGCTGAAGCTTGTGGGAACGTTGCTAAATAGATTTCGGCTGGCGTGGCCGGGGCTGAGCAGCCAGCATTGCAGGCACGAGCTGGTGATGTTGAAATAGGGCTTGGCAGGGCGCAATGGTAACGTCTCGCTGGCCTGAAGGAAACAGCTTGCTCGGCTCCCAGCTCTCGTTTCAGCCCCTCTGACCTTAGGGGAGCCTGTGTTTGGTTTCTGGTCAGCTGTGGGAGAATCCTAAACGTGAGCTACACCCAGCAGAAAGCGGGGGAGAGGCCGAAAGTCAGCGTCCTGCAGGCTCTGGTGCTGCCGCTTGCTCCGCTAAATCCTCTCCAGCGAGCAGGAGCAGGCTGGTGGCCAGATGTCCAGCATCACAGCCTGATACCCCGTTGCCTCCCGGGCGAATTAGCTGCTTCCCTCCCCTCTGCCTCCGAGGTCAGCCACAAAATTTGGCTGTCCCTAAGCTCCCGGCGTGCCGGTGAGTGCTGTGCCTGGCCATGGCATCGCCTCCTGCCAAAAATAATCGCTCGATCATCCAAGCTAAGGCTTCCTGAAAAGCCCTGCTTTGCTGGCTGGGGAGTGACGCTGCTGGGTCCGGGTTAATGCAATAAATTCCTCCTCCTGGGGCACGTGTGTGTAAAAAAAAAACAACCCTGTAAAACCTCACAGCAGCTTGTCCTCGGGGGTGGCTGCTTCCTGCGCCGGGCGCAGTCCAGGCGCGCCTGGCCAGGGGGAGGTATTGAAGCAACGGGCGAACCACGAGCTAATCACGCCCCTGAGTTTCTTTTAAGCATCCTTTCTCCAGCAAGCCGGCTGAAATGAAAAGAAATGGCTCGTTTGTAGCCCAATTTGAGGCAGGAGAAGGCGGCAACCGGCCGAATTTGCCAGGGATGGGGAGGGCAGGGTGCTGTGCCCCGGGGCTGTGCGCTTGTGCTCCGGGGGGGTTTCCCTTGTGCTTCCCACCGCTCCCATCCTTCCCCTTCTCATCCTGGGCTGTAGCTCGTGTCCTTTTCTCATCCTTTCATCCCTTGCTTTCCCTGCGAGCCCCCAGGGACGGGCTGTATCTCACCACGGAGCCTGGCAAAGCTGGAGCAAAGCTGGAAAGGAAAGCAAGGGTTTGCCTTCGGGTCTCGCAGCGGAGTGAACAGCAAGTGTTCGCCCTCTGTGGAAATCCGTGCGGTGGGCACCTTAAAGCCCTGTGTTTGTACGGTCCGAAACAAGCTCCCAGTAATGCCACTCACCTCAGGCACCGGCTGTAAATTAACAAAACCCCAAACAAAGCCCCCTTTTTTTTTGCTTCTCCAGCTCTCCAGCCGAGCCGGGGGGCGGCCCGGGGATCGGCTCTCCGCGGGGAGGAAAAATGGTGCTGTTTGATTTCTGTCCTGCCTGATACAGATGTCCTGGATCCATCTTTGCGCTGGGGGCTCTCCGTGTCCTCCTGTGCCCCTGCACAGCCCCGTCGGCACTGCCTGAGGCTGTGCTGAGAGCCGGGGCAGGATCAGAGCCGGCAGCGAGTGCCTGGGGTTGTGCTTGAACCCATTAAACGCCCCCAAAGCCTTTACATGCATTTAATCGCCAGCGTGCCCGCCCCTCACTGCTCTCTGCTCTTCTCCTTCCTCCCCAGGGAGATCAAACTGCGAAACTACGACCCCGAAGATGAGGAGCTGAAGAAGAGGAAGGTGCCCCCGGCCAAGCCGGCCTCAGGTGAGCAAACCCTGGGAGCTGGGGCGAGCGGGGAGCGAAGCAGAAGCAGTGCTGGTGCTGCTGCCAGATCAGGCAGAGCCCTCGCAGGGGTTTTATTAACTGCTGGAACGAGGCTGACAGCACCCTGACAGCACATTTCATCCTCTCCTGCTGCCAGGCAGCGTTCAGGGGGCACGAGGCAGCACTTAATGGGCAAAAAAACCAGCACAGGACTCGGCATCCAGCCGGAGGCGGAGACCTGGTCGGCAGGAATGCTGATGCTGTGCTTTCTTTATCCTTTTTTAAAAAGTGTTCGACTTCCTTCCACTCTTCCCCTGTGTGTGGTTTGGGATCGGGAACAGCAATTTTTGAGTGTTCCCGGTAAAGCCCAAGCTCCCTGCCACCCCCCTTTGGAGCTGCAGTGCCCGTCAGGTGCAGCTCCTGTGCCTGCAGCAACCAAACCCCCTGTCCTGGGGCACTTTGTGCCGGGGCTGGGGAGGGAGGAGGACGGAGGAACCGGACTCAAAGCGGTTTCACATTAAACACACCTCGGGCACACGCGTTTGCTGCAGCAGGATTCGGTTCATCCCTGATGGATGGGCTCAAGCCTCGGTGCTTGCACTCCCTCCTTGCACCGACACCTTGATTAGCAGAGGGAAAGCTGCGTGGTTACCCCTTAGCTCCCCTTTCTTCCCTGATATCTGGAGCTCCCAGATACCTTACAGAAGGGCAGGGCTGGAGCTCGGTCCCTGCGAGGTGCCCCACGCTGTGCCCTCGGAGGTGAGTCACAAATTGCAGATTCCAACCCTGCAGAGCTGCCGAGCAGCTCATCACTGCAGACCTTGCCAAATAGGACTTGAACCCAGAAGACTTCCTGCTGCTGGCTACTCTTTGTGGGGTTTGCCTCGCTTTCAGGTGGTTTCTGGGAGTCTCTGAAAGGGTTTGGGTGGCGGAAGGGCGCGTGGACCCACGGGGATTCGCTCGTAGGGGATTCCTCTGAAGGTGACGCTGTTCAAACGGGCTTTAATAAAAGCTGCTCTGAAACCAGGCTGGGTTTTCGGGTGGGTTTTTCCCTGGTGTCCCCTTGCTGTGCCTTGTGCTGACGCTGGTCCTGTTCCCCCATCTAGTGGAAGACGTGGTGAAGGAGCAGCTGGAGGCTGCCAAGCCGGAGCCCATCATCGACGAAGTGGTACGTGCACCGAGAGCTGCTCCGTTTCGGGCACGCCTCTGCCTCCCTTCCAGCTCTCACTGCCTCTCTCCTCTTCCTCCCTAGGATCTGGCAAACCTGGCCCCCAGGAAGCCGGACTGGTGAGTGCTTGAGGTCCCGGTGTGTCACCGTCCCCTCGGGGTTGTCTGGGTTGGGTTAGAAGTGCTAGAAATGGGAAACTCAGCTTGTCCTGCTAGGAAAAGCGCAACGTGGCCCCTGCCTTCACGTCTGCCCGGGGTTGGGGATTTGTTCTCACCCTCTCCTCCTCCTCCCCAGGGATTTGAAGCGAGATGTCGCCAAGAAACTGGAGAAGCTGGACAAGAGGACTCAGAGAGCCATTGCTGAACTGATACGTGCGTCAGGGTGCTGCGGGGTGCTGTGCGGGGTCACCCCACGCAGGGCACACGTGGGGAGCTCCCTGCCTTGCTGCTGGGCTGGGGAGGGACTGGTGGAGCTCGATCCCCTTCCCAAAAGGGGAAGGCAGCCCTTTTGGGGTTGCCCCATGCAGCTCACATAGCAGAGAAGGATGCTTTGCAGGCACAGGGGCTGCACTTTTTGGGTCCTCAGCCTCTCCCTGCGGGTTTCCCAGGACGGGAGGCCGATTGCGAAGCAGCTGCTGCTTCTCTCTTGCAGGAGAGCGACTGAAAGGGCAGGAGGAGGAGCTGGCCTCAGCAGTCGGGTCAGCGAAGCAGGATGGAAGCGACTCAGACTGAAGAACTCCATCCAGCAGCCTCGGGCACGGGCTCTGCCAGCAGCACCGAGCCCATGGCTCTCAGGTGGAGACCCCTCGCTGGGACACGCTGAAGCCCCCAAGTGCTGCCGTGCAGCTGCTGTGCGCTCAGGACCTGCTCTGTGCTGGGAAAAGCGCCCAGCTGAGAGGCTAACATGTTTTTTTTTTCTTTTCCTTGACATTCCCAGACCCTCCGGGCTGTGCAGCCTGTGCCCCTCCTCCAGATGTTTTATAATGGACAGAGTTTGTTGGAAGAAATCTTTTCATAATAAAAACGGTCCCGCCGTGGAAGAAGCTGTCGCTTGTTCTGTCAATTAATTGAGGCAGCTCAATTAATCCTCGGGGGCTTCAGCCCACTGGGTCTGCAGGTCCCTGTCCCCTTCACGTCCCGTGGCAGCGGGGATGTTGCAGGTCGGGCACCTCGGCCAGCCACCGGGGCTCCCACGTTCTGCGTTTGAGTGGAAAAGCGGTTTTGTCCCGAGGTAAAACATCTGGTGCACATAGCCCTGACGGCAGGATTTAGAGCAGAGTTAACCTGTGGTAAAAATAGCTGTTCCTCTTACTGCACGCATCCCGCTGCTTTTAAAAGCCTGTTGAAAGAGCAGCTGGGAGGAGAGGTCCTTCACGGAGCTCTGGAAGGGGCGCAGCAGCCTGCCTGGGATGGCATTTCTGAACCAGGACGAGGTCCTTGCAACTTCTCCTTGGTTGCAGCCACCCCAGGAGCCAGCCCTAATGCCCCTCACCCCTCTGCCCGGGCTGTTTCTGGCCAGAAATTCCTCAAGGTCTCTACCACGGTGAAGGTTTTGTCCGGTAGCCAGCAGCTGGACTTGGTGATCCTGGGGGGTCCCTTCTGATTTAGAGGATTCTGTGAAAAATGGGGGTGGATCAGCTGGTGTGGGGACACCCTCGGCGTGGGGCAGAGCACGTGGTGATGCTCTGAGGGGCTCGACTTGCTTTAAAAAGGACAGGACCCACCGACCTGTGGCACTGACAGCTTCTCCATCACCAAAGCAGAGCTGTCTGCTGAGCTGGTGGCCTTCCCTGCTGATGAATTAGAGAGTATTTCACGATGGCTCCACCGTGTGGGTACATTTGTGCTTATTTATTAATTATCTTGGTCATCACATGCCTTAACGTGCGGTTCCTTCACCGGGAAGGAGATTGGGGAACGCGATCCCACATCTCCTGCAAAGCCACGGCCTCTCCTCTGTCAGATGCCCTGTAGATGTCAGCAAACCTCCGCACACAAAGGAGCACACCAAGGGATGCAAACTCCCTGAAAGCTCTGTTTTTCCTCAGTTTGGCTGCAGGCACAGCCCTTTCCGGAGCAGAGGTGCCCGTCTTGTCCTCCTGCTCGTGGCAGAGCAGCTGTTTGAAGTCATATTTCCTCGCTACGACAAAACGAAAGCAATTAAAACCCGCTTTTCTGGACAAAGGGAGCATTCTTGAAAGAACTGTTTTCTCTTGGAAATGAAAAATCAAAAAGGTTTTCTTTCCAGACAAGCCCAAATGAAACGTCTTGGATTTCCCTCGCCCACGAGCTCTCTGTTTCTGTTCCAGGCTGAAAGGGCGTAGGGATCGTGCCCGGGTCCTGGGCTTGGAGATGTGGCTGGGATGGGGAGAGCTTGGTTCCAGCTGCCTGGTATGGACCTGAACCCCAAATCCCTGGGATGGGGGTCCCGATATGAGGTGGGGGTCCCTGTATGGGGTGGGGGTCCCTGTATGCGACCCCAAACTCTTTGTCCCATGGATTTCATTTAGTCCTTGGCTGCGTGGCCACAGGGTGAGGGGCTTTGTGCCTTTTAAAGGGCTCTGCCCCGAGCCCGTGTTTATCCTCAGGACCCTTCAGCATCCCAAACAAAGCTTCTGGTGGCCCAGGGGCAGTTTTAACTTAACCACGGGGTTTTTGTGATGCGTTGTGGTGTCCCAAGGACCCACCTGAAGCCCCCTTGGGGAGCTCAGTCCTGTGCACGTGTCCTTGGGGTGCTGCTGTGATGGAAACCCTCCGAAAAACATCATGGATTTGCTTCCCTCGGTTTCCCTGGAGGAGGGGAGCTCCTCTGAGTGCTGGGCTGGAAGAGGATGACCAGAAATGAGAGTCCCAACAACCGGGAGGCGACTTGGCTCGAGGTCCTTGGAGAGGTGGACAGCGGGACCAGAATTAACAATTTCCTCAAGCAAAGCAGATTGGAAAGGCCAGGGGAGAACGCCTTTCCGTGCCCTGCTTTTTGAAATGGGGAAAGAGGTGGCCCAGGAGGGTTTGCAGGCATAAACCGCTCCCTTTGGAAACCTCGGGGTGTTTTGGGGTGGACGTTGGGGTATTTGCTTCATTGAATCTTCACTTTCTGCCTCCCTACCAGCAGAGAGCTTGGGGACACGCCTGGAGGTCACCGGGTCCAGCCCAAGCAGGGCCACCTGGAGCAGGTTGCCCATGGCCATTTCCAGAACGGGGACAGCCCTGAGGACAGCACAGAGCTGGCTGTTAAAAAAGACCTCAGGATGGTCTCCTGAAGGCTTTTGGGACCCAGTTTTGGGGCTGGGTTCCACCCCTGGTGCCTGCCTCCTCCAGGAGGTGGAGGTTCAGCATCTCATGTGCATCACCCCCTTACAGCCAGCAGCTCACAGCAGAGCCCAGTGCATCTCTAAAAGTCCGTGTCAGTCAGCATTTCCTCGGGAAAACTGCATTTCTCAGCTGGGGATGCAGAAAGAGAAAGGAAAATCGCCTCCCCAGCATCCCAGATCTGGAACTGACATCTCCTAATGCAAGGAAATTGGGCCACTCAGGCTTTCTGCGAGCTTTCTCCTACCTCTCCCCAGGTTTTCCTGTCCTCGCAGGGAGCTGGGTTTGGTTTCCAGCAGGGATTTTTGGCCATCTAAGTTCACCACGCTGGAACACGCCTCGGTGTTTATTATTTAGTTTCTGGTGGTTTGCTATATATAATTTTGTGTGTTTGTAAACATATATATATATAATTTCCCCTTCTTATTTGCCGAGATAAGATTATAAGATTATAATTATAAGATTATCTCCAGCCAAAGTCTGGAGAAGCTCACATGCTGAGACCAAACACCTCGTATCCCCGTTAGGATGTGCCCAGAGTGCCAAACTTTCATACTTTCGGGACAAAATTTGCCGTAGGGTGGCCGTAGGAAGGCTTGGTGAGCCTTGCAGCGTGCCCTGCTGCAGGAGCCGCCCCCTCCCACAGGGACATTTTGGGGGTTTTGCTCTGCAAAGCCCTGCGTCCGCTGCGAAGCTTTGC
Source organism: Clangula hyemalis (assembly GCA_963989345.1). The sequence goes on from OZ022427.1 coordinate 1,647,625, forward strand.
CCACAAGGCGCTCGCGAGCAGTTGCAGATGTCCCATTTCTGCCCCATTCTTTCAGCAAGAGCCTGTTTCCCAGTAAACTCTGAATATTCATGAGCAATTTTTCAAACGATGCGGGGATCCTTCAAAAGCAGCCTTTCATGGCTAAATAATACAAGCGGGTAAGGAAGGGGGTTTTGTTTCTGTTCTGCGGAAAATCTCAGGATTTTGGCTTCTTTTCTCCAAAACCAAACCAAATTCAAAGCTCTCCGCAAGACAAAACCAAATTAAAAAAAAAACCCTCTTGGGCTACTCAAAATGCCATTCTGAAGCCGAGACGCATGCTCCGTGATTTGCTAACACCAGAACTCATCTCTATCAAAATGCTTCTTGCGCTTTTTCCTTCTTCTAGAAGCCGGTCAGCCACAGAAGTTTTGGTAGGGACACCAAAGCCCACCCACTTCCAACCCTGCTTGCTGAAATTTAAGTGAATTGTTTTCTATTTCAGAAGAGAACACATTTTTTTTCCCCACCAAGTTTATTACTTTTTCAAATATCTACGTAAAGCAGAATTAATTTTCATTGTAGAAGTAGCAAATCTCAGTGAAATTTAAGCGAATCATTTTCTATTTCAAAATAGAACACTTTTTTAACACTTTTTTTTTTTTTTCCATCCCCAGGTTTACAAATTTTTCAAGTATCTCCATGAAGCAGAATTATTTTTAATTTTCGAAGGAGTAAATCTCAACGATGTCAGCTGGATATTAGAAAACAGATGTTATTTAGAAAATAGATAATATTAATAATAGATAATATTAATAAAACGTAATAGGTAAGAAAGAGCAGACAGGCATTGGGATGGGTTGTCCAGGGAAGTGGTGGCGTCACCATCCCTGGGGGTGCTTAAAAGACGTGTGGATGTGGTGCCTGGGGACGCTGTGTAGTGGTGGACTTGGCACTGCTAGGTTCACGGTCGGACTTGAAGCCCTTAGAGGACTTTTCCATTTTTTTTTTTGTGATTGTGTGGGCAGGAGCATCTCCCACCACACCAGGCTGCCCCAAGCCCCCTCCAACCTGACACATTTTTCTGTTGTCTGGCCTGAGCCAAGGTCACAAACCCCTGCTCCAGACATCTGGCCCCTCATGTTTGTGGGGTGTCCCTGTAGCATCAGCAGGAGCTGAAGACCCTCAAAGCCCCCCTGGGCTAGCTGGCTCATCGCCCTTCTCACTTGCTTTCTGTTTCACTTGCAGAAGGCTTTTTGTCTTTAAAGTTCACAAAATAACAGAAAAGGATATATTGATTTATTTTTTTCAAGTCTCCTTACTTGTCTTGGCAGTAATATTTCTGTTTCCTCCTCCACTGGGGAGCTGTATACCCCTGTAGGTAAGGGCACGCCATCTGTCAAATGTTATTCTCCCAAATGGGGCATTTTTTCTTCAATAATTAAGTAGTTCTTGACCGATTTACTGTGTCATGACTTGCTTGATACCATGTATTTATTTTTTTTTTCCTACCAGGTTACAAGCTCTGCCTCAAAAATCATTATAGAGACAGATGTAGATCCTTTTTATGACTTGGGAAACTCAGTTCTTGCTGCTCTGTCCTAAGAAACGGGGAAAAAAAAAAAGGGAAAAAAAAGTGGCTTTCTCCACAGTGGGCTCTGCTGTCCTGTGCTCTTTGCTTTCCTGGGGCATTTATTGAATTTTCTTGGCCTCCCCTCTGTGATTTTTTGGGGGCATCATCTTTTGGTTAAGGCCCTTGGGCTCTGGGCTGTGCAGAGCTCATTGCAGAGCCCTCCAAGGACATCAGGGCTCTCAGGGGCTGAAAAGGGACATCAGGACACCTGAGTTATCTACAACCTCATCTCAGGCCTTGGCTTCTCGGAGAACCTCCCCGCAAGCCTTACAGCATCACTGGTGTGCCATGTGCACAATTAAGTGCCTCTTGATTTAATGCCCATGCAGTGCTTATGGGCTTTGGAAGTGAATTTAGCTAAATCAGATTAAGCCACTTCAGTTCTGACTAAGAATGTCCTCACAGGGTTTTAATGCAGTTTAACTAATCTACGGCGGACGTTAACTCGGATGAATTTTCCCCAGTGTCTCTGGGTGGATGAGCCCTCGGAATCAAAGAGGCCTGAATTTGTCCTCAGTTCATTTGTTTTAGACGTGAATTGCATGAATCAAATTATGGCCCCTTGGACTTAGGGGCAGAAGTAGGAGGTTGGCCCGATTTAGACCGGATCGCTTTGAGAGCACACCCGGAGTGAATCCGCACCGACTCCTGAGCTTGGACATGGGACGTGGGTTACTGGCGACATTGGTGGTAGGGGGTGGTTGGGCCTGATGATCTTGGAGGGCTTTTCCAACCCTAATGACTCTGTGATTCTGCAGGTGAGGCGGGAGGGGGCCCAGGAGAGGTGGGGACGGCCCTTCTGTCATCTGCTGGGGCTGGAGAGAGTCTGGGCCGGAGCGAGCCCCTTGCCTTGCCTTGGGCAAAGAAATGCTCGCCCTTTTGTAGGATGAGGCTGTGAAAACCACTGGTCTTAACCAGGAGACCCTTCTCTCCCCCATCTTATCTCCTCCACCCTCCGGGTTCCTTCTAGACACCGGACAATAGCTGAGCACCCCCAGCCATGGTGCCCCACCTGTAGGAGCTGGTGGCCGCCTGGAGGCTACTGTCCAAAGGCTCCTGGGGTGTCAGCATATTTTGGGGAGCACTGGGCAGGGGCTGACGTGTTGCTGGGTCACCACCTTCCTTCCTTGCTCGGAGAAGGGAAGGGGAGAGGACGGATGTCCATTTATTGGATGTGAACTGTTCTATGCTTTGAGCTGTTGCCAGGCTTTTTGCAGCCATGTGGTGGGACGCTGCACTTTTTCTGGGTAAAAAAAAACAACGAGACAAAGCCAAACCAACCCATGCCTTGTCCGATTCCTGCTGTCTCCGCTTTCTCCATCCTCGCTCTGCCTTGTGTCAGTCAAGTCTGGCTCCTTTTTAGCAAATACCATCTGCTGCTGCTGCTGCTCTCCTGACCTTTTCTCTTTAATAGCTTGCATCTGCACAGCAGCCTGTTTTTCTTCGCTGATCTGGAGCGTGATTACTTTGCTGCCTTGTACCAGCAAGTGTAGAAAGCACCGATATGAGGCAAAATTGACAAAATTGTAAAACACATCCCCGCAGGACTCTCCTGGTCACTTGGTCTGGTTCTTCCCCAGCCAACATCATGTCCTCCTTCTGATTACGATGCTTCTCCCACTCGTTAGAAATGTCACCTCCTGCCTCTTTTTTGCTCGGGATAAAGTACGGTGGGGTGGGGAGACTTGGAAGGGACTGGTGGCTGTGTGACACAAAGCAGGAGCCACCCCGGGGTGCTGGATCAAGAAACAGGGATCCAGCAGATCCCGGGGTCCCACCTGCTGGGATGGAGGCAGTCTTCATCCCACCACCCTCCAGGCATCCTCTGCCATGGTCCACACCCGGGGACAAGGTCAGGCCATCAGAAACATGAAAGGAAAGGCCCGGATTGTGACAGCTGCTGAAAAAAATCTCTTTGTGATGTCCCCGGCCTGACTTTTCCCAAGATGAGAGCTTCTGCTGGCTGCCCCATGAGGTGCCCCCACTGGAGAATCAGGACCATTGCTGCTTCTGGTAAACAAAAGAAAAAAAAAAAAATCTCTTCTGGGCTACAGTCATGACTCTGCAAACTAAATAATGTTTTTCAATATCATTGTACAGAACTGAGCAGAAACAGTAGGGCAGAATCCAGTTTCTTAAACATCTGACACGCTCGGGAAATGGCTGGATGCTGTCTGAGATGCTCTGGACGTGGCCTGCAGATAGGACTTGAGACCCCTGGGAGATCCGTGCCCTGTGCAATGGAGGTGGAGGTGTAGAGAGGTCTGAGAGGGCATTTTGGGAGGCCGAACCAAGTCCTTTGCCAAACCACGTCCTGCTGATTTCAGCTGACATCAGTGCTGGAGCACCAGGGCACCGGTGTGCCTTTGAGGAGCTGGGCCACAGCCATCAAGAGGAACACACCTCTTGACTTGATTTCACTTTTTGTGGCAGAACTTCGAGCAAACACTTTAAAAAATTAGGAAAGGAGCCCCTTGGGTGCTGCAAAAGTCAGGAGCAGTGCTGGTGTGAAGGCTTTGTCCTGGGGGGAGCTGGCGGGCAGCTTCTCACCATCCTACAACACATGAAGTCCCTAATTACAACTCACCACTCCCAGTCACTAATTGCATGGCCACGAGCAGAGCAGAAGGCACAGCCACAGCCCTAAGTAATGACTTTCTCTGGGGCATTAATGGGGTGACCAGAGGCAGAGAAGCAGCAGAAGGGGGAGTAAAGGGGACCAGCAGCACATCCCAGATCTGTGCTTTGGTGCTGCAGCCTCCGATCTCAGCCGGGCTCTGTCCTCCCCTGCCCCTGCAAAGGAAAGGGGCAGAAAAAAAAGGGATGGCAAAGTCCTGACATAGCCTGCCTGTCTGAAATGTCATTTCAGGTGTGAGACGGTGATTTCAGGGTAAGATTTTTGGGTTTTGAACCTTGTGCTTATCTTTGAAGACAACCGTGTTCAGTATGGTCACTCCCACCTCTCAGTGCACATGGGGAACTGGGATGTGGGATGAGCACATCACATTGATATGCATGTCCTCTGATTTTTTTTTTTTTCCTTCCCTCTAGACCTTGAGATCTGGAACTATGTTAAAGAAAAATGGAGATTTTTCTTCTTGCCACACAAAAGTAAGGATGGACCTTTTAGAAAAAAAGTGAAATATGTTGCAGCTTGGAACAAAATAACATCAGATATTGATGCGCTGGATGGTACTTAGAGTCCCTTGGATGGTGGCTCACCCAAAAGTTTTCAGCTTGCCTGTTTGATCAAGAAATAAGTAAAAGCTTATCATCCACCCATCCTTTCATCCACCCATCCTTCCATCCATCCATCCATGGGTTGTCCATCATTCCTGCTCTGTGGACCAAAGGACACAGGGTTACTAGAAGCTGAGAATGACCCGGTCTTCTCCTTTCTTCTCTCCTTGTTCTTTCCACAAGTCACTTTTCCATCCTGTGGGCTGAGAGCAGATGTGAAGTCTTTCCAAAAGCAAAGTCTGCAAGGGCCAAAGGGTTCCCTTAATCCCACATTTTTCCCTACCTTGCAGTGAAGCCCAAAGTACTGTGGCAAGGAGGAGTTTGAGTGTGATCTGTTGATGCTGCAGTGTATGGACATATATTTCTTGCTCTGTGATAAATACGTATATGTGTTTGTACATCCATTTTCATTTTCTCCCACTAACTTGGAGGTAGGATAAAATTTGGGAACGCCCCCAGGAGATATAACCTGCTCAGAGAGTTGCTCTGGTAAATGTGTGCCCTGGTGAGAATTTTTTCTGCAGTTCTTCAAGAGGAAAAGTTGCTGGCTTTGTCAAAAAGAGCAACTGGGGGCTGCTGCACAGCTAAAGAAGTGGTCAGTTGGTTTTCTCAGGGAAAAAATGAGGTCCAGCTGGAGGAGTTTCAGTCCAGAAGAGATGTATTTATTGTGATCTGTGCCCTGCCCCAGATCCACATGTGGTGCCAGGCAGCCTTGATCTACTGAAAGGATGCTGCCAGGATTTGTGCCAGCTCGGTCTCTAAGATCTCCAGTTTTTGACATATAATTTAGGATGAGAAAGAAAACATCCAAGGGACCGGAGGAGACTGGCATACTCCATCCTCTTGGTCACTCTCTCATACCTCGGGAGGATAACTCGGGACCTGGATGCTGTTTCTGTCTGGTTCCATATAATTCAGAGGTAAAATGATCCAAGAGACGATTTTCCTCCCCTGGGCTGTTGCACACCAGAATAACTGCAAAATATGACATCTGCGTCCTGCTGCTCTTTGGTAGGGCCCTCACACCCTCCTGCTGAGCACAGATGGGTCAGGACTTTTGAGCAGGACCAGGGAACAGCAGAGCTCGCTGGGTGGTGATGTTTTCTGTGACTTCAAAGTTTCCCAGCGCTGGCTGACACATCAGAGAGTGGCTCCTCAGAGCTCCCCATATTTCTCAAGTGTCTGGAGGACTGAAGAACGTAAAAATGTCCCCATTCAGTCAGAAAGCAGCTCTTCCATCCAAGGATCCTCTTTTAACCGGTGGCAGACAGCTGATATTCAAGGATAAGTACAGGGTGGGCAAAAAACAAGGTAGTCCTTTACCCTCATAGCTTTTGGCAGCCAGGAAATGGTGACAAACCTGGGTCTGAAGTTTTGTCTGGACCACTGTGCTTAAAGACATCATCACATCTCCTCCACGAACACACCTGGTCAGCAGGAGTGGAATTTCTTCAGTCTTTTATGGCTTGGTGCGTTACAGATCGGGTGGAAACCAACGTTGCTTTGCCTTCAAGTCTTGGTACAACAATAACAATGACCCCTGTGCCATCAAGTGCTGCAGGAGGGGGGAAGAAACTAGCCCCATTCCCCCATGAGCTCTGAGGACAGGACTTTCAGGGTGCAGACAAGCCAGACACCCTCCAGTAACCCTCCTGAGGGTGCCATGTGGAGACAAGGCTCCCTCCCCTTTCCGCTTCCTTGGACCACCCAGACCTCATTCCACCAAGCTCATTTTCACTTACCCAAATCCTTACCTAGAAACACGTCCCACAAAGTCCAGCAGCAAGGAACAAAATCCTGAAAACATAGGATTCCAGCAGAAGAAGGTGATTTTCCTACAGAAGACAAACCCCACTTCTCTTGGCCCAGCGAGACAGTTCCTAAAGAGTGCTTGTCATCTTGTCATCCCTGAGCAGCTCTCCCTTTCAAATATCTTGCTAAAACAAGAGAGCCAGGAAGCGCTTCAAGCTTTCTGTGGATCTTTATTTCTTCATATTACGATATTTGAAAGAAAAACACCCCAAATGTTCTAATAAGACTCCCGCTGAACTTATTACGTGATTGTTAGAGAGCAGAAAATGTCCAATAAATGGCAGTTTTCAACAACGGGCTAACCTACCACAGCTCTTCAGAGGCTGTATCTGCAAGCCCTCATCTTGTAGGCATTTGGATACTGTAGCTAATAATAGCAAACCCATGCTATTATTAATTATTTTTTTCCTTTGGGGCACCTGAAGAGCTGAGAAGAACCGGAGGTCGGATGAGCTCATCCCACCTCAGCACCACCAGCAAAGGTTTGACACGATTTTCTTGGTGAGGGTGTTTCGGTTGCAACTGCCTGGCTGCAGGCTTTTGACCTATTGTTCACTAAAATAATGACGAAGAAAAAGAAGAGAGAGGGACTTACTGTTCATCTGCATTTAATGGAGAATTATGGTTTGTAAGCTGAGGGTGGTGCGTGTCCTGGGAACGCTTGGCAAAAGTAACCGTGGCTTGATGTTTTGCAAAATGGTTGCTCGAGGCATTGGTGCTACTGGGGCTTTGTCCTTCAGAAAACTGTAGAACAGCTAATGTGCAGAATTTCTTAAGGACCTGTCCCTCCCTCTGCGTGAAGCATAACGCTTTGGAGTGCCAAAAACTTCTGGCAGGCGTTTTGAATGGAGATGTAAGGATAGGGGTCTTCCCATGCCTGTCAACACTTTGGTTTCAGAAAGAGAAAAGCTTTTCAGCTGGTCTCCATTGGAGCTGTGATTAAATCATGTCAAATAAAGAGGCAGTCCAGAAAGTTTATAAATGGAAATGCATGAATGTCTCATGGAGGCCTGAAATAGTTTTACATGCGTTTTATTTATTTATTTATTTTCTGTGTTAACCAGAAACTTTTGGGGTGTGCAGCTACTCACAACTGGCAGAAGTCGGGCAGAAATTTGGGTACGAGTCCTACGTTAATATAATCTGTATGGCTTCTCCGAATGCTGTGACAGTCTGGAAGGCAACTTCACGCTTAGATCCCGTGAAGACGCTGCTCTTCTTTATGCATGTGCTGGCTACGTCTTGCTGAAGTCAGTAGGAGTTTGGCTGATGAAGGACCTTCAAGTTTGGCAGGAGGCGGCGTTTGAACATTCATATGCCCTGATGATCAAATGGAGATGGCTTTATTGCCTCCAGTGAGGATACGAATCTGTTTTCGTTCTGTGGAAATAATAAACCCAGAAGGAATACTAACCTTCTTGCAGCTTTTTAACTTGCTGTTGGCATTTCAGAGATGAAGACTGTAGCCAAGCATCTTGCTGCAAAGTGATAAAGAGGCCAGAGTCAGAGCCTTTTGAAATTTGTGGAAAAAAACTTCCACTGTCTTTAATGAGCTTGAATTAAACTCTGAAATGTTATCCATCTGGATCCCATTTCCAAGCAGAGTGAGAGCTGGAGCGGAAGGTAAATTAACCTAATAGCAAACTTATTTTAACATATAGCTTAAGCAACATGGAATGAGTAGGGGAAAGCTCATTTTTTTTTTTTTTTTTTTTTTTTTTTTTTAAATAAATAAGTATTACCATTTTCTTAGGTGATTGAGTAGCCAAGACTGGGAGAAATGGAGTTGCTGGAGCCTCCATAAACTCCATTACAGAAGTTACAGTCTTTTAGACTGTGGAGATATTTAGTTTATGTCTGAGTGTGATCTTTGAGCGTGATGAAGACCGTGGCTCTACTTAAAAGGCCTCTTAAGGGCGTTTTCAAGATTATTAACTGTAATGAGCTACTGTAAGCAGGGGGCATCTAACCCTAACCTCTGCTCGATGTGAAGGCAGAAGGCTATCCCTTGTCCTGCTCCAAGCTCATCTTCTAGTCCCTGTCTTAGAGTTATTTTGACATTTGTTGCATGGGGATCTCATTTCTGGGATTTTCCTTGAAACGAGCCCAGATAAACATCAACAAATGCTGAGATTCAAGGGGACCTGATAGCACTTCCATGCCAGGATTGCCCAGGGGACAGAGCTCCATCAAACTTCATAAGACAGAGCTGCTTTAAGGAGGATGAGGCCTCCAGCACTCCAGAAATGCTGGACACTGAAGAGAGGTGACTTCTTTCCAGTTTATGCAAGAATATAAAGTGGAAGCAAACCCCAAACTTTTTGTTTTATTATATATGATTTTAAAATAAATCATTTTCACAGGTAATGGATCATTGGAAGTCCTTCTTGGTGAGTGACGACATTTATACTGGGCTTGGGTAAAGAAGGTGCAGATTTCCTTAACTTTAGTCCAGCAAACAACAATTTTTTCAAACTCAGTGTTTCACAGAGGAGCAAAATAAAAACCAAAGAGTAAAAAAGTTTTACTTAATGAAGATGACACAAGAAAGTAGTGAAAAAAAGTTGTTTCCCAAGCAAAACCCTGTTTACTTTTGCAACCAGCATTTAAAATAATGCTTTTGCAGTACTGAAGTGCAAGTACTGAAATGAGGAAGAGCCCCATTCAGCATAACCTGCAGTGGGACTGGAGATGATACAGGGTGCGAGCCCTCACTGCCACCACAGCCGAAATGGCCATGAACCATTTTGGCTCCAAGCTGCTGCTTACAAGAGGTCTTATCTGTCCCTGCATTTTTCAGGGTGAGTTTTTTATGATTTTTTTTTTTTTTTGGGTTGAAGACCAGTTCTAAAGACAATATTCATTGCTCTCCTGGGCTCTGTGGTTGTCTTTTTCGCTTCCCCAAACACCTCATCCCTTCTTCCAGTGAAGCCACCGTGTCCTGGGCAGCCTGACCTCTACAGCAGAGAGATTTTGCCCTGGTGTGATCTACAAAAGGAGGCTGGGGGCTTGTCCTTCTATCTCCCCCCACGGCATGCCAGTGGCTGCTGTGCAGAGCCCAGGAGTCCTGGCTTTTAGGCGTCTGCGTCAAGATTCTCCCCGTCCTGCAATAACTCCTTTAAGCAAGCTCTAGATAATAAATAAAACAAATCCCAAGTCCTCCATGCAGGCGTGCACATACGCACAAACACTCCCAGTTGCCAGCCAAAAAAGAGCCAGCTCCACTAATGTCATAACTGCTAATTTATGCAAAGTGACTTGTTTTGCCATTGAAGGCTTTTCATTCTTGACTATCGTCCAAGCAAAATCCCATTAGGTCCTAAAAATTAATTTAAGGCACATTTCCCCAGTTGTTTACAATTACCCTCCACGCTAATTCAAGCAGCATGCCGATCCCCCCCTGCTGGCTTTAATTTATTTATTTCAGCCTAATTTCCCGCCTCCCCACAGTCACTTTGTGTGCACTGGAGAAGGAGAAGATTCCAGAGCTAGCTGCGTTGCAATGGACAGAAACTTTATGCCCGGCTTCCCCAAAGAGCTGCGGGACGAGCAGGGTGGGATGTGACTCCTGAGTCGTGCCCAGCTCTCTGCTGGAGCTCAACCTTTGTACCTTGAGAAGGTGAGAGCTGGGGAAGTCCCGGAGCAAGTCCTGCTTCACCTTGGTCCTGGGTACAAGGCAACCACGGGCGCAAAGTCCTCTTTCATGTCCATATAGATCTGTGCTTCTGACCCCATAACTCACATTTGGGGCCAGGAGGGAGCAACGGGAAGGAGCCTGGTCTGTAGGACAAGTGTGTGGTGCAAACTGGGGAGGGAACCTGATGGGCTTGGAGGTTTTGGTGGAGGTGCTTGGGGTTGGTGAGGGTGAGGTGGGGTGGGGAGGAGAAGACAACTTTGCTGTTGTCCTTGCTGAGTCTCAGGAGTTGCTTGGTGGATGAGGTTTGGGGTTGGGTGCCAGGTTGTGACCCCAGTCACTAGGGTACGGATCTACCAACACATTGAGACATCTGGAGTTGGGACGTGGGTGGAATACACTGGATCTCCATAGAATACCAGAATCATAGAATCATTTAGGTTGGAGAAGATCCTTAAGATCATCAAGTCCAAGCGTCAACCTAACATGCCCAAGTCCAACACGAAAGCATGTCCTGAAGTGCCACGTCCACACATCTCTTAAATACCCCCAGGGATGGGGACTCCCCCATTTGTTTGGGCACCCCTTTCCCATGCCTGACCACTCTTTCTGTGAAGAAATCCTTCCCCATACCCAGTGGCACATCCACTCCAGCTTTATAAGAAGACTCACTGGTTGCCTGCAGCACTGCCTTGATCCTGCCACAGCTTGTCCCCTCATTAGTGACATTTAATGTGGAATGGGACCCTCCTGGAGGCATTTCTCAGCCTCAGCAGCCCCATTCTCTTGGTGTAAATCCCTAACTTACCTCCCTGGCTCTGCATGGCTGAACTGCCTTGTAAGAGCATTTTCATGCAAAACCACAGCAGAACCTCTAGAGTGGAGACTGTTTGCTGAAGGCTCCTGGGAATGGACAATTAAATTCCAGCTTTGATGGAAGTTCTCCCTTCCCTGTGGAGCTAAACCACCAGTTTGTGAGCTGCCAGGGGAGATAGAAATGTTCCTGCATTTGGTGCTCTGTCTCATTCCCAGTGTAAACTCTTTGGCATTGCTCAGGCAAAGCCACCCCGACAGGAGATGCTGTAAGGTTTCAGAAGCGGTGAAATTTCTGTGATTGCCTTTTTCAGGCAAAATAACATCTCCTGGAGTAGGGGGGTACTCAGACCTTACCCAGGCTTCAGCAAAACCCTCTCTAATATTCTGGATATCTATTTAGCTTTCTCCATAATAGGAGAAATGGGGAGAAAACTGAAAGGTGCAAGGACTCGTGGGCTGGGATAAGGACGGTGTAACTGGACGGAAAAAAAAAAGAAAGAAAACTAACCACCCAAAAAACCCACAACAGTAACAACACAAACAATAAACAAAGCAAGCGATGCACTGCCCAATTGCTCACTGCTTGCTGGCCAATGCCCAGGCAGTCCCCAATTAGCAGCAACGCCCTTGGACAGCACCCCATATCTATTGTTCAGGATGATGCCACATGGTATGGGACATCCCTTTGGCCAGCTGGGGCCACCTGTCCTGGCCATGTCCTCTCCTAGCTCCTGGGCACCTTCAGGCTCCCTGCTTCCTTGGCTCTGTGTGAGTGCTGCTCTGCAACAACTGAACATTGGGGTGTGATCGGCATTATCCAAACCTAAATCCAAAGCACGGCACCGTGCCAGCCACTAGGAGGAAAATTAACTCCAGCCTAGCCAAAACCAGGACACTCTTGAGCACTGACAGGCATGGGGCATCAATCACCTTGCTAGGAAGCCTGTTCCAGTGTCTGACCACCCTCATAGTAAAGATTTTTTTTTTCCTAAACCCCAGTCTGTGCCTCCCCTGGCTCAGCTCTGTGCCGTTCCCATGTGTCCTGTCACTGAGTACCAGGGAGTAGAGACCAGCACCTCCCTCTCCATGCAATGCACCAGGCTACGTGAGACGAAGCTGGAAAATCTCCATCTTCTCCTGTGGAATGAAACCAAGAGCCACTCCTTGCACCAGCACCTCTGAGCAGTGTCCCAACAAGCCCCCTTCCCTTGTCTCCTTTTCTGTCTCTAACTTTCCCCCGTGGATCTTCTTGTTTTGTGCAATGTCAGGTCCCCATGTGGCATGACGCCTCCCTGATGCTGGCTGCTGAGCTGACTTGATTTCCTATTTTTCTACCCCACTTAAAAGATTTCTCTCTGCTCTCACCATGACCCTTTTGGATAACCCTCCTTAATTGGGGTGGCAACACCGAGATTCCTATCAAATCAATATGAGTGCATTAAAAACAACCTTCAGTGAGAACGCATTAGCCAACTGTAAAGTGCTCTGTAGGGCTGTAATGTATTTTTTTTTTTTTTTTGGTGGTATAAAGCTTTATACAAAGAAAATTTCCAGCGCCCTTGATGAGGGTGATTGAGTTGAGAATTATATTTCCGTGTAGGTAATTGAACTGAGAGCACAGCAAGCTGGTACAAAGTCTATATAATCATGGGTTTTTCTGGGGGAGCAGTGTTTTAGGGTGGGCGTTGTACCCATTCTTTCTTCTAGAATTTATTTGGACTCAGAAGTTTCAGCTGTTCTTCATGCTGCTGAATGCTTTGGCAGGAGGATACGGGTTTAATCTCTATTTATTATTAATACAACGTAATGGCAGAATTCAAATCAACAAGGGTCAAGCCGCAGAGTCCTGCTTTTGAAATTAATTCCTTGTAAATCCCCACAGAGCCTATCAGGCACCCATAGACATATTAAACAATTAAGAGCTATGCCCCGTATTCAAGATCTTGTCGGCCTGAGAGAGCCTGACCTAATGAAGTAGCTGAAATTCTCGTTCCGCTTCTGTCATTTTAATTAACATTAGCGGAAATAATCTTAATGAACTCAGCTATTAATCTTTCCTACCTGGCCTCAGACTCCTGGCTATTAATCAGTTCCACATTAGTTGTTACTGTTCCTGGTGTGTCGGACTAAGATAACTTGACCCCTCTCCTTCTCTGTAGGAATTGAGGTCATCGGTGACGAGTCCCACGAGCCCTTGAACCAACCCTATCAAATCTTATCTTCAAGCCCATTATCTCCTTACCCCCTCATCCAATCCCCCAGGAAATGCCCTCACTTCCCTGAAAGTTCAACCCCTTTTCTTCCTCTTCAGCCTAAAGCTTTCCATTGCTTCCCTTTGGGGTCAACCTTTTGGGACAATGTCCATGTCTTTCCTCCCAGCCTTCGTATGAGGTCCTGGAGACCCAGGGGACACCCAGATTGGGGTGGGAACAGCCACAGTCCCCTGGTCTTTTTGCTCCAAAATGGAAAGGAAGCTCATGAAGAAGCCAAAAAAAGGTGCCCTCCAACACCTGAAAGGCTTCTATATTCATACAAAAACTTGTACCTCAAAATGGAAATTTTGATGGCATGCTTGTTTCTATACAATGGAGATTTTTTTTTAGGCTGGACTTTTTTTTTTTTTTTTTTTTTTTTTTTTTTTTTTCCTGAGCTGGCTGAAATCAAAAGAAATGGGTTTAAACTTGTATTTTTAGGCTTCTTTCTAGCCATCTAAAGGAAAAAAAAACCAAAAAGTCACAGGTATATCAACTCACACATAGTTTTTACAATCAATTTCTTTGATAAAATACAGAAGCAAGAAATTCCATGAAAACCAAACCACTTCCACTTTCCCCCTCACTTTTTCATGTGAACAAAAGACCTGGCCAGACTTTCTGCCTAGCACATCTTCCAGACTCGGAGCCTCCTCTCCTATAACAGAGCATCTGCTTGGGGCTGCAGAGACAGCTGAGGAGACGGTAGGGGAGGGAAAGCAATCTTTTTCAAAGTCTGACATAAATAACACAATCTTTTGGCTTTCCTGTGCTCAGAGGCCGTGGGGAGACTCACAGACAGGCCGTGGTGTGTCAGAAATGATGTTGGTACAGAGAAGAAATGGGGTTTGAAGAACTTTCTGCCTTTAGTATGTTACCCTCCCTCTGGAGCTTCTGTGTTCAATCATTTTTATTATTATTTTTTTTTTTAACTCTAAACAATGATTATGCAACAGCCAGAAAACAAATGACTTTGCCTACGGGCCTGCTGCTAGCTTGGATTTAGACCCACTCCATCACACTTCACCCCAGGTGTGAGCAATCAACAGCAGTCTACCAGTTTCTGTACACTGCCACGGTTAAGACATGCTTCTGCAATATCCTGGTGACAAAAAAATCAGTGAAATTGCCCAAGCCACTGTGCAGAAATCCTCTGGGTGCTTCACGGTCTGTAGTATCTCATTTCTGGATAGTGGATCCTGTTCAGGGGCTCAGCTTCAATGTGTAAAAGCCCCCTGTCCTGATGTCCTGTCCTGTCCTGTCCTGTCCTGTCCTGTCTTCTCCTCTCCTTTCCCCTACACTTATGATCTTTCACACATTTTCGTGCTCCCCAGTGGGACCTGTTGTGCTGTTGACCCACAGGAGCAGCTGCCCTTGAAGCTCAGATTCCTGCGTAAAAATGCACCAAGAAAGCTGCTTGTTGTCCAAAACCCAAACCCAGACAAAAATCCAGGCGAGCACGCCTCGTTTAGCTCTGCACCTTCTCTCCCTCCAGGGGCAGATACTCCTCCAGCAAACCCTGGTCCATGTCACACTCATGGCTCATGAGGCGACAACACCTCCTTCAGCTCCCCGGCCACCTTCCTTCCAGGACGCGGCCACTATTTCCTGGCTCTTTGCGCCTGAACCGCACTTCTTTGCGAAACCTGGCAGGGTGAAAAAGCTGCCTATCAGCCCCGTGTTTGAATTAGATGTGTGCCAAGCTATCAGAGAACTGGATCAGAAGGAACAGCTCTGGCAACCGCAGCTGGTGTTTCTCCATGGCCAAGAGGAGGGAGCTGTGACCTGCCTCTGCAGCGCTTTGCTCTGCTTTCCAAGGGGCTTGCTCACCTTGTGGCTGTTTCTCCATCGGCTTTTGTACCATATTCCCTCCCAGGGCTTTGAAATTTGGGTGCCTCTGCCAAGTCCAGGTGCTGTCTGCCCATCCTTTAGAGCTGGTGAGCTGGCAGAGGTTGGCACCTCCTATCTCCGAGGATCTTTTGTCGCACAAGAGGGTTGGTGGCAGGGTGGTGAATCCAACGGAGGCCTCCCGAGTCCTGTCAATGCCCTGACCTCCAGACCATTCCTCCTGACCTCCAGGCCATTCCTCCTCCCATGGCCTGGGCTGCCAGCACCTGCATCTGCCCCTGCTCCTTCCTACGGCTTGTTGGAAGTCACTGGCTTGCTGATGAGCAAGGAGCCACACTGCTGGACCTCAATTAACTACATATGCGCCTCCCACCACACCAGGACCTTTCATGGAGCCAGCATAACATGGCTTGGTGCATCTCCACTGATCTGGAGGCCACATCCTTCAGGAATTGGCCAAAGGACAGCAGGGACGTCAGCTCGCAGGGACAGCCCCCACCACGAGCCCCTCTTGCTCCTTGTGCTGCCCCTTGGACCTAGCTCCGGCTCAACAACAAGCACCTTGTCTGGTATTTCTTGTTAGCTGCACTCAACAACTAACACCCCATCTGTTATTTCTTGTTGGCCGCAGGTCAACTTAATTTAGAGTCAATTGAATTGCATAATTAACTGATTAGCAGGTGTAGTAATTTGCATAGATCCAGATAAAGGGTTTATTAAGAATTAGAAATTTAATGGGGGTCTGTTCCTTGCTTGTAGCTGCCGCCAAATGATGGGTTTAGCACTGGTGTGATTGCTGCTGGGGATTGAACCAAGAAATGCAATGAACACAACTGACATTTCCCTCGTCCCTCTCCTCCTGGAGA
The DNA here is from genome assembly GCA_963989345.1 of Clangula hyemalis. The sequence goes on from OZ022427.1 coordinate 1,663,705, forward strand.
CTGATTTCTCCCCCTGGCCATGGGGTGGAGCAGGGAGAATGGAAGAGCAGGATTTAGGGGAAACTCCACCAAATGCCTATGCACACTGAGCTAAAATTAGGAGAAACCTCGGGATAGTCTAGGACTGGAATCACTCCCTTTTCTTTCCCTCTTTCTCTTGAGGTGCTCTGAAAGGGGGTCCTTGCTTCCTCCTGCTTGGAAAGAGGGGCAAAAGGGGAAGAGAAAGAAAAAATCCCCTTCTGTAGTGAAACAAATCCATTCAGGAGGGCTGGCCTGGCTGTGGACACCTCTGATCACCCCATCCTCTTCCCCGTCCTGGAGATTTCAGATGCAGGAGGAAAACAGCTTGCTGGCAGCTGAGCTGAGCGTTTCGTGCGAGTAAATGAATGTAGGCAGCAATCTGTAGAGGGCTGTCTCCACACGCCAACGGAGCCACGAGCTGTACTCAGCAACCCTGGCCTCGGGCCCAGGAATTCAGCAGGGTAAAATAAAGAAGGCTGGGGCCGTGATCAGCAGCTGGGGTTTTATGATCACAGGGTAATAAAATTTGAGGCATTAATATGCAAGTGAAACATTAGCGCGAAATATTGGAATATGCTTTAAAAGGGTCCACAAAAGATGTGCTGAGGCACAGACGTTAGCAATGAGCTGCCTGGGAGAAGGCAGGGCCAGGTCCCGTGGCTCTACCTGGCCCAGGGAAGGGGTGGGATGGGGTGATTGAAGGCACTTTGGGCTGGCCTTGGGAAGGAAACTCCATGGCTATATGAAGGCAAAGTTTATTAGAAGAATCGGGTTGTCTAGGAGGAAAATAAATTTCTTTACAATGAGACAGACTGCTTAGCACAAGCCCATGTGCTCCTGTTAAGTGCTGCTGTATTTTCACCAAGTCCACTGGAGAAAGAAGCCATCAGTCGCTGCTCCACGTGTAAAGGTGCTGGGCTGAGATGGAGAGAGATGGCTGGCTTGGCTTTCTCTGCTCTGCACAAAGAGGTTTTCTCCTTTCCTACCATTCCCCCTTGGAGCGACGAATCCCAGCACGAGGCAGCTCGTGCTGCTTTGTGCCCACGTGAAATTAAAGAGGCAACTTATGGCATAAATGAAGATAAGCAGAGTATGTTTTTATATATATCTCTGCTGCTGTGTTGCCAAGCCCACGAGACTGGAACTAAAAATATGAATATGTGTAGTAAATGATTGCTGTACGGAGTTTTTTACTTGGCATTTAGTGTTGCTTGGACACATCATCTCAACTGATTCTGGTGACTGTGACAGCTGGCAGCACGTGCTATAGATCCAGACCTGAGGTCCCATGCAGTGGGGGAATCCCTGGCACAGCCATGCCATGGGACACGGGGAAGCCACTGATGCTCACAGCAATGTCCCATCCTTGTCCTTTGTGCTTTTGGGCTTCCCTCCCTGCAGCTGGGACGTGCAATACTTTCAGCCTAATTTACAGCACGCAGAAGTTATTGAATTTTCCATCTTCGCCGTGGAATTAGCATCAGAGAATATTAAACGTTGCACTTTTCAGTCTGGTGGGGGGCAGCTTGGAGGGAAGGGATACCCACAAAATGCTGGATTATGAATCCCTGTCCATCTGCTGCCATCAAGAAGCTGTGCTGGGCTGGGCTGTGCAGGGGATCCAGTGCCACCTGAGCTTGCAGGTTCATTGCAACCCAGCCTCCCTGCACTGACTGATAAAAAACCCTTGGCATTTGGAAACCTGGAAGGAGAGGAAAGGCAATGGGAGGACACTGTTGAGGCAGGACTGGTAAAGCACAGGAGAGGGAGAGTAAGACCACGCGGTAGGATCAGATCCAGCCTTCATCCTGCATGCAAACACCCCCTCCAAAAAAAAGAAACCACCTTCACCATCCCAAACCCAGTAAAAATGTCCTGTTTCCAGAGGGTTTTCTGTGCACTGAGGTCCCACCAGCCTCTGCCTGGTCATATGTGAGCATCCCCTGCATTAGGGATAACTGGATATGCAGCAATAATGGACCCTATTAAATAAATGTGGGTTATGAAACTCCTTGGTGGTCTGGGGTAGGGCACAACAGACATTTCCTTTGGTTCTTAAAAGCTGAGATCAGGCAAGTGGTAATTGTGTTTGATGTTTCATACTTTCTGTAGCACTCCCTGATTCAGTCCCTGAAGCACACCAACTCTTTTAGGATTTCTCTTCTAACGTCTTGACAGCACGCTTACTAACATACATATATATATATATATATAAATGTGGTGCATTCAATAATAATCCTAATGCCCTTGGCTCCAGATTGTGTGCTGACTATAACTGAAGGCAGGTGTCTGAAATACATTTAGTGGATATGGAAACGAAGCCTCCTGTCCTGTGCCTGTGGATAGAAAGTGCTTTGGCAGGGCAGAGCATTGATATTTCCTTGCAAGCAACATAAGGAGCTCACAAAGGACTGAGACTGGTCCTAACTGAGGAGCCTGGAAGGATGCATCTTTGCTGACTCTCTGCCTTCTCAAACGAGCCTCACAAGGCTTTGTTTGCCTCTTTCTTGGCTGAGCTGTCTCTCTCATCTCCTTGGATGCATCTTTGCTGCCCTTGGCACACCTCTTCATGTGGACTTGGCTCAGTTCTTGCTCCTGCTTGAGCAGCTGCCTCCTCTGCCTAGGCTCCAGCAGATCTTGCCCCATTTCCCCTCTGAGGACATTGCTGGTTTCCCTTTTCCTCTAACATCGAGGGTCTGTACATCTCCAGTTGCACCAGGGGATGTTCAGATTGGACATTAGGAGAGATTTCCTCATGGAGATGATGATCAAGAATTGTAATGAGTTGCCCAGGGAAGTGGTGGAGTCCCCATCCCTGCAGGTATTTAAGGGAAGTGTGGACGTGGCATTAAGGCACGTGGCTTAGTGATGGACTTGGTGGAGCAGGCTGACGGCTGGACTTGATGATCTTGAAGGTCTTTTCCAGCCTAAACAACTCATGGAGTCATGAATTTATGACTCCATGACCTCCTCTTCATATCTGTTAGCTAGCTGTTGAACCTCCCCTCTCACCTTCTTCTCATCTTGTGCCACCATCCTCCTTTCACCACGACTTGGACCCCACCGTCCCCGGCTATGATCTGATGTGGAGCCCATCGCTGCAGGGATGCTCAGGAAACCTGGTGCAAATTCGTGGCAGGCATGTACATTAAGTGATGAATTATTTAAACTACATCAGATCACAGCCTGGATGGTCCCATTTAGAGTCAAAACCCCCTTCATTTGGTTTAGCTCAATTTCACACTAGGAGTTAATTGGATTCAAGTTGCTTTTGGTCCTCAACAAATTCCACTTCAAAGACTGCATGCCCCATAGCAAGTCTGCTTTAGGAACTCATTTTCTTGGGTGCCTCTGAGTAATTCTGCCCTTCTGTTCCCCATTCACCAAAACAAGCCCTAAACAGGATTTTGGGTTGCCAGTCTTCACGAGAAGAAAGCTCATAAAGGACATGCAAGGGACTTTAAAAGGACATGATCGATCCCATAATGATTTCTCTGTGTCAGGAGTAGTGGATAATATCAACGAACCTCAGAGATATACTCGTAATTGGAACAACTTATTATTATCCCAGGGATGGTAAAAGTCTGCGAGTGTACCAGATTGCTGTTGGTACAGATGTCTGAAGACAGAAAATAAAACACAATGCCCATAAAACAGAAGGCAAAGAGTCCCCAGATGACCTCTGGTGAATTCAGAATTCCTCAGCTCTGTTCTGTTTGTTGTGTTTTTGACACACACCACACCGCCGGGAGATGGGCAAAAAGGGGACTGGAGCCAGACCATTAGGGTTTGTCTCCTAAGGAGAAAAAATGAGTTTAACCAGCTGGCTGATTGTAACCAGACACATTCACAAGAATGATAATCTACTGTTTGCTTGTTTGTTTGTTTTCAAAGATGGAAAGATCAAAGCTTTCAGCAAAGGAGATAATACTCAGCCAAGATGATAATGCTCAAGCTCTGCCCACACTGTGGTATTTATGCCCATTTCAAATCAAATTCAAGCATTTCACTTAGCCTGAAATAACTAAAAAACAAACAAGCAAACAACAACAACAAAAAAACACACAAGCAAAACAAACCAATTAACAAACAAAAAATAGCTCAAAGTGATTAGTTTCTTATTAGTTCACCTTTGATAATTTATAGCTCACTTAAAATAATATAAGTACCATTTCAGAAACTGGAAGCAGAAAACTTTGTTTCAGAATTCTGTAAGCAGAAATTCCCTCCTCAGCCCCACCATTTAGAAACAAGATATTCTGACATTTTTAGACTATTCCACGCTGTTTTTTAAAGCTAAATCAATGAACAAATTAAAGCCACTCCACTAGAGTTTCCCCATTTTGGACAAATTCAGGACTCTCTGGAAAATATCACCCAAACCTCTTTGAAAGGGACCTGGGGGGCTGCAGAAGAGGTTATTTCAGCGTGGGCTTTTCTTGCTGTCTGTGGGTCAACACTTTGTACAGCCATGCCAAGGGAGTTTCCTAACTATGCTTGCTGTTGCAGCCCAGCAGAAGAAATGAGCTAGCCCCATGCAGCGAGCAGGGCTCAAGCATCAGTCCTCTGTGTCCGGATTAGAGGAAAAAAAGTCCCGTACCCATGCAGGCATGACCAGCTCCTCCCCAGAATTTCTCTTCTCCTGTACTGCAGCTGAAATCAAGCTTTGCTCTGGGGTCTGCAGAAGGTACGGGAGAGGAACAGCTGCTTTCCTAAGCCCTTAAGGTCCCATTGCCCTGTTGCACTTTCTCTGCAAGGACTTGCACAGGTAGGAGGCTGAGATTTTCCCTGGGATACATGAAAGCCACTTGAAACCAAGAGAGGGCAGCAAGCAACTTCTCCGTGCTTGAGCCCAGCCGGTGCAGGAGAGAAGAAGAGAAGCCTCCTGGTGTTCCCCAGGCTGGCTCCCACTTCTATTAGGGAGAAAGAGACCAAGAGACCATCCAAACAGTGCATTGCGTTCATTTGTGCAGCCGGCAGCTGGCTTTTCATCAGATAATGCCGTTTTCTTTCTGGCTGTATTTCTCCTGACCTCCCTCATCACATCGGAGAGCTGGTGGAGAGAAGGGTCCCAGCAAGCAGAGCTGCTGCAGGAGCTGGTTTCTTGTGCTGCTCCACGTTTCAGGGCCAGGAGAAGGCACAAGGTGATGCTAGCCCGGCCCCAATGATACTCCCTGATGCCAGCCTCGGGTGCAAGCCATGAAGGGAGAGGCAGGCGTGGATGTGCCTTGGGACAGCAAGACCCAGCACAGAGCCCTCAGGGCCTTTGCTGGTTTCGCAGCCAGCTCCTGGTTACCTGTAGGCACCTCATCCAAGCTGGTGGTGATCAGGTTGTTCATGTGGAGACCACCAAGGGGGCTCCAGGTTTGTGGTGGACCAGCTGGTCACAGGGTGCTGCAGGTCTTTAGCCATGCCCTCTGCAGTGTGCCCTAAATATGTTTTTACCAGGATTTTTCACATAATTACAGATCCATAGAACGGCTTTGGTTGGAAGGGACCTTAAGGATCATGTAATACCACCCTCCGGCTGTACCCAGGGCCCCCAGCCCAGGCTGCCCCCAACCCCATCCAGCCTGGCCTTGGGCACTGCCAGGGATGGGGCACCCACAGCTCCTGGGGGCAGCCTGTGCCAGGCCTTACCGCCCACAGATGGATGGATTTCTTCCTTATATCTCATCTAAACCTACCCTTTTTTAGTTTAAAACCATTCCCACCAACATCAGCAAATACATATTTTTATTACCTTCATGTCCTGGAAAGCAGTAGCTCCTGCATTAGGACATCATCACATGCAGGAAGCATCATCGCTGCTCAGGCTGACCCTGCAGCAAGCAGAGCTGGAAAACAGCTTTTTAAGAGGTATGTTCCTGACTCTAATAACACCCTTGGTAGATCTCCGGTCTCCAAAATACCTCACTTTTTATTGTCCCACATTGCAGGATTACTACAGTCAAATTGAGTATTGCTAAATGCTGGATTTCTTCCTTCTCTTTGCTTTGCTGCTCAGACTACTTGTTAAACTGAAATGTTGTGGGCAATAGTTCAGCACTGAGTTGTACCTCTGGGCATTTGGCAAATAAATGCAGTATTCCTCTTGGAGCAGAAATATATTTTTCCAGGAATGCAGAAAAGGTTGATTAAATGGAAACCTGAGAACCTTTCACACAGAGTCTAGGCCTGGTGCTGCCACTAAAGTGTGAGGTCTTGTGTTTGGAGACCTGTGAATTTTCAGATACTGTCATCCATGGTAAGTGGTCCTGCAGAGGTGGAAAACCAGAAGGAACCAGACCCATCGCATGTGCAAACCAGCTACAGCACTGGGCATTGTCAGGGTTTTTCCATCCTCTAGGTCGGCTCAGGGTTTTCAACATGAAGGACTTTGATTTACCTGGGATGAGAGGAACAAAATGTGTGGATCTGACCCAGGTTTTCAGGCTTCTGACAGGATATGAGGCACTGGAATTAAAAACAGCAAAATAATTTGCATCTTGGATTAAGTCTCATCCCAGCTTCCAAAAGTCAAAGACTGACGCAAGCTCTGAAGCACAAAGTATTATATCTCTTCCAACATGCTCATCATTAATTGGTGTGCCTCTCAGTCTAGCAGGGGAAAAAAATAAAATATGGCTCTTCTGAAGGAAATGGTTTGTGTAAACCTTGTGTGACAGTCTGCGTGCAACTCGCATCGCCACTGTGTAGATGCCCATGGGCAGATGTGTCCAGCTCAGCAGGCTACCCTGGGCTCTGTTTATATTCCACAAAGAAAAATAAGCAATTTTAAGGTGTGATTCATCTGACCTATTTTAGACATCAGTTTAAAGTGGGATGAGTTATTTCAGGAATGTCGCTGACTCTACTGGCTATGTTTCTGTTGACTGTAGAGAAGGCTGGAGGTACCGACAGTTTTTGGAGACCTCTACCAAAGCTAAATCCCATTTTGATGCATGAAATGAGCCTAGGTTGGGCCAGCACAGAAACTAGCCTGAAAAAAAGTGAGGGCTGGTGACCTGTATGGAGGATCTTCCCACCTTGCAGCAGCAGAATACTGAAAATGAGGGCTCTGATAGGAAATCTCAAGGGCATCCCTCCATTCTCAGGCTAAAACTGATGCCAGACTGAATTTAGGTTGTCTTGGCCTGCAAGATTCCCATCTTGGTGTTGCTGGAATAATGCTATAGTCTGAATGCTTGTAACTGACTCTAGGCAGCCTTGGGCAGAACTGGTCTCTGCAGTGCTCAAGGTCATCAGGTTTCTGTCCCTCTGGCAGGTATTGCAGCCCTGCGTGGTCACATCAAGGTGAGATGTTTGCTGCAGAAAATAGGGAGATTGATTTTTGCTGGTACATTGCTGGATGTGCTGGGGGTTTGCCATCGCGTTGGCCTAACAGGACCCTGACAGCAAGTGAATCTGGGCAAAATCACTGAAAAAAAAGAGAGGGCCTTTTCAGTAAATGAAGTTCTAAATAAAGCTTTTCTTTTCATGTGAAAACCACTCAGCTGGTCCCCTTTGCACAAAGGCTCTGATCTACCTGCCCTGAGCTTCATCAGTGCCATATCAATATTGCTTGGTGTGGGAATATTGGAAACATTAGACAAGAAATCTCATATTAAACTGCAGTAAGGTGATTCGAGCCAGACTTCAGAGGTAGGGTTCAGTTGTCTCAGCATGGCAATTGGGTTATGTGAGGGTATCTCCCCCAGCCTCCAGCTCCCTGCTCAGAAAGTAGGAGGTCTTCTGATCAGCCAGCCCTGTGAGGATGCTTGGGTATCAGAAGGTCTCGAGTGGCACAAGAAACCTGTGTTACAGCAACTGGATCTCATTTTTATTGACAGCTGGCTGAAGAGCTCTTTAGACACCAAAAAAATAACAGAAGAGTCCTTGTTGGAGGGGTGGATGCCCTGGTCCAGCCAGCTGCCCTAATATCCCTGGAGGATGTGTGTAACTGTGGTGGATGAGAATGGAGCAGAGCATCAATATGGGATGCAGCACAATGCTTCACTGGCCTCAGCAGATCATGCTGAGGTGCCCCACAAACCAGGAACCCTCTCTGCCTTCTCACTGCAATCTCACAGCTCCCAAATATACCTGCTTCCACGTTTCATTGAGCCAGAGAGTGGGACAAACACTGGGTTAGTCCATTTTTCACTCACTGTATGCAACCTGTCCTTGTGGAGGTCCTTGCAGGCTTTTTGAGCACTAAGAAATGGGTAAGGAGATGCGGCTGGACCCCAGAAGTGCCTCAGAAATGTTTTGCATCCAGCTTCATTTTAATGACCCTTTTACAAGGGATGTGAGGCTTAGATGACTTTTTTCTTTCCACCCCTGTGTCACTGACAAGACCCCATCCACACCTGATGAGTATTTTAATGGTGGAATCCCATTTCTGCCTGTGTCAGCGTAGGTCCAGGTAGAGTCATTCTTTATTTTGTGTTGGGATAAGCAAAACACATGTGGTTGAGCACTGATCTCCAGTGCCTGAACTTCATTTCCATCCACACTGAAGCTGGCAGTTCGGAAGGATATCTAGTGCTCCAAGGGCCCCCAAAATGGGTTCCAGACACCGCCACTGCCAGTGTGTCTCTGCACACATACCTCAGATATCTGCAAATTGAAGAATGCACGTGCTGGTATGTGACTGCACAGACAGGGACAGGCCCAAAATAATCTGACCTTCCCTCGTGCTTGCAATGGACTGGTGACTCCAGCATAAAGCTGGCAGCTTCTCTTTCTATTTGGGGTTTGTCTTTACGACAAACAAGTTTGGAGCTGGAAAAGGCAAGAAAATACTTATTATGCAGAGGTTTTAAGTAGCTCCTGCCAGGTATGTTGGTGTCTCTAATCTCGTCGGTGGGAGTGTGGCTGCTCTCGGTGGATGGGAGGTGACAGCAACACCCAGGGAGGTTTCCCTTTTCAGTCCACAGGCTTGCTGAAGTTATTCATGGGAGTTTTTCTGTGGATTTTACTGCCTTTTGGATCAGGTCCTAAATCACGCACTGAACTATATGTTGGAAACCACATCCACCAAATAATATCCTTCAAGTAGCAGAGAAGATTGTAGATTAGGTTTCACTTGGAAAAGCAGAAAAGGCAAAGCACAGCTCGAGCACGAACCTTTGCCAGGAATGGCTTCCTGTGCTAAAACTCAGCTGCACTTCAGGACAAAAGGATGCTGAGCTCGGAGGGCTGTGACAGCTATACTGAGCAAGTGAGGAGAAGACAATATGCACTGAGAGTGCTGTTGGTAAAGCAAGCCCACTGGCTGGAGCTGAAGCACCAGCATGACTCAGCGTGTTGTTAAAATACTGTGGGAAACCCAAAAAATGGCATTTTGGCACGGTACTGCATGCCTTGCACAGCACACTATTATTTTAAGAATAATGGTGTAATATATAGTGGTGTATTAGGTTATATGATATTATTGTAAGAATATATATACCTCACCAGAGTTCCAGCTGGCAGGAGGGGTCTCCAAACGAGATCAGGGGTGTGGTTGCTGCAACACACAGCCTGAAGTGATGTAAAGTCTGAACATGAAAAAGGGAGTAACGGCAGGGAGAGAAACTGAGGCACAAGAGAAGTGACCTGAGCTTTTCACAGGGATGCAACAGGAGAGTGTTAGATGCCTTGGGTTTCTCAGAGCATTGCCCTGGCTTCTGGACCTGATTTGTGCCTGGGTTATATTACAATCTTTAATCTCACGAGTGGCCAAATTGTCTATGCTCTGGGGTCATTTTTACCTGTTAGAGAATGGCCTAAACCAGGAGGGAGACCCCCATTCATTCAGGTGCCTCTTGTCCTCTGGATACCTGTGCATGGTGGGGATGTTTTGCCTTCCTTTCCTTTTCCTGCTGAGCTTGGTGAGATAAAGAGCAGCAGTTTAAACACAGAGAGCAGAGCTGAGTGTGGACTTGGATGGTCCCACAGGCAGATGCAGGAGCAGCGGGGAGGTAAGAGGTATCTGTCACCTTCAGGTGATGACACCTGGCTTTGGCCACTACAGGTGATGGCTGTGAAAATCTTGCAGCAAGCAGGCAGTCTGAGCCTCAGGATTTCTGCAGAGGCACTGAAAATCCCTCCCCACACTGCGATGCTTTCTGAATATTGATGAGGGCTAGTTGGTATTGATGGTGCTCAGGGAAGGATCCCAGCTAAAATACATGCAGTTGGGAGCCTGAGAAATAGCTTCTAGAGTTAATCAGCTCTAGGAGCTGCATGAACTACCATCAGCCTCAGTTTACAGGCTCTGAAAAGTTTGTGCATGAGTGACGAGCTTGTTCCCACTTTAAGTCAATGTTTACCTGCAATTAAATCATCTAAACTCTTAAATCAGCTCTGCCTAAGTCTCTGGGCACACAAAAGGTTTTGCAATGATCTAAGTGTGGCTGAGAGGTCTCGGAGAGGAGGCAGTGATGCTTCACACCTCTGCTGCCCTGACTTCAAATGCCTGTGGGCAGCTGACATGCAGAGCAGTCCTGTACACTGCAAAGGGAGTTGGGCTTCTTTCACAGGTCATCTGCTTTTCAAGTGTAAATAGGATACATATATATTTTCTGTTCTGTGACATTTATTGTTGTCTATAACATGCTGGACCACTTGCAAGTATTATAAGGAGGGTTTTGGTTGCTGGCGTTGATCCATCAAGTTACTGGCATGTTGACATCTCCGCTTGGGTCTTATGAAATTTTGTTTGATCACTGGGTTTTGATGCCTCCAGAAAAGTCCGTTCCAGCTCTGAGCTGATTTAGAAACTGTGGAGATTTGCCTGGACAAGTGTTCTCCTTCATGCCAGTTGTGACGTCTTTACAGGCGATGTGGGGCGAGTGCCGTATCACACTGCGAGGCAGGCGTTCAAAATAAGTCCTGTGACACATACCACAGCCGAATCTGTCTTTTTTTTTTCTTTATATTTTTTTCTTTCCAGAGACTATAAAGGGAGTCTCAAAACACTGCAGACACAGAGGTCTGCCCTACAGTCTGAATTCAGACAGAAATATCCTGTTTGGTATCTGTGGAAGGACTCTCTCATCACACGTCACTGCAGATGTTGCAAAGACCCAAACGCGTCCTGCAAACAATAGGTGAATAGAGGCAAACTGAATATTTGAAAGCCTTTAAGAGAACATTCTGCAGGCTTCTCCCCCAGCCTGATTTACACCAAGCTTTGAGAGTCTTTTGCCTATTGAGAAAGAAAATAGGAAAGAAACACAGAGACACAGAAAAATAGGAAAGTGTCAAACAATTACATCTATGAAAATGAATCCTCCCGAGCATGTACTCCAAATCCTACTAATGTGATTTAAAATATTTTGTATTTTATCAGCTGCAAAGTCAGTTTTCCATCCTTGTCTTCAGACGAGATTTTACCTGAGCATTAATTGTTCTGCTCTGAGGCCCAGCTTCATCATTCAAAATTTTAGCCACAGAACAGTCTTGGGGTCTCTCTGTAGCCCTTGGAGAGCCCTTGTACCTTTTTTTTTTTTTTTTTGGTAATTTTGTACCTAATTTTTGTACCTTGCATCACCTTTTGAATGTGTCTGTCTCTATTGCCTAAACGGAGAAACATCTGGCTATAGCTGGGCCCTCGTTTTGCACCAGCAATTTTAGGTGGTCAGGCAGTAATAACAAGCAAGACCCCGGACCATTCCAGCCATGTAGGATACATGGATTTATTGCCACATTAAATAAAACCAAGTAATGAAATAATATACGTTGCACAGGGAGTGAGCAGTTTCTTGTTCATGACCCCGCTGGCCAGACTCCAGCTGCAAGACAAGGGGGACTATTGTAACCGGCTTAAAGGTTACTCAGTCTCCAGCTCCCACCTCGCTTGTTCTCAGCTTTTCTTTTTTATTGCTTTTTTTTGCTTCCAGATCTCGGCATTAACATCCAATTGACTCTATTTAAATGCCCTTGTTGCTGGAGAATCCAAGAAAAATGTTGTGCCCAGTGCCTCTCGTGAGCTAACGGGACACAATCAGTCGTGTCTTTGCTCCATCCTGTTGTAAAGGCACAGACTAACTGAGGTTGGGAGGCACCTCTGGATGTCGGTGGGTCTGGGTCCCTACTTGTCTCACTCTTCTTTGCTTATAGTGTCCTGTCTGTAGGGGTTAGAGGCCTGACCAAGTTTACAATCTATTTTTGGGTTATGTGAGGGCTACGAAGGAGGGAGACAATGCAGAAGGCTCACTGAAATAAACCAGACTCTATACACACAAGAATATATGACCCTGGCTATATTCAAGCGTAAAGAAATGATGTCTTTATATCAGCAACGTGGAGTTAGAGTGAAAGGGGAATTGAAATACCCAATAGCCAAGTCTGGTCTCTTTATCGTCTCATCTCCAGCCTCTCCAAGCTAGCGAGTCGGGGAGGTTTGCCTGATGGTAATAACCCTGATCAGACAGCTGCGAGATGGCATCAAGGAAAACGGGAGCTTGCACGCCTGTCTTGAGAAAAGGAAAAATCTAGTCCAGATATTCAGCACAGGTCAGTGTCTTTTTGGGGGGTGTCAGCTGGGCCGTCTTTACCCTGTCACATTGGGACTTTTGAGCTCATTTTATCTGCTATATCATTGCGCATATGTGTACACGTATATGTGCACGCACACACATGGACTGATGGAGGATGTTAAGTGCATAGGCTTCCTGAAAGCAGAGGACCTGCTTCGGATCTCATTTATGTTGCTGTAAATCAGGAATAATTCCCCTGAAATTGGTAGCGCTGGGCCACTCTGAGAAAAACCAAAATCAGGCTCATTGCCTGCATTTGTGCGGAGAGTTTCTCCAGCCAGCCTCCTTCAATGCTCTCTTGTCCACTTCCCATTTCAATTTATCCCCCAAATCCTCATTTCCTTCTGCTCCTTTCCCTTCGGGCAGCCCGTCATTCCCATGGGCAGGGGCTGCTACAAGCCCTGCAGCAAGAGCTGGAGGATTAACGCACTCCGGGTTGGACACTGGACAAAGAGTCCACACACGCTCCAGGAGAGCCTGGGACAGAGATACAGGCATAAAAGCATTCCCCAGCACTGCCTGACACGAGGAGGGTCTTCTCTGCCGAAGAGACTTGCCCTGTGGCTTCTAGCACGCGTATAATTTTTGACGAACGAGGCCCCAGGGCATTGGCTGCAGACGGAGGGCTGTTTTGATTGTAACAGGCTTTGATTCAGAGGAGCCAGAAATTATTTATTTTCGTTCAGCTTCCCTCCTCCCCTTCATTCCGGGTCGGGATTGAGAAACTCTGTTTGCCAGCCTCGGGGGCTCCAGCCACCTCGCTGCCGGCCTCGGATAGTGGCGAGCTCCTGGTGGAGTGGGCACTGAGCACCTGGATGGTGAATTCCCTGAAAATTTTCCCCATCTCCAGTTCCCCAATGATCTGTGCAGGCAGGGAGGAGATGGCAGCCCTGATGATCAGTCCCGTTGATAGACATCTCCTTGCAAGGAGTGATTCCCCTCATATTCAATGCAGAAGGAGCAGGAGAGGAGGTGTGTGTGGCCCCTCTCTTCTTGTCCTGTTTTGGAAGAAGATGAGCCTCCTTCACAGTGCTCAGAGCATTTTTCGCTAATATCAAGAGGGAGAGAGAAATAACCTGGGATACCTTCACAGCTCTCCTTTGCAAACTCCTGTTCCCTAGCAGGTCCAGACCCTTAACACATTGCTTGGGTAGAGACTGAAGGATCCATCTAATGTGTCCTGGTTACTCTGCTTAAAAAGCAAAGCCCCTCACCTTTCTAACGTGATGTGGGAATTACAATAAAGGAGCACAGCACCGTATCTCCAGTCCTGGAGGCTGGTGTCTCGGCTGAGCAAGGAAATACACCTGAGCAAGGAAAAACACAGTGCAGTGCTGCTCAGATGCTGGTGTTACCTCTGCAGGGTGCCTCACCATCACCTGATGTACTACATGGACAGACACCCTGCAGGAAATCAAGGGCTGTAATTCACATGCTATACCCCAAGAAATGAGAGAAACGGGTTTCCTGGTCCGTAATGCCAGCTGTCAGTGCTGACAGCAGTATCACCTAGCAGCTTAAGACCACTGGGGAACTATGCCAAGATGTCTCAGTTCTATTTCCAGCCAAAATTTTTGACTGACAAATGAAACACTTGGCCTGAGATCAGCCAGGAAGCCTCTGGCAGAGCTGGGATCTGGGCTGGCACCTTGGGTTCTCTCTCCTGTGTAATGCAAATTGTCAGTGCTCCAGGCTTGTATAAAAAGAAAGACAAGATGGGGAGGAATGGGCATTTATCATCCAATGCAGTGCAAACCAGTCTCCTCCCCAGGTGAGGTTCCTGGTGAGGCCCAAGCTCTTCTCCCATGGAGATGACATTTTGCATATGTGAGTCTTGGCTAAAGTATTGTGGAAGTTACTTTGCAACACTATTTTTTTTTTTACTTTTTTTTTTTTTTTTCTTATTTTTTTCCAGACATCTACATTTTCCTTTTCTGTGCTGGACTATGAAAACATAGGGGTAAGCTTTCAGCTTAGGGACAGAAAAGAACTACTGGGTTATCACCAGATAAATTAGAGGGATGTGCTGGAGCAGGCCAATTACATACAGGAAAAGGTGGGCTCTGTCTTCTGAACAGGTCAACAGCCTGGGATCTCCAGACTTGAACTACAATGCAATATTTTTTTTGTCAGCTTTTGGTCCACAATTGGCCCTGGAAAGTGCTGTGATTTGGGGAGGTGTGTGGGAATCTTCACTAACTGTAGATATCTTTTTGGTCGTCTGATTCTGTTTCCATGAAGCTGGTTTCCTATACACTCCCCAGTACTTTGTTTTATTTAGTGAGGAGGAACTGGGGCTTTAAAGAGCTATTAATTTGACTTGAGTCTTAGTTTAAGGTAAGTGGAGTTGCACTGAGGTCTTTGCAATCAGTGAATAACCTGCTCTGTTGAAGACATCTACTTTTTACCTGGGGAACAGCATCCCATGCCTGGTGTTTTCCTTCTGGGAAGTCCAGAGACCAGAAGGCAGAGAGGGCTGGATGCAAGTAGCATCACTGCTCCCTCCCATGTGTCCCCTGCTTTCACTGCTGCCCACGGCTTTGCTTTCTTCCAGGGCTGCAGCTGGGACCACACCACATCCTTGACTTCATGCTCCAGGCTAGGTGCAGCTCTGAAAAACTTCTGGATGTGAACCTGTGGATTCAGATCACTCAGAAGGTTGGACAGAAGAAGAAGGGAAGCATCTGGGGATAGCATGGTTTGTTTGCATAAGTTTGGTTTCCTGGTCTGATTTTCTCATCCAAAAAAACAAACACATGAGCAAAAGTTGTTCCTACTTGGTACTAAATTTCTGGCTACTTTTTACATGACCACAGTATAATTAGGATGACCAAGACTGTTTTCGACTGTTGGCTCATAGTTTGTTCAACACCAGAACTGAAGCTTTGGATTTGCATTTAATTGGCCTTCAGTAGGCAGTGACAAGCATTTTGGGCTTTTCTGAACCCCAGTGCTGGGACAAGTGTCTGCATAGACACTGCCAGTTACACACAAACACTAGATGTCTTCTATCCAAGCATATTCTGATGAAACTGTGCTTTCTCCAGATCCCCCTGCCTCTTCCAAATCCTCTCCATGAAGCAAAGTGACACAGTTTTGGGTCAATCTGCACTGACGTTTCTTGGAGCTGTCACTTCCATGGCTCATCCCCTGTTCTTTTGGATAGGCCCTGACTAGGCTACATAGTTGTGATGCACTTCTATCTGGATGAGACGCTGTAATTCATGACTGGAATGACAATGACAGAAAACCGAGCCAACCTGAGCTCCCTGGTCCTTGGGGGAGCTGCCAGGATTCGTGAAGTACAAGACCCATCTGGTGATCCATGAGTTCAGGCTGATCCAGATCAGTATGGTTTTCCCCTTAAAATAACACATCTCAGATGTCTCAGCAGAGATTTTTGACCTCTTCAAGCATGGAAACTCCAGTATTTCAGCTCTTCTTCCTGCTGAGACAGGAACAAACGTGGTAAGAGCTGAATTTGGCTATTCTGATTTCCATGGCCATAGCTCAACAGCTCAGGGAGAGCAGTCTGGGAGGCACCGTGCACTGTCCCTAGCCCTGGTTTTCCAGATGGGTGAGGACTTGGAGAGGATCCTGGCAAGGCAGCTTTGGACCTGCATCCTTCAGTGTCCATGCTGAGACAGCATGCAATTAAACCTCTTAGCAACTCAACACCATGTTCCCCTTATCTACACTACAAAGTGACTGAGGAGTAGGTGGTGATCTACCGTGCTACTACCTTCCAAACCTCCCACCAACTGCACACGCATTAAAAACACTGAAATCTCACTGGTGGCTGATTTTTTTTTTTCACTTTCCAAAGTGGGCTTCATTCCAACACATTGTAAATGCCTACAATCTTGAGATCCTTTCAAATCCAGTCAGTATGCAGGCTTTGCATGATATTTTAATGATTGGCAGTGAATTTTAATGGCAAATTAACAAGGTTACAAAGGAAAACAGAGCCCCTTCTGAATTTTGGTAAATGGAAAAGGAAGAACATATTTACTAAGCTGTCAGGACAGTGGTTTTTTTGGCTACTCCTGATCTTAGCGGATCTCAAAACTCATCGATGAAAAAATATTGTGGATTCATTGCTCTTTCCATTGAGACCAAGGCTGGCATTCTTGAATGATTTATTTACCCAGTTTTATAGATCATACGTTGTGAGTTAATTTGGGATTGTGACAGCTACTTAAAAATCATCCATTTGGAAAAAATTACTTGCTGTCAGAGGAATAAAAATAAAATGATCTCTGCTTCTTGTATACATTCAGAATGACAAAGACTCTCATAAGCTTCAAATGTTTTTTTCTGATTCTGATTCAGCTCTTGGGTCATTTTTCTTGGGTTTCATTGGTGGAGGCATAAATGCAGTAAAGCAGAGGTGTTTAACTGATGGTCTTGAGCTGGATGTCTTGCATTTACACGACTGAGAGTGGGAGGGTGCAAGTACGGGGGCTTGGGCTGCCCCCAAGCCACTGCATTGTCTACAGGACCACTGCTGACCCATCCCAACCCTACAGGTGGCTGCTGGCCATATGAGGATTTTGGGGTGGAGCTGGGGATGTGGTCACTCATGGTACAAGCTCTGAGCATTTCCACAGAGCTGCTCTGCTGAGGGCAGGTTTGCTGACTGTAAAGAAGCATGAACTATCTTTGCACCCTCTCTTCTGTGATGTGGTCCGTGTTCAGCCATGGGCCATGCTGTTGCCTTTGCCACCTTTGTTTTGTGAGGTTTCTCTTCTTTTTCTCTCCCAGTCTGTGGTTTCTGATATGCAGAAGTATTTTTTTTTTTTTATTTTTTTTTTTGCTGGTTGCCTTCATGACTTGGCTGGCTAGTCTTTAAATTTTGCTCGCAGCCTGTTTTCACTTGATACTTTATCTGCTTTCCCTTGACATTTGCTTGGCTAACCTGGACACTGTAGGATAGTCCTTTGGCTTGAATGGATACTCTGGATATGCCATTTAAATGCTCTGACCATGTATTTATTTGCCTCTTAGCTTTCTTTTCATTTAGGGTTCTGCAAATCTTCAATGACAGCAGGTTTGGCTGTACTCTAACAACCTCCCGATGGAGGCTACAGGAATGTTTTTTGTTACTATATTTTTTTTTTATTACCCGCATCTTCTTTCCAACTTTCTTTTTCCCCATTGAGACTCTCTGAAGACCAGGATCATCATGTATTCCTTTGTTCCTCTTGTTTAGACTTTGCTCATTTCAGGCCAGTGGCTTTGGGTGCTGCAGACCTGGAGGACCAAGCACCACCCTGATGTGCTCTCACACCCCATGGCGAGTGCCATGGAGGCTGGATGGTGAACGTGGCTCGCATCAGGGCAGGGCATCACAGTGCAGGGCAACGTGCTAAATACTACAGCATAAAAAATATCTGCTTCAAAACGTGGTCTACAGGCAGTGGGGCTCTGCTTAGGGCCATGGTAATGCTTTTGGAACTGGCCCAGGATTCAGAGATTGCCTTTGAACACCAGAGCTGTGGCTCTCACCTTTCTGCTTTGAGCTATTTAGAAGCTTGTTATCTGTGTATTCTCAGCCTACATCATGGGAATGATAGTTCTGGTGCACGTTCCTGCGGTATCTTGTCTCTGTCAGGACAGGAGATTCCCCAGACACTTTGCTCTCCCTGCTTGGGCAATTTGGGAACCAGCTCTGTGTGGCTCAGGCTCTGAGTGGTGCCGTCAGCATCTTTTCAGATCCTGCAGAGTTGTCATTGGTCCCCCGGGTTGTGAAGTGCCCTAGAAAGCAGAAATGCCAGATGAGGTGGTGTGTGATTTATTAGATACTGCATTACAATACCATTTAAGCCGTAAAATCCAGGGAAATTTTGGAGTTCATATATGCGTCAACACTGTGGAGCAAGGAGTCTCACCAGGCAGATCCACGGTAGGAAAAAAAGCATCTGGACATCTTGATACCAGCAAAGTGTCAGTGATTTGGAAGGAAACCATGGAAAAAAGTACTGGAGGAATTGCTGAAAGGGCTCCCTCGGCCCTTAGGAAAAATGAAAATAACAAAGCCTGTTCAGTTTATTAAACAACACTGTAGATGCCTTCTTGCAATTTTTCATAACCATATGAAATATATTAAGAGGAAAATATATGTCAAGAAGGTTGGTAATCGGTATCAAGTAGCAGATGACATTTCAATTTCTGATCTCACTTTCATGAGCATGCAACTAATAAAAATAGCCCAGAGATCTGCCATGGAACA
Organism: Clangula hyemalis; assembly: GCA_963989345.1. The sequence continues at coordinate 1,682,467 of OZ022427.1, forward strand.
CGCGCATGCAAATTACTTCTCAAGTGATATTGGAAGTGACTCTGCTTGTCTGAAACACATGGATCATTTAAGTTGCACATAAACCTTAAGCGAGACGTGGGTGGTACCTGGATCTTATGAGAAGCCTCTGGTCCAGCGTTGCAAGAACAACCTTTAAACAACTAGATCTCATTCTGAATGGCATCACTTTATTTATGATTTTTGGTTCTGGAAAAGGGAACATTTTCCATAGTTAGGTAACCTTTCTCCCTGCTCCAATGTGGACTGGATCCTGAAAGTGGGGTCAGGAAGGTTTTGTTGGAAATCTGGAATAGCTCAAGTGATCCAGCTTTTACCTCATGCTCCTTCATTGGTCTTTGGGCAAGAGGGATGACATCTGGGCCCCACAACAGGCCGAATTCCCAGCTGGTGCTGAATGATGGGACTCCAGTAACTGTTGGACCTAAAAACCACAGCACGTGGCAACATGGCCTTGTGATTTCACTGAGCTCTGTCTTTGGTTTTCTTTCTGGTTGTTTCTAGCCTTTTGTAGAATCCCATTGTATCGATGGACATCCAGGTTCTGTTTTGATGGTGTTTTGTGCAATCTGAAAAAATGCACCATTCATTACAATAGGAAGTCACGGGCTTCCATGAAACAAGAGACTTAGAGTCGAACACTGATACCTCCATCCTAAAAGGGTTTTCCTGTCCCAAAGGCAGTAAAGCACTGGGTAGGTGCCTTGTTCTGGAAGAGACAAAGAGCAGGCACATTTTATGTGGCACTCAGATTTTGTAAACACTTTTGTATCTCCTGTAAATCATCACTTTTGCAAGCTGAACAGTGCCAGCTTGTGCAATTGTGGGATCCACTTCCATGGACCTCACCCTCATGGCCCTGCTCTGAACTTCAGAGCCCGGGTCTGCAGAAACCAGGATTTGGCACTTGCAGAATAGGTGACAGCAGGACAAATTGGCAGAGCCTTTCAAAGGCTCCCCAGAAAGGACTGGATATGGGAAGTTTTCATGCTTATAAGTTTAACGGGGCAAGTTCCTTGAAGTTTTTTAGCAAAGTCCCTTGCAGGCACCACCTTGTTGTGATGGTTAATAGGAATTGTGCACTGGGAGGCAGATGATGCTACTGCACATTCAGGTGCAAATATTCTATCTGTATGAGAAGGTCCCTGGTGGGGAGGGAGAACTGCTTTCAAACTGCACACAAGGCATGAAAAATAGCTTGGACATCTCATTGACACAACTTGTAGCTGCAAGCGTGTTGCACAAATTTTTAATCTTGAATGAGGAAACTGAGTGATGAGGCCAAGATGTGGCAGGTCTACAGGCACTGTGAAGAGGAGTCGTGTCCCAGGATCAGGCTTGCTGGGACAGGCTGCTTTCCCCAGCTTGGTGTTTTGCTGCCTTCTACGATTCCTGTAGCTACCAGACTGAACCCACCAACTTTTTTTCAGCTGTTCTCTGCTGCAGGCTGAATTTAAACCTTTGCTCTCAACAGAAGCCATAAGCCACCCCAGCACTTGGACCATAAAGGGGGTAGTGCTGCAGAGTGGTTATTATACTTAGGTGGCTCTCAGAAACATGTTGGAAGTAGGCACCAGCACCCAAAACTCTTTTCAGGCAAATGCTGTAACCGTCAGATTTATACCTGGTCTCTGTTGCATGAAGGTACAACATCAGCACACGGGAATACAATGATCTCCTATTTTGCTTCTCTGGGACCTCTGAAAAGGTGGCTAGACTGAGGAGAAAATTTAGATTACTAGTGTTGACCTTAACTTTAGGCAGCCTTAGTCGGGCTGACAGCTTTTACCTCTCTAAAGCCTTGGCTAGGTTGCCCAGCCCTGGTCTCCTGGGTGCCCTTGCTGCTATAATTGTAGTGCTAATAATATTTGCATGTCTGAAAATGTAGCAGAGACATTTAGGGGGATGCCTCTGACATTCCTGCCCTGTGTCACAGAGACGCTTTCAGCTATTCAAGCAGAAACATAAGCCTCACTATTGTGGCTTGTGGGGCGTGCACCGGCATTGCTGCCTAGCTATGTTATTGGCCATTAAATTCTCCGCTCCCTTTCTAAATCTGGCCACAGGACTCGACTTTGCAGGCTTTGGCAAGGGTGAATTCCACAGGATGTGGGTCTATTTCCTCCAATTTCTTTTAAATGCGTCCACTAGTTAACTTTACTGACTGTTTTCCTGTTCTCATTTCAAGGAGCAGGGGTGAAGCGCGGAGGGATGGATCTGTGGCTGTGACACTTTTGGTCCCTCCTGCTGCAGTTGGATGTTCACCTCCCGGCTGCCTTGTTTGGCCCTAAAAACTTATTGGAGGTGCCCAAGTAAGAAACCTCCTTACTGCAGTCAGGACAGAGGATCCAGCTCCTCCAAAGAGGCTGATTCCACTTGTCCTAAAATCTGATTCATCCCCATCTCTGTGTCTCTGCATAAACTATATGCAGAGCCAGGCAGGGATGTACTGGAGAGGGCAGAGGTTTAGGTGCCTTCTTTTTTCTTCCCCTCTTGCCCTTGTCCCTGCTCAGCACTGGGATTTATGCACGCCCAGTTCAGGACCACCTTTTTCTCTGCAGATCTCCAGTTTCACTGGGGACATGGTGGGAAAAGACTATGATGTGCAGAGCTGGAGGATCATCACATCTTCCAGATCTTCACCTGGTGCTGGGTCTGGTTCTGCCCTTCCCCTGGGGCTGACCCCACTATGGGGAAGGCAGAGGAAGGAGAAAGGATCCCCCCAGCACAGGGGCTCCTTTCCTGTCCCTGCAGAGACCCACAGTCAGGCACAGCCGAAGCTAAATTCTCCAATCTGGTATTTTGTTTTGTTGGGGGTGAAGATTATGGCATTTTTGGGGTCCTTAAAAACAAACAGGTAAGGTGAAGCTCAACTCTTATTGACTGCAACACTTAAATATCTCCCGAATTTGAGGTATTAATGGAAATTGAAACCATTTGGTAGTTTTCCTACTCCCCCTTCCCTCCCCCCCCCACCTTGTGCTACTGTGAATTACTCTGTGTTCCCCCAAATTATCATTAGTTATTTAGTAGCCCTAAGTGAGAATGAGAATGTTGTATTTATTGGGCATTTAAACATTTTTATCACTGGTTTCTGCTCCAAAGGGTAACATTTTTTACAGGAAAAAAATTACAAAACGCTGATATCCCAGACTGTCTAAGTATTTCATTTTGATAGTGCTGACCTAGTCGGTTATGAGAATGTTGAATTGCTTCTCTTTGGTAATAGAGAATGGTTTTGTTTTGAAAATGCCACAACAATATAATTTGTCTTAAAGTGAAATATATTTTAAGAAATGTAGAGTGATTTTGAAAGCAGCAGCTTGTAAAATATGAGTCAAAGATGAATGAATAAAAATGATAAAGGGAATGGATGCATTTTCTTTATCAAAAACAAGTATTTAAACATCATTGAAGCAAAATGGGAAAATAGACTCAATCTGTTTCAGCATTTTCCCAGTGATGTTTTCTGGCATTCCCAGAAAATGCTGTGATTTCAATTAAATTGCTGCTCTAGCTGTAAAATTATTATCTAAAACTTCCTTAATGCTCAGCTCTAGCACTTATCTCTGGAGGGTGGCACACTGTGGGGGTGTAATTCATTTAACTTGGGATTTTGTTTTCCTTTCATTGTCTAAAATGTAGATATCTATTTCCAAGGGAAGACCTGGGCACTCTCAATCATCTGGGCAAAGAGACAGGATCCTCCACGGATTCCTTTCATCCTCACAAGGTGACTGGGTACCCGGGATGAATTGCCTGATCTGACTTTCCTGCAGCTGCCTCAGTTTGCCTGGGTGCACTTGTCCTACTGTCATTCATGCTCTAGGTCACCTGAAGATGACCACGTTTCAGGGACTGGACCAGAGTGATTCTCTCATCTGACCTTTGGACAACAGCAGGACAAACACCTCCTGACAGCACCGCAGCACTTCCATGGAAGACAGCTGCTTCCATGAGCCTCGGAGGAACCTCAGCAAACTGGTTGGAGTAAGAAATATTCAGGGTTCCTTCATCCAGCACAGGGCAGCCTTGGGATGTAACATCGGGATGGAGGTGTGACCATAGTAGAAGAATATATCAGAAGTGGCCTACAGGTACTTTGGAAGAACAGCAGTACAACATGCTCCATAGATGAAACTGTAAATGCTCATTTTTTGCTCTGAGGTTTTTTCTTAATTTCTTCTTCTTCCGAGAAAGAATCCCTTGGACACTGGTTCCCCATCAGTGGAAGGAGTGACAGATCTTTAGGCACTGCAGTGCTGTGAAGTAACAGCCTTCATAAAATTCAGAGGCTGGAAGGGGACTGAAGGAAAAACACTCTGCAAAGGTTACCGGGCCAAAGCCTTGGGGCAACTGAAAGCTAAATTAAAAGGGGAAAAAAATGAATATCCCATACTAAACCAAAAACCAAAACCCTAATGAAAACACTAAAAGCAATGATTAATATGACAACTGGGCAGCTTTCCCCGAAGACATGAATTCCCATCAGAGTAATCAAATTTGTCTTAAAAATGATAAATAGTGCTACCACTAACCTAAAAATGTACCTTGATCCCACCAAGCTCAATCTCTTCAAACACTAGCTGCTTCATTGAAAAAAAAAAAAAAGTATTTAAATAAACAAATAATATAAAACAAAACCCACAGTCCCAACACGGATTTTTTCAAAGTTACCTCAGTCTTTTTTGGCTGTTCAATCCACTCCCTGGTGTCCAGGTGTAAACAATTCCCAAAAAGAGACGTCTGTATCCCTGAATTCCAGAAAAGGTAGCGCTTTGTCTTTCTTTCCCAAAAAGCTGTCTTTATGTGAATTTCTCAACCAAACCGGGGATGTTTAGGCCTTTTGATTATTTTTTACCTCTTTTTTTTTTTTTTTTAAACATTCCCCTCTGCTCCCATTGGTGGCCCTTTATTTCTTAATGATATTCTTCTTCCTCCTGCGCAGGGCTATCTCATCTCCTTTTCCACCGCCTGCTCCCCCCAAATCCCACACTCCTTGGCAAACCTTTGTGCTTCATACCGATGCTCGCTGCCTGCCCTGCCCCTTGGAGATGGACTGGCCCTAGCACGGCTTTCCAGGCCAGGATGAAAGGGGATATTTGTGAGGGCGGTCATACAAGACGGGTCAAACGCCACGTATGTCCTCGATGCGAAAGCTCTGAGCCTGTGGTTGTTGGTTCTTGCTCTTCGTCTTGAATCCTCTTGCTTGCAGCTCCCTCCTTGTGGCTGTTTGTGGCTTTTGGAGGGTGAGCAGGGCTGGAGGATGCGATGTAGGGAGAGGCAACGTTCACCTGGACCTCCTGACTCCCTGGGAAGCCAAGCAAATAGCTTCACTTTTGCTATGGCTTTACATCGCTTAACTCATTGGGAGTAAGGCTAGGTAATGTTACTTTGAACTAGAATCAGTTTTATTTAAGTTGATCTTAAAGCCCTTTCTTTTCCTGTCTCTCCTCTGGTATCTTTTCCAGCCAGGAGCCCTTATCTCAACACTATTAAGGTTTGTATTTGTCAGGAGTGTTGTTGTATAGCGACTTCGTTGCACAAGAGATAGCTGAGTGTAGTCTTCCATAGTTTTTCACCAGTTCTCTCCTTTATTTAGCTAGACAACTACTTAAACCTCCCCTAGGCTTCAGAAACACCTTTATAGCAGAGATGACGGTAATTTAGCTTTCCCAGGCAGGATGCGGTGGCTTTGCACTAAAGAAAATCAATTCCAGGAGAATCAGGCTGCAATACATCAATTCGAAATAAAAGTGGCTTTTCTGTTCTCTGCGTCCCCATTTCATCACTGATTCTCAGCAGCAAAACCAAAGTCATTGTCCTCCATTGTCCCCATAGCCTCCCAGTCATTTAAAAATTCCTAAGTGGCATGTTTTACCTTTTCCTGATAAAAATGAACACCAGTTTGTCATTTAAAATCTGTCATGGTAGCAGGGGGGAATATGTGAGTGGGTGTTGTCTGTTGGTCTCAGTCTCCATGCTCTTGGAGAGGGTCTAATGGCAGCTAAAGAACATTTCCCAATTTTCATCAGAGTGCTGACCGAGAATTATCCTCAGGATGCTGGAATCAGAGGAGACTGGCCAGGACTTCGGACCTCTTAGTGCCATTCTCTGATTTTACTCACTTGGTTTTGAGGCAAGCATAAATTCTGTTCTATTGGTCTTCCTTGCTTTTATCTTCCCTGCTGACGTTTGCAGATTTACTTTATTGGTCAACTTTGGAGCTCTTGAGTACCTCCTCTGCCTGCGAGGTCTACAAAGGGTTCGCAATTTGCTGGCTCAGGCAGCTTAGTCAACCATCATTTTGCTGACATCTCTCAAACCAGGACAAAGATAACATTTACAGAGATGGAGCTGTGGTCCATAGCTGGTGCTTTGGCTTGCTATGATACCTGTATCACTGCCTACAGTAAGATCTTCATCACTTAGCTTTGCATACCAGCAAATATTCGTACTGTGGCTTCAAGTGCAGCAGGAAAAATCATTTTGGTTGATATTGGTTGTGTCCTCCTGGAAAAATATTTTGCTCTTTCTGTATTTGGTCTTTTGCTGCTGTGACCATTTTGTTAAAAAAAAAAAAAAAGTAAAATAAAATTAAAATAAAATAAAATAAAATAAAATAAAATAAAATAAAATAAAATAAAATAAAATAAAATAAAATAAAATAAAATAAAATAAAATAAAATAAAAGTAGGTCTGGGCTTCATGAAAGTAAGTAGGCACCTATAAATACTGGTGCATGAGAGGCTTGTGAGATGCACTTTGCACTTGGGAAGAGCATTCACAGCTTGGCAGAACTTCTGCTGTGCACCAGTCCTCTTTTGTGCCTTGGTGGAGACAAAGAGCTGTGGATAATGATAAAAAAGCAGTTGTCAGCAGCGCTACATCACCTTGCTTGGACCAGCTGAGCTCCAGGGGTCTCTTCCAAACCACACCTTTCTGTGCTTCTGTGATTCCTGAAAAAGCATAAGTAGACCGAAAAAAAACCAAACAAACAACTCTTTTCTTCCAGTGTCTGCATTCACAGCAGAAATTTTTCTGGTGTATCCCTTTGGGGTGTAGTTATCTTTCCACATCTTGCCAAGCAAGGCAACGCTGGCAAGAGTCCTGGGATGCAGGGCTGGCTGTAGTAAGTCCCAGGTGCCTTGCTGGTTTCTGAAGTGTGAGCTGAACTTCAGTATGATTTTGAGAAGTTTCCTGCAGAAAGAAAAAGAATGTGGGACACTTTGTGTTTGTTGGAGTATATCTCTGAGATTCAGGCTTGGAGAGTGATGAATTCCTGCCTTAAGGGTACTTTTGATGGCTTGTTGATGCCAAGTTGGACTCATCTGACTGAACAGGTGCATCTACATGATACACATCAGCCTCTTAACCACTCACCCCACACTCTTCATGTCAGTGAGTCTGGCTGATATCACCAGCAGAGGTTAGTCTACAGCCTGTCCCAGCCTGAAGTGGGTGCCCATGACCTGCCAGCTGAGTCATGCCCTGCTTGTTTCTTTCCTGCTGCTGTAAGAGGGTCTAGGGTGATGGTTCCAGCCTGAAGGCTCTTCTAGAAGAGATTTCAGGAGTAAAGAGACATGAGTCACACCCCACCTCTGAAGCCAGAGACAACAATCAACAGCATTTTCTCACTTGCAAAACTTGTATCTCAGATGCCTCCTGTCCACGTCCATGTCTGAGAACTGGACTTTTCCAGTTCTCCTCCCTTGTTGAGTACTGTATAAATCATGTTTTCTGGCTGCACAGTGTCAGTGCATGACATTTAATTGAACACAAGTGGCAATACATCACAATACAATCTGTATAACATTTTTATAGGAGCAATAACATTTGAAAGATTTTAGAACTATGCCCCATGTTCAGGGAGATGAGACATATGTAGGTAGTAATAATATTGTCCAGAGCCACAAATAGCTCTGAATGAAGCTCTGACCCAAATGATTGAGTTTCCTTTGCCTCTTATTGCAGAAGAGAGAGCAAATAAGATTTTGGAGTGATGGCTGACCGAGGGTAAGGCTGCAGAGGATAAGGTTTGTAATAATCTCTGAATTTGATGGAGTAGCTACCAGCCAAGGTGAATGAACTGCCAATTGACTGCCTGATAACACTCATTTCCACCCCACTTTGCTTGCAGTTCTTTTCCCTCTTGTTTTCCAAGTCATTAAAATAATTAGGTCAAACAAGAAGCGATTGTTTATCACCTACATTTCCTGTTGAATCTTTGACTTCATTGTCAGACCTGAAAAGGGGATTATGTGCTTGGAGGCTTGTTATATCATTAACTCCAATTAAAGAAATTACTTCTCCCAATAAGTGTTAGATCTCTAAATATATGTGATGTTGTTACCTATGGTGGATCTACTGGGATATTTGAGTATCCAGTGGAGGCACATGTGGATTTAATTTACGATCAGGGACGTACCATACAAGCAGCAGGTAAATAACCTGCTGGCAAACATGGCAGGACTAATGAAGACCCACAATCTGCAGTCCTGCCTAGGAAGCTAGTAGGTATCTACCGAACTCAGAAGTCTCATTTATTTTATTTTATTTTATTTTATTTTATTTTATTTTATTTTATTTTATTTTATTTTATTTTATTTTATTTTATTTTATTTTATTTTTTCAGCAAAGTTGGGATTCAGAGATGAGAAATGAAAAAAGACCTTTGGATTTCACTCTACAGTTTTCTATATTTCAGTCAAGCAGTGGAACGGGTTGCCAAAAGAAGTTGTGTGGTCTCTGGAGTTTTTCAAGTTCCCACCATCCCTGGAGGTTTTCAGGACCCAAATGTACAAAACAACGGGTAACCGGGTCTGGTCCCACACCTGACCCCGCTTGGAACAGGAGGTCAGACTAGAGACCTCCTGAGGTCCCTTCCAACCTGAATTTTTCTGTGGTGCTATGGTTTTCAACTCTATAACTTGGAACTGGGCCACAGCACATATTGAAGAAAGCACCTGGTCCTGATTTAGATAATGTAAGCGAGGCCATGTTTCACATAGCAGCCGAACCAGCCTGTAACTAGTCTCCCATCGTATGACAAGGACCATATGTCGTTCCATGTGGTGCTAACTGGTTGGGAGTGAGAGAGATTATTACATCCTCTTTCATCTCTGGGATAAATCTTCCTAGATGGAGAATCTATTTCCTTAGTGAAGCCGTTCCATTGATTGAATCATGCTTGCAATAATTTTGTGCATAATTACTAGTTCGGATCTTTCTGGTTTTCACTGCCATTAAGGGCGTTCCCTGTCTCTGCCTCTCACATGAAAGAGTCTCTGAAACACCAGATACCTTCTATCCTTGTAGACCTTTCTCATCTGGGATGTAATCATCTCTTAGTCTTCTCTGTAATATGTTCAAACTCCTTAATGTGTTCAGCATGAGATTTGGCAGGTATCCAAATCCCAATAGGGCGAGGAAGACTGTCTTTGTTGCAGAGCCCTGGTAGGTCAAAGTGGTCCGTTATGATTCACAAATGATTCAAGCAAGCCAGTGCCCAGCACTAAGTGTTCCTCACTTGATTTATAGGTTTGCCTTCAACAAAAAAATGAAAGAGAAGGCAGTATGACTGCATCTTGCAGTTATGACCTCAAAGCAAAAGCAGCTGAGACAAGACCAAAGTGAGTTCTCTGTTATTCAGAAGGGATAAAGTTCAGGGGAAAACCTCAGGGCACAATGAGTCATAGAGACAAGTTATCGTGCCATGGAGTTGAGGTACCAAAGGATGGAAGAAGTTTAATAAAGAATGTACATTTGTCTGTTTTCTGCAAAAATTTTGGATGTGTCAGGACAAGCTGAAATGATAACACTGGCTAAACAATTTTCCCCAATGTCAGCCCCTCCAGTCCAAGGAGAGACCCGGAGAGATATGGCCATGAGTTACTACCTGGGGACGCCTTTCTCTTTCTACTCAGTGCACAGGAAGAGGAAAAGCTTAGATCTTCCCAACTTAGATCTTCATCTGTTGGGGTGAAGCCAGGCTCTACATCTGTGGATCTTTTTGGATCCCATGGACTTGAGAGCATGATTCAGCAAAATTTAATGATGGCTTTTTGACAGCTAAAGGGGAGACAAAGGTCTTTACACCCTTTGAGACCTCTGGGCAGAAGTGAGGACTTCTAAAACACTTCATTCATGGTTAGTAGTGGTGAGTAGTATGTGTCTGTGGTAGGTCAGACCTGCTTCTCTCCAGAGACAGCAGTGGCTGTAAAAATGCCCGTCTTGCTCAGAAGTCAGTGCCAAGCTTCCAGATATGCAGTGCATGGGGAAGACAAGTCCTACCTTTGAAAGCAGTGAGACATGGGGTCTCCAAGACTTCATTGACTCTGTGCCTAAGCTGCTAAATACATGAATCCAACTCTAGCCCTCTCTAGCTACCCCTCCATAACTACTGGTTGACTCAGTGTCTTGACAACAAGGCACCTTCCTGGGTATGGACCCTGAAACTTGCTCTTTTTGTAGGAAATCCCTTTTGAGAAGCTTGCACATTGTTCCCTGCCCAGGCCATGTACATGACATTGCTTGGCTGGTACAGACATGTAGGGTCTGAGTGAAGGGTTTTGGGAAGACTGCCTCCAAGTATCTAGCAAGTCATGTGGCATCAATCACATCACTAGGAAGCTTGTTTCAGTGTTTGATCACCCTCAGGGTAAAGACAATTTTCCCAAAGTCTAGTCTGAACCTCCCCTGGCACATCTCTGTGCTGTTCTCATGTATCCTGTCATTGGTGACCAGAGAGAAGAGATCAGCACCTCCTTTTCCATTTCCCCATCTGAAGGAGTCTTTCCATGGTCTTGCTCCAACTACTTGTTCTCCAATCCAGTCATAACTGGGACAATTTACTTTGTCTTCCTCACTGCCAAAACCACCAAAAGGATTTTCCCCAAATGAGACCAGCACCCCCAAGCCCCAGAACAAAGAGAAGGCTACAGCCACTGGAAGAAATGGGACCAAGAAATGAGAAGATACAACCTTCTCCTCTGGTCTCCCAGCTAAGCTCAGCCACCCAGATATGTTCTGCTGGAGCTCAGGGAAAGCTTTTTGTCCACCCTGCTGGATTCAGGATTGGACCCTTCTGGACAAGTTGTGGGGGTTTCTTCCTCAAGGTGCTTCAAGGGTTAAGCCAGCAGGACTGGGCTGTGAAGGGAAGATTGATTTTTCTGCCTGTGCTGTGCATGGCATGGCATGAAAGTGTTTGCAACATGAGCTGGTGCATGGATGTTATGGCAGAGAACCCTGCCAGAGAGCCCAGGGATGTGTTCAGCACTGGATGCCATCCTCTGCTGAACACCAAATGCACACGTGTCCTGGTTATTCCTTCCCAAACCTCCTTGATCCCCTCCAGGATGGACGGAGCCCAGATCTTCTGATGCTCTGTGTGTAAAGAACTCACCGTTCAAGGATGCTGCGTGCCCCCAGAAACCTTAAAAATGCAGAGTTGGCTTTGACAGGCCTCCTGCCCTGCTATTTTATTTACCTGCCTGCTATTTAGGGAGCACAGCTTCTAAATAACTGCACCAGGACAGGGGTTGTTTACTGCAGCTGTGTCCCTGTGATTGATGCTGACTTTGTGTCAAACAAAACAAAACAACACAGAATACCACCACCAACAATAAACACAAAAATCAATCAAACAAAGAGAATTCAGCTTCTTCCCACTTTGTAGGGATTTGGATGCACTTCGGGATGGACTGATTAGATGACAGACGATGTGATAGGCACTCTAAGACAGCTTCACCCTACTAGGAGATTTCAGCTTTTTGAATCAGCTGCAAACGTCAGAAGTTCTCACTTTCCTGAGCTGTTTTTCAGCACTGGGTTTATATCTTGCTTTGCACCCCCTTCTCCTCCAGGTGGAGAGGAGCTCGATTCTTTTTCAAAGCTGCTCTCATGGGATTTCTGAGCTGCATTTCAGATTCTCCCAGGAGACATGCTGATGACAGGCAAACCACGGCTGACAGCTGTTAGTCGTGTTGCCTGACCCTCCAGTGGAAGGCAACGGGATGTTTCAGAGTAGCATAAAACCCAGAATCAATCAGAATTGCTTAATTTTTCCACAGTTGGATCTGAAGCAGCCTTGGGCTTGGTTTGCCCAGGGGAGCTGGACCGAGTCAGAGCATCACAGCAGGTTTTGGTCGGATCCTCAAGCACCCATCCTGCACAAACCCCAGCCCTGCCCAGGGTGGTTGCCTGACCCCCATCTCCCCCCAGCATCCCTCACCTCCCTCCTATCAGCACCTGAAGGAGCAAATCTGGGAGCAGACATCAGTCACAAGCTGGCTTTGCCGTGACCAACCTGCCGAATGCTGACATCTTCATTAAAGGGTTTTCTGCTTCCTTACACTCTTTTTTTCTGACAAAACCTTCTACTTCACTCTACAACTGCTCACAGCTCCTCGTGCGGTTTGCCCTTAATAATCTCTGGGGAACCTTTCTGCCTTCCACAGACACGACTTCCCTTTCCACATTATTTCAGCACAGCAATGAGCTGCTCTTATCTAATTAGGGTATCTACTTAGCGATTTCCTCCCGCTGCCACTCGCTTTTAGCTCTGCGTGGCTTTTGCGAGGTTGGTGGTTTGCTGGTCAAGCTGCACGTGTGAACCTGCTCCAAAAAGAGTGCTTAGCCAGAAATACGGATGTCAGACAGAGCAGGGTGGACAATCTGCTTCAAAAAAAATTGCTCAATCAGAAATACAGATATCAGCTAGAGCAGAGTGGGCAGTGCAACCCCATGTAAACCTGCACAGGCTCTCCCAGCCTTTTCCCTTCATTTCCCCACCTCTGTGTTGGCATCTTGGCCAAAATTGCTCCCTGCCAGTGTCAGAAATCTCTTTTAATCTTAGCTAGAGATGTTTCTGTAAGGCATCTCCTGCATGGCCACTTGCTGTTGTCGGCCATTTGCTGTTGTCTTTTCCCTTTCTTTTTCTCTTTAAAGTAAATAGCTCTCCCAACTGCAAAACCCAAACTGCCTGGCTTGTTGTGGATTAAAGAGTGTGTTTAAAATCTCTTCCCTCTGATGTTTAATCAGGGCTGAGCCCCATGGCAGACTTTCCTTCCAGAGAGCTGTAATTTTCTTTCTCCCTGACCTGACCACTTGTCTTCAGAAATGTTGCAGGAACCTGATATTTCTGAGAGCATCAGACCTCTTCTTGAAAGCAGCTGGAGCTGGCCAGTGGGCAGGACAATTATGACAGAAATGAGCACAGCCGGTGATAAAACAAGGTTAATTTCCTTAAGAGCCAACGAAAACATATCCCTCTGAGATGCACCGTTACAGCCTAGATTGTTCCATCAGGCCCCATAACGCCAACATTTGGAGACTGGAGGCTAAATTTAGGCATGTTACTGTTTCTATTTTAATATCCTGGAAATGGCTTAGAGTCCGGTGCTGGATGTCAGTCTGGGAGGGCAATTTTGCATTCTTCCCACCGAGCCCCCCGCCGCAGGCTCTGGTTATTACACGCCTGCCAATCCCTCCCCGGTCTGCTGCGCTTGGGGAGGTTCGATAAAATGATGAAAATTAGAAGTGAAACTGGTGCATGGTGTTCAGCAGGGGATGGTTTTAAGGTGGTAAGAGGAAGATTTCTTCTCTCTTGTCACAATGCCCAGATTAGTGGCTTCGCTTCTTTCAGCATGGGAAGACAAGGTGGGATCATACTCACTGCAGGTCCCCTCTGTGGGTGATGGAGAAGGTGCTTCTCCTCCTGCTTCTGCCCTGCCTCTTGAGAGTGACCAGTGCCATGGAAAGGTGCTTGAAGGGAGTTGGAAAAAATTTATCCCCACCTGGCAAAGAGCAGCACTGGCCTGGTCCCCATGGTGGGGTTTGCAGAGGACTCTGCAGGATGGGATTGGGGCTGTGGTTCTGCATTGTGCCTTAAGAGATGCCTGCTTGTGGGGTGGGCATTACAGCCATCATCCCTCTCCTGGGCTGCTGCTCCTTGCACAGGACCAAAGTGGCTGGTGGACAGCAGATTTGGCTCATCAGCCCTGCAAGACCCTCTCAAACTGGGTAGAAAAAGGCAAGACTGCCTGAGGCTTGTGGCCGTGCTGCTTTAGAAACAGCAACAATAACCCAGGCCACGACATTTCCTGAGTTTTCAGTGTTTAGCCAAGCAAACTGGCTTTTCAGACAGAGTACCTTTGTAAAAACCTCTATCTATAATATCCTAAGGAGGCTGCTGGTATGTAGTGGCTCCTCATAAAACAAGAGTTAGTGCACTGTGGCATGGAACCATTACACCACAGACAACAACACCCTGCACTTAGAATAAGAAATGGCTGGTGTTTCTCATTTTAAGAGTGTCATGGAAAGAAAACACATTTATTTTTATTCCTCTCTCTCCCTCTTTCTCTCTTTCCCGGTCAGAATAAAGCCCCTGTTGTATTTCTGTGCACATTGCCATCAGGAGCCAGGGCAGAGCTGCCTAAGCCATCCCCAGCCTAACTCCATCCTCCCCACAGTGGAAGGTCCCTGTTCGGCTTTGATCAGTGGCTGTGTCCTCCCAGTGACCCTCCCCAGGCTCCTACTGCCCTCTCTCATTGATCCTCACCGTTTCTGTCCTCCCGACCTTTATCTGATGGCTCTGTTTGTTTCTGCTTCATTCCCCAGGTGCTGGGCTGCAGCAGAGCATTTCTTGGTGGAATTTTTCCACGGGAAGAAGGGAGCTCAGTGGTGATGCTATCAGGACAGCTCAGAGCCCTGACTCATGCAGTTGCACTTAAAAAGCAATTGAAAGGCACTGGTTTCTTGCTTTGTGGCCTACGAGATAAGTATTGATTCCCTTTTATTTTAGGTCTCTTTCTTCCCGGATCAAGATTGAAATTAGTTTCTGGAAGGAAGGCTTGGCTTTATTGAAGATCCTTCTGTTTTACGATGAAGGTATTTGTGTGTTGATTAAGTCATAACAAGCCTATTTTATGCTCTTATGACCTTTCCTTTTGAAGATCTCAAGATGCTTTGAATGCATCAAAAGGACCTTATCCTCTACTACAAAGCCTTTTGACTTTGGCCCAAACTAGGGAAACGTTGCCCTGTGTGACAATTTCTTCTCCTGTTCTTGCTGGACAGACAGATCAGTGAAGTTCAGGGACAGGACCTTGGCTTGCAGAGGTGGGGGCTGCACCTTGGTAAATTTGGGGATCATGTACTGAAACTAACATCCATCAGACATCTCTGGGCTGAGTCACCATCAGAGGTAGTTCCTCCAAAGCTCTGGAAGAAAAAACCTTACAGAGGGATGTCCAGGAGTGGGTAGAGAGGACAATATGTTTGAGCAGCAAAGCAAACCCATTTGGGGTCTTTTGGGGGTAAAAATTTATCTCAGACCAGAGCATCCATGATGCTAAGCATGACATCCTCTCGCTTCATGCCTAACACAGGCATTAAGGAAAAGCAGGATGAAATTTCCCCAAGGCTGGGTCACCTCTGCATGGTCTGACGTTTTCTGGGACTGCAGCTGGCTTAGAGTCCATGTCCCAAACACAAGAGCCCTCTCAGGAGGAGGGATGGGGCCCTGAGCTCCCGGCAGCACTGTGTGCCTGCATGTGAGATGGTGCAGCTACCTAATTACGCAGAGGAGTAATTACTGATGGTGTCAGGTTGTGCTTCATGGTCTTCCATGCAACTTGATTTTGTGGCAAGACTAGAAGCTATTTCCATTACCTACCTAACCTTACTTTTGTAGGTGATTTTACAGACTTAATCTGTAAATTATTTTTTTTTTCCTCAAAAAAATCTGTTTGTTGATTTTCCCTCTTGTTAGTTACAGCAGAAATGCGAAATGCGAAATATTCAATGTCCAGAAACAAGTAAAACAAAAAGAGAAAGAGAGGAAAGCAAAATGAGGGATGCAATTAAAACATCACTGTTCTGTCAGTCCTTCACCACATAAAGTCTGGAACTGCAACAGGAAATGTAAACAGAAAAGAAAATAAAAAAAGGAAAGTAGCAGTAAAACATGGAGAGCAAAGACAGCTTTTGGTGGGCTGGCACATGTTTTAAATGGAGCGTGCTATTGTTGCCAAAGAGTTTCATATGCAGAGCCACTGGGAGGATTTTAGCAGGGAAAATTGAAAACCACCTTCTCCAAACTTCAATATAGTCACATTTTTCTCTTCCTTAATGAAGATATAACACGTGCTTTGAGTGCTGCCAGCAGGGGAGTTGGTTCCGGCAGGATTCCACTCTTCCTTAGATTAAAAAGAAAGGAAAAAATAAGGAGTCAGAATGGATGCTGTTTTCTTTGCTGTTGTAGACTCGCAGAAAACAGGGCTGGGAGGGATCTTCAGCTGTCTGAGCCCACTTCTGACCTGAAGGCAGGCTGCGATCCCCGTGCACCAGTCCTGACACATGGCCCCTGACATGGTCCTGAGACCTCCAGCAATGAGACCATGAACTCCATGGGCCATCGACAAGCTCAGCTCTGTTGTTATTAAATATAGGAACTTAGAGAAGCTGTTTAGGTCTTTATGGAAAGAACCTGAAATTATTGTTTGCATCCTGTATGTTTATTTGCAACATTTTGGGCATTTGTTTCTATTAATGTTTGTGTCACGGGGCAGGAATGGTGGTTTTAACAGCTGGGATGTAATATGTGCATCACAGATGGCTGAGGTATAGGCACAGACCAGCAGAGACTCAGTGTACCATGTTAGAGTAAAAAGTTCTGTTCAGAAATGTGGTTTACGTTTGGTGCTTCATCTGAAATTAGACATGAAAAGCAACTCAGACCGTTGACACACAAACGAAGGAGTAAGGGATTTGGCTATGGGCTAGCAATACACAGAAAGACTTTGTGCATGGTTTAAAGACCTCAAAATGAATGAGTCCTGCCCCACTGATGTTAATAGTCTTTGGGGCAGCCCTTGAGCTTCTTCTCAAGGCAAAGCACGGACGTGGCTCCTAAATAGGTTCTAGAAGGACATATGATTGTGCTTGTCCCTCTTCATTTACTGGGTCATTGATGGGAACACCCTTTGTGCTCAGAAATGGCTGAGATTTGAGTGCTGGCTGAAAAGGTGTGTGTGCTTCAACTCTTCCCCTCCAGAATCATGCTGGTACCCAAACATTTATTTGTGTTGAAACCCTGCTTGTGCAGGATTTAATCTTGTTGCTGTCTCCCCTGATCCCATGCAGACTCCAGCACATCTGGGAACTGAGCACTCATGTCCAGATCCCAAACTTGCTGTGCAGCAAATGTTTCTCTGCAGAAGGTCCTTCCAGCCTTCAAGAGATGTTTGGCACCTGGAAGTGGTGAGAATGCAAGAGCTGAATTGCTGAGCAATACATCACTGCAGAGCACACCATCCTTTCTGCAGCCCCTGCCAACACCTCTCAGTCCTAATTATCCCTTGGAGGGTGACATGAGCCAGTGCTGAGCCTGGGAAGGTTTCTTCTTTGAGGGAAATGTTCAAAACACACTCCAAAGCCTATACAAAATCTCACAGAACTCCACAGTGATCCTAATCTAGGCACACTTATGTATTTCCCCAGCTCAACACCTTTTTTTTTCATCTGATTCCTCCTTGGTCTCTTTAGAGGACATTTTCATCAACTCCGGAGGCTAAGCAAGCCACAGTATTTTTCGTTACTTCTTGGAGACTCTAAAAGGGAAGGTTTGGGGAAATATAAACAAAGGATTAGCACTAAAATTGAAGAAATGTCTTCAATCACCTTTGGCTTGCAGCAGGTCACAGACTGAGGACTTAAACCTGGGTTCTGCAGTTTTGCTCTTCTTGGTGGAAAGACCTTCTTCTCTCATCTCTATCCTTTTAATATTTTGCCACATTTTCTTCTGAAGTTTTATTCCTGCAGCTTCTTCCTCTTTTCTCCTAGCCTTTTTTTCGCGTTGTGTTCAACGGTCAGTGCTGATGACCTTCTTCAGTGTGCATTGGTCAACCTCTTGGCTTAGCAGGGGTCCGAGGTCTGACTCAGTCCTTTTCCTTTCCCTGCTTACCATGTTATAGCTGTGCATGCTCATCTTGTTTGCAGTTTTTTTGGAAAAGGCCCCAGTGGGAAGCTTGAGTCTTGTGGCACATGGCAGGCATTTCAACTCTGCAATTATCTATTGGTGCTGCTAATCTGCTTCAAGTGGAGCTGGCCGTGCTCAGAATGTGCTTGTGGCTTTCCTCATCTTTGGCTCTTTGCTGTGGTTTAGGCCCTTTCTGAATCCCCCAGTGTTCAGGAAGAGCTGGAGCAGTTCCCACACTGTTTCTTCTCCTCCTTTACCCTTTCCCTGGTTCCTTGGCATTCTCTGGGTTTTTACTTGCAGCCCATGTTGTTTTTTAAATGCACATTGAAAACCTTTGGTTCACCATGTTTACTTTGCATTGGATGTGAAAGGAAGATTTGTCTCTATTTTTAATCTGTTCCCCATTCTTTCTCTTCTTCCCATCTCCTTTACCTCTTCCTGCAGATCTGATGTTTCCAGACTTCTCTGCTCCTGTCAACTTCCCAATGATTTTCAGCTGCAAGGCAAATATGCATTGGGGTTAGATACCACAAGGAACTTTCAAGTGGAGACATGAGCCCCTTTAGGAAACCTGCTGGTGTGAAATACTGCATATGAAGCACTGCCCGAGGGAGCGTGGTTATGGAGCAGAGAGGCAGCACAGCCTCCACTAGATTTGATTCTCTGTTCTGTATAATCATTTGTGTTTTTGAAAAGGGAGCAGAAAATGTACCATGCTAGAGGAAGAAACATCTTTCATCCTCTCTGAACACACAGAAAACAGGAGATAATCAAGACTTTGTATATGTCAGCTCTGGTTAGAAAAGTAGGAAATGATTGATAAGATGATCTGCTGCAGAATATAAACTAGAGGCTTCATCCAGTGAGCCCAGCACTGGACTGTACAATGCAGGAACTCTTGAGATCAGGAGCCTAATTCTCTTTCTGTGGATCTCTTTCCTGGAAGTAATATTTAAAAAAGGACTCAGAAGAAATGAGGAATGATACCCAAATCTCACATTTCCAGAGATAACTTGCCACGTTCCCAGCGGGTTATTTACCTCCATTATTAAAAAGCTGCGCTGAGTAGCTACTTTGTATGCATCTAAATTCATCTTTCACTTCCATACGCTGCTGGAGCTTACCTCTGTCTTTTTATCATAACCCTTTTTCCTGTTGCAGATTTGTGTAAACTATGATTGAATTGCTTCTCCAGGAGTCTTGCCCATGTCCAGAGAAGTATGTGACCCAAGAGGGCTGTTTTGTTTTCAGCACTGTGTGGTCTTCCACAGAGATTCACATCGCCTTTTGTCTCAGCTTCCATCATGCCAAGCCTGAGCAATTTGCCTGCTTTCTACAAGATTTTTATTTCTTATTTGCAATCTCTATTTGGGCACCATTGTATTCAAATCAATGAAGTCATCTGCTCGATGGCTATAAAAAATAAAGTAGGAGCTGGCAGAGGGTTATTTTGAGATCAGACACATTTGTGCTAGCTTGGCTGTTGGCCAGGAGGTCATAAACGTAAAAGGGGACAGTATAGTCTTCCTTTGACTATTTCACCCTGGTTTTATCTTCAAAACAACACAGCAAAAATAGAAAAGGTCTAGACGTGAAGCTAAAGAAAAACTATACCATTCCTGTAGCAAGAGACTACAGAAATAATCCTAATCAGGCACCAAGAGCTTCCCCTAGCTGTGTCTTTGTCGAAATTCCCTGAAATTACACTTGAATTTCATCAAAAAGAGGCCAGCAAGGCCCAGTAATTGGAGGTGGGACCAATGTGATAACCAACAGCATGAGCATGGCATACGTACAGGCTCTCTGCTCTGAGTTATGCCATTTTACACAGCAGCAACCCTGGCTGGTTGGTAACAAAAACAAGGGCAAGTGGCTCCTGTTTGTAGGCAAACCACCCAGTACTTGCACCGACTGGAGGGTTCACACATCTCCATCTCACATCCACAGGATCATTTCCTCTTAGGTCCTGATTTGTTAAGGTTTCCTACATTTTTGACATTGGGTCATTGAAGGAGATGGTGATCCTCATTTACTCAACCTCACACCTCTTTGTGCGTAATGCTTTCCAAAATGTGTCTGCTTTTCCCTCTGATGTCCACTTTGCAAGAAAAGAAAAACAAAACAACAAAGATCTTTCTTTTGATATGTTTCTCATGTAATTCACTGAATTGTTAATGTGATTGTCTTGTTACTGTGCTTCCTTTCAGACTGGCTTCTCTGGTAAGTCTGTATCTCCCAGGGCTTTTCCTTGAGCTCAGAGGGGAGGAAGCAGATATTTCTGCAGCAAGTTTTCTCTGTACACATTCCCCAGTGTTATCTTGTGCCAATGGGATGAAAAATGTGGTGAGCCAATATTTGTGTGTGGGCATATATATGAGTGTGTGATTATATATACATGTATGTGTGAATGCACATGTGTGTGTGCCTGGGGTGCTGCCAAAGCATGACACAGCTCTCACCCATGCTGCTGGACTCTCCCCACGCTCCTTTCCCAAAACGCACACCCAGTCAAGGTGGTCTTCTTCAAGATGTTCTACTGGGTACAGTTTCTGCTCCTAAAATGTATTTTTTCCTGGGGCCCTTATTAGCACGGCCAGAAAACTTGGTAGCAATTAAATGGACTAGACATCTATGGGATATAAGCCCTCTGTGACCCCCAGTGTGATAGAGAGTGCTGTGTTTAAGCCTAATTAGGAAAGCAGTGGAGAAGGACTCACTCCTACCAAGGGAGCCGTTTCTGAGGAAGAGAACAGCAGTGCCAGGCAGCAAAGGTTATTGAAAGTTGCTTTAAACCATCACTTCAGGACCTCTCAGTGACTTCAGTCACAGCAGGTTCTGCTGAGCTAGACCAAAGCAGACCCAGTGCAACCCTGGTGCAGAGTTATATCCCACTCTGCACAAAAGGATAATAAAGTTAGCCCATTCTGATACCATTAATAAGGCTTTTTTTTTGTTTGTTTATTTGTTTTGTTTTAAAAGGAGACTCTTGTTTTGTTCATCTTTTCCTTGCTTTACTCACTTGGTAAATAGCTAAATCCCTCTATGGACTTTACTTTCTAAATCTGTACAAAGGGGCCCAAAATTCTTTGCCTGCCTGCATAGACCTCACCTGTGGGATAATGAAACGTGCTCCCCTTTCCCTTCCACCTGCTCATCTTGACCTGGGACCCAGGTGCTCCCAAAATATAAACTGTGCTTTCGGCAAGGCCAGCCAGCTGCTCCTGAAACAGAAACCACCGCTGAGGCCTCGCAGAGCTCACAGCCATGGCCGAGGCCCCAGACATCTGGGCCTCTTCTCTCCTCTGCCCTCTGCTAGTTGCACAGTCATGTTCACCGGCTTGCCAAAGCTGAGGCATGGTGAAGAGCTGCAGGAATTTTTGCCAGAAAAAATTAATCCTGTTCCTATAGAAGGACTTTGTCTGCCCCAAACGAACTGGCTCATTCTTTGGCTCGAGGAGGCATGCCTCTTCCCAGGTCTGACTTTACTTTGGAAGTGTTCATCTCTGAAGATAGGGGAACAGAATGTGTTCCCACTGCCAACGTAGCTGGACCTCTGCTGCCAAGAGTGAAAGGTTGCAGGAATGGTTTGCAAAGAGCCTGTGTAATTGTCTGCAGCCCTAGGTAAGATGAAACCAGCGCTATTTCAAAAGGGGCTTGTTGCTTCAACACAGGATAACCTCCACACCTTCTCCAGCCCAGACTGGCATAAAGGCTCCTTGAGGTGAATAAAAGCAGATGCACATATAGCCTGAATATCATAAACACACTCCCCGAGGATACATCGTCCCAGAGGCTACAGAGATGCCTTGTCAGGATGCTGACGGCTCAAGAAGAGCTATGGCCAAGAACAGCACATGTTTAGTCCTAGATGCAGACAGGACGGTGCTTTCATTCTGTTCCTCTTCCTCTGCCCTTGTCTTTCGGGATTTCTGAGCAGCAGCCCCCAACCAAAGGATGCTGTCCTCCTTTGGGATCTCCTCTGTTTGCTCCTGTGGGGCTTGGGCTGGGCTGTGTGGGGTGATGGACAAGCCACTGAGGTTATTCCCCCTCTCCCTCCTTTTTTTCATGCTCTGCAGGCTAAGCAAAGGAACCAGAGGAAAATGCTAGGCTCAGATTTCGGATAGTCCAGCCCATGCAGAGCATGACCTGACTTTGCCCTGTGGGGTGATCTCGTGGCACTGCAGGCTTTGTAGCCACGTGCCAGCCCCCCGTGGCCCTGCTATTCTCTGGCTCCCCAGCAAGGAGCTGCCTCCAGCCACCACACGGGGCTGCGTCCGTGACTGCAGAGCAGCCGGGGAAGAGGGCTCAGCAGAAGTGGTGATTGAGCCTGGAGAAGGAACCGGCCAGTTGGTCTCTCGGGGTGGGATTTCTCTCCATTGACTGCAGCTGCCGACACGTGGGGCATCCAGTCAACAACAGCTCTTTAGGCTCCCTCTGAAGTCAATGGGGAGAGATCAGGGCCTCCACGGGGAGCCTCATTCTGCCATTAGACTGGTGTGCAGCAGAGACAGCCTGAATTGCCCTCTGAAGGCAGTTTCTCATTCACAGAGGGGCACTAGAAAATGAGCTGAGACAAGATGCTGGCTTTTGGTGGCTAAAAGGGCCTGGGATGAACCCCCTGCCTTTTAAATCCAGACTCCATTTGTGGCTGCCAATGTTGATTACCAGTCCTACCACCATTTTTACCCTTGTTAGTAGAGTTGATCTAGTAATAAGGGAGAAGGGTGGAGATTTCTCCCCAAATTGGCCTCTGCGGTGGCAACATATGACACATTTTCTCTCCTATGCCTTTGCAAAATATGGTAATATTTCAAAAATTATTTTTTTTCTTCTTCTCTAACTTCAAAGAGCCTAGACACAAAACTCAAAACACACAGCAATATACCATGAGCATAGTCTGTCTTTGACATTTGTTGACTTCTTTGGCTTTAGACCCTGTAAGAAACCCCAGGGAATTCACTACTACTATTCACATAATGAAGTGTAAAATCCTTTGGTAGCAAAAGCTTCTAGCAAATACTTGTAAACTAAACAAAACCAAGGCATAGGCTCAAGAACTGGAACTCCCTGTCAATGCTGTTTAATAGTTAGCATGCTCTGCAGCACAGCTTTGACCCATGCCAACTTGTGGTCTCCTAGACGTGTCCCAGTAATTGTATGCACATGGAGAAGGACATAGCATGTACCAGGAACACCCCCTCCTATGCAGTACAGAGCAAGCCTCCATTTCTGGGGCAGGGGGGAAGATTATTAGCTGTACAGATGTGAGCCATACTGCATCACTTGCCATCAGGACCAGAACTGTCTGTACTGTGTAATTGTCACAGAGGCCTGGTTTGGGTTCAGGTCAAGCAGAGTTTTCCCAGGGGAATCCCAGACTTGGTTTGGTTCACATAGACTGAGAGCAGCTTTCAGTGGGTGGTCAGGCTGTGACCACCATGCTCTGGAGTTGGGGAGCAGAATGTGTTGGACCAGCCGACCACCATGGCACACAGAGAGGGCACACAGGACCAAGGATTGCCTGGCACATCTCATTTCCTATTGCAGATACCTCCACAGGCATCTTGACCTCTTGGTTCCAGCTGAGTAGAGCACTTAAGCCAGAGCTTTCCAGCTGCTGGTGGTATGTGAAGCACTTCCAAATGCATGGAGAAGAATCCAGTAGTATGCATCATTTTTCCTTTCCAGGCACATGGGTTCATGTCCAGTGCAGTGTGTCTGGTGGGTCTTCAGTTCAGAGCTCATAGATGACTTCTCTGACTAATTGGGTGCATCGATACAGTTCAGGAGCATCCAAAGCAGCAGCAAAGCCATGACAGTAAGCCTGGAAATAATTTTCCACTGCTGCTTTCCCAACCTCTTTGAATGGATATCCTTCATGCTTGAGCAACTTTATAAGCTAAATATTCACACCTCATTGATTGCCGCCTGGATGTTTATAGGGCCTGGGCAAAGCTGCCGTAATAGAGGGAAGGATAAGAGAGTGGAGGAATAACAGCAGATGCCTCAGCGAGGATTCATGTGCAGACTTGGACTCGGGGAATTATCTGCCTCTGTCTCAGCCAGGAAAGTGGTTGTTCAAAATGACATCATGGGATGCCCTGTTAATTTTGTCTCTGTGCGTGCTCCCAGATCAGATTTCACTTTGCAAGTTCCTCAGCTGTTATTTAAATCTGCCAAGCAACACGCACTTAGAGTGAGACCAGCTTGTTTCTTGCCTCCCTGTGCCACTGAACCTGCATCTCATGGGAAAATCCCTAGAAAGAGTCTGGTGTTGTTTCTTCTGCTCTATCATACCAACAGAGAAGGCAGTTAATCCCCACTATCAAATTCATGAAAATGAGTTTGCATGAATTTATCAAACTCAATGACCCCACTACCATATTGATGCAGTGAGAGCAAGAGACACCAGCAAAGAACAGTAACACAGAGTCCAACTGTCTCATTAGCTCTGGATACACAGATCTCCACCGGCACAACTTGACTGACCATGGGAACGTCCCCAGGGAGCTTCATCTCACTGAAATTTAGACATTTATAAAGCAAACATCTGCACTGGTGCTGATCAGCCTGCGTCCCCTGCACTGACTGTGTTGTGGCTGGTTTCATTCCAGAGCAGAAGTGTAAAATGGGGTGGACAGATTGCACCTCAGCAGTGCCAGTGTCTCTCCATGGGTTATAATCAGATGCTGGCATGTCTTGCTGCAACGTGGATGACAGCAGTGATATGAGCTGAATCCTATTTGCTCCCCCTATTCCTCTTCCCATCCTCTATCTTCCCTGTTTATTCAAGTCAACACAGAAATGTCAGTTTTTTTGGGTATGCTCCTCCTCCTGAGCATCACTTTCCCATGCAATATTATAGATCAAAGCACTGGGTAGACAATGGTCACTCCTAGAGATGTATTGTGCCTCTTTCCCTCCCCACTGGCTCTTGAGGGATGCCCTCAACTAATAAACAAGATATTTGGCATAGAGTCATAGGTTTGGTCATGGAGATGGCTCACAGAGGGTAAGGTGAACCCCATCCTCATGATGATTTTCCTTCCTAGCTTAAGAAAACGTAGAATGAACACACAATGCTTCTTCGGGGAAACATCCTACAGTGATGAAGACCAATAGAAATAATAGTAATGAAACCAAACCTATTAAAATTTCCCAAATCCAGCGGAGAGATGCAGAATAGTAGCTAAAACAAAAATCACCAAACTTCCCAGAAGGTGCCATTGACTTCTCTGTAGTTCCTAAGGCATAAATTATCATTAAGTTCAATTAATTAATATTTGTGAACAGGGTTAGCTGTATGAAGTCACTGTGCAGTGATGTGATTGATTACCTTCCAAGAGCAGCTGAACATGGTGATGGGCTTTTCTGCCCCACAAAAAGGTTTTGTGTTATTTTGAGGGTTTTGTTCCTATCCATGGGATTTTCTGCCTAACATTCAGTTTGAGAAATAAGAGTTGGAAACACAGAAGGACGTGGGATACAACAGTGCTAAATCTGCACACATATCAGAGGGAAGAGCCTCAGCTGTGGGACATGCTGTGATTTCTTTTATCTCCCAACCCCCCTCCACACAGAGGTGTCAATTTGCAGTAAAGTTTATTGATCTATTCATTGCTGAAATTTGCTGCACAATGTGCAAAAGCCACAAGTCTGTATTAGCTGTTGAAGGATCTTTGTGTGGCAACGGGAATATTGCTAGGACACGGAGATGATATTTTTGTTTCCTCTCGCCTGGCAGATTACATACTTTCCAGCCTATCTGCTGGAGCTGACATTAGTGTATCTGGGGGCTGACCTATTCACCTGGCTGACCTGCTCAACAGCTTTTCTTTGTCTTTTTTCCTTAATTGTCTCCCAAATCAACTAGGTGAGCCGACTCATTTTTGACTGCAGGATAGCTAGATCCAGCACAAGGACTTGGTAGGAGAAGGGGAAGGTGGGGAGAGGGAACATGAGCTTGGCTTTGGTGGATTTTTAGATTTGGCTGCTGTGAAACCTCATCCCTTTCCATCTAGCTTAAACTGGAAAGACTTATCCTCTAGAAGTGCTTATGTGTTGTCCCTGAAGTCTTCCCCATGTAGTCTGACAAATGTCTCTGCTGCTTACCAAGCAATTCTTTATGGCTGGAGCACATAAAGCAGTGTGTCAAACTGACCAGCCACCCTTTTTTGTCCCTAAAAGATGACCTGTTCTTGGTGAAAACTGATTGGTGAGTGGTCTGGGCATCCACAGTCACCTCACTAGCTGCATGTCCTTACTCTTATCACTCTTTTCACTACCACTCGTTCCTATCTTTTGGAATATTAAAAACAAACAAAAACTTTTAGTTGCATTCTGGTCATGGTAAACTGGTTTGGGATGTGCTCCGTCCACCACAAATTTGCACAAGACCTGCCTGTTATTATAACTGATGGGCAACGGGAGCCCCTAATTGTTAGCATTCAAATAAATTGTCACGGCAAAATGAGATATGAACGATTGCCACTTGTGTCTCAGATTCTCTTAACAACACTGTGCCATTTTAGACTTTATTGATAATAGCATTATTGTTCCCATTATCTTTCACAATGATATTATTTGAATCCGCTCTTGCTCTCTATTACCTCCAGTGTCATTAAATAGGGAAGATGCATTAAACACACCAATCGATGCTTCCCTGCCATTAGCACAACTCCTGCTGGTAGAATTGCTCCTGTCCATTCCCCTCTTTCTCCCACTAGCATCATAACAATTCAATTCTCCTCACTATAATCAGAAACAGCCTCATACTGAAGAGCACATGAAAATGATTCTGGGCATTAGATGTGATTTAGGAGATGCTGTTTAGCCTTGTTGTCAAGTCAAAGCTAAGTTACTTCTCTTTTGGCAGCCTCCAGGACTTCTGATGGAGTTCCCAAGGCAGATGGTGCAAATCTGCCTCACCCTGACCCTGTCAATAGAGTTGTATTGTTTAAACGTGCTATGAATCTGGCTCACCCCCTGTTTGCACATTAATTTTCTTTTCCTGTGTAAAACATTTTTTTTTCTTTGCCTGTCTCTCATCCTCTTTTCTGTGCATACCCGGCAGAGGACAGTAATCTGTCAGAGCAAAAAGCGAAGTTCACCCATGGTTTGAGCTATCAGCCTCCTATCTTGTGAATGCTGCTTAGCAGCCCAACCCCTAGGTGGAGAAACATAAAGGCAAAATCCCCATATTTCCTCCTGTGATTGCTACGTTGAAGTAACACTGACTTATGGTCAACAGTAATAAGAAAGGCAAATACAAATATATACACATAACCTCGTAATCAATGACATTAATTTCTCTTAAAGGACCATTGTAAACATCTGTCCTCAACAGGATGAATCATCATCTGGAGGTGCAAATACTACTTCCCAGTGTCCAGAGGGCTGAACAAGATATCTGCTCTCCAACCACCTGAGTCACACAGGATGGTCAAAGAATCACGGGTGGATTGTGCTTTTGTCTGCTGGTCTCCATCTACTTACAGAACCTGTAGGACTGGCTGAGACAAGCTTCCCCGCTGTTTGACATCCAAAATTAGGGAGGAAGGATACAGGTTCAGATGTGCCATTTGCTTTCATGCTGGAGCCTATTTGTTCTCTCCGATACCACTACACAGTGTTTCCCGGAGAGGCAACCACTGAAATGGGGCTGGGAAGATCCTTGAGAAATTTGGTCATCTATCCATGGTCCCAAGTTGCTCCACTTAAATCATTTCTGACAGAAGTTAAACCAATCTGTTCTTAAAAACCTTCAGTAAATAGAACTGTAGAAGACATAGGCACCACTACTTTGTTTGCCTATGCCCTAATATCTGGTAGTACCATTGTTGTCATCTTTGTCATATCTTTGTGATGCTTTGGAAACCTCTTGAGATCGAACCAATGCACATTGTGTCATATTGTGTATCAGTGTTGGGCACTCTTGGGTTGTGTTTGTCACTGCAGGTGGGTTTTGGGTGTATGTGTGCACAGTTTCATCTCCATTTTTCTCTTTCTTCCTTTCTGTGGTATTTTGAGGTCTATCCATTGTCTATCACACTGGGATGCTGACCAATTTCCAGGAACAAATAAGCCTTTGTGAAGACACTGATTGCAAACTGCAATTGTTTCAGCAGTTCTCAGTTTTCCAGGAATTTTCAGGCTTTTTCTCACATCATTGTCTCTGCCTTTCACAGTGGACTCTTATTTGTCTAGAAGTTGTCGTTTCAACTTGTGTCAACGTTTTTTTTTTTTTTTTTTTTCAACCAAGATACATGGTGTCCTATGCAGTGCTGGTATGCTTTATTTCCTGAGTTTCTGTCTAAGTTTGACAGTTAACTGCCTCTGCTTGGGTTCAGTAAAAGTACTGAAAGCATCAAGTGCTTCAATGTCATTTATTTCTAGAAATAAATAAGAGTTTTTATCTTTCGCCTTAGCTACAAAATGGAGACTTCTGCTCCAGAGGGAAGGCTGCAATCATGAACAATGGTGGCGACATAAAATTAATTTCATAATTTGACACAGACGTTTTCCCTAAAACTGTTGCAGTGATGACAGAAATATTAGCAATTCAGCTGCTAACTCACAAAATCTCTTCTAAGAAAGATAAGCTTATTTGCTGAAGCAGCTTGAAAGGAATACCTTTTTTGTATAACTTAGCATTTTTTTCATGAAATCATTAGGGCTTTCTTAAAATGTATTTGTGAATTTTAGAAGAGAATTTAACCCCTTTCTCCAAATATGTTTGGAGAAAAATGTGTTCATTTTCTTTCACTGGCAGAAGACAGGGCAAGTGTTCATCCAGCAGAGCAACAAATGCAGCTTTTGCTTTAAATTCTTTTTGTTGGAAAACCTGGAATTTACATTAAAAAGGAAAATATTTTAAAAAGTTAATTTTAGTAAAGATCATTAGAAAATCAGAAGAAACATCTATGCAGCTCTTGAGAAAATAAACCTGCTACCAGAGACCCTATATCTGAGGTCAGTGATACAAGTGAATGGCTTGAGGGATTCTCCATGAACCTTTCTCATTACAGGCTTTCATTCCTCCTGCTCTCCACTCTGCCTTGCAAAACTTCAGCCCTTTGGCTGTGGTTGTATGTTACACATGGAGCTTCAATTCCTTCATTACACCTTGCTGAGCTATGAACCTCTCTGGCCTTTGGTATCACCAGTGTAGGCATCACCAAAACCGCCCAGAGTAATTATCAGCAAATTAATTGGGGAAAAGCTTCTTTGTAGAACCTGACAACATATCTTCATCACATTGACTTTAAAGTCCAGGAATGTCACGTTAGTGGATGCCAACAGCCCTGATTAGTCAAAGGGGTCACTGAAGCTGGGAGATATCCAACCCTCAACTAAGCAGAGAGGAAAATAATATCTTGTGGCGTAGAAGTCTCCAAGTGCTGTTTGCCAGGATGATGAAAGTGACTGCACTACAGAAGGTGAAACAATGTTGTGACACTGCTTTGATGGCACTTTAGCATTATTAATATCATTCTTTTTTTTTTTTTTTTTTTTTCCTTTTCTCCAGAGCAGGCAATTAGCTTAGGGAAAATAGCCAAATTTCACGAAGAATGGCAGCTTGATCAGATGCAGAAATGCTGCTGAAATGGAAATGACGACTGTTTCTCCACCTTTGACAGAGGAGATCAAATTAAGTGGCCAGAAAGATAATTTCCTTTTTACAATCAGTTCAAGTTCTTGAACTCTTCTCAGGCAGACAGGTTAATTATGGAAAAAGGTGGATGACGTTATTTGAGATTTACATATCAGGGCTTGCTGGATGATCTTAGAGTGATAGCTTTCTCACCCTAAAAATGCATTCATGTTTGAGTCAAATAGTGACCTGTTTCTGGGGAGGAAACAATCTGCATAATACAACAACAACAGAAAAAATCAGTAAAGTCATTCCTGGCAGGCAGTGTAAAGGTCTGTCTGTGGTGACTCATGACTTAATTCCTTATCCTGTGGAGATTGTTCAATCCTGTTAGGCACTGAGCTGAGCTTCTTCCTATGATTTTTGTGCTAGAGTCATAAAAATCCTTACTTCTCTGGTCTTTGGGCTGGCAGGGGAGAGGGGTGGTCCATCCCTGTCAAATGTTACAGGCGCAATTATTTTACTAAATACTCATCATCTTTGTTGATAACTACACACTCAATTAATATATTCAGTAAAAGTATATTTTACATAGACTTATGTGGCATTAAGGATGCTTTCTGGGGGAGAATTAGGGAGCTTATTGGATAAAAATCAGTGGACATAATTGAATTATCTTGAATCTAAGACATGCCAAATGGATCTGGAGAGTGGCAGGTATGTTGGTAGAGCAGAGTCCATCTCCCCTCACAGTCGTGTGTTTTTCAAAGACGCTGTAGCTGTAGGAGTAGTAACCCTCAGGGACCCTGCTCACATGCTGGGTTATTATTACAGCGATGGGAAATTACACAGTATTATAGTCTGGCAAAACCTGAAAGGACTTGGCCTGTGCCTCAACGGGAAGTGAGGCTTGGACCAGTCTCTGGGTTATTTTGGACCCATGGTGGTTTGATAGAGGCAGTTGCAAAGATCATATCATTGCTTGCTTTCAAGAGCAAGCAGATTCAGGCAGATTGTGCCCCATATAAACTTGGAATAAACAATCCATTGGGCTGATTCAAGCAGGCCAGCCAACCTTTTTTTTTTTTTTTTTTTTCTTTGTACTTTGGCTGTGTTTTCTTCTCCTATCCATCACTCAGTCAATTAATCTGCCATGGGGACATTTGCCCAACTGTGTTAGACAAGCAACAGTCTTTGTCAAAGCACTTCCATGGTTCAGCACAAACATCTGTGGACAATGTGTGGTGCTGCTGCTAACAGGGAGATGGACAAAGCACACATCCTCCTGCAAGCCCGGCTTCAGGAGGCAGATACGGTGTTTAAAACCTTCATGCTTCTCCCTTCGTGCTTTTCAAATAAGTCCTGTTTTCTCCCTCTCTCTTCCTGTTGCTATTCTTTGAATGACAGACTAAGCTCAAAGTCTTGCTTTTGCCTGTGGATCTAAAGAGATGATGGAGATTCCATCTATTTATTTTTCTATTTATTTATTTATTTATCCATCTATTTATTTGTTTATTTATTCTGTGCAGCAATCTCAACTATCTCCCACAAGTATCAACGCTGAAAAGGTGTGGAGCTGTCCCACCAGCCGTCTCTACTAGATAAGTTCTTACTGTTTTCCCAGCTAGAAGCTGGGTGTGCAGTCTGAGCAGGCTCATCCTCCAGTCAATGGCTGGAAAGGGAGGCACCTCTCTGTTCCAGGTAGTTGCAAGGGTTTGTGTCAAATCAGATCAAATCTTCCCTTGTCCAGGACCCTCAATGGCCAGTCCACTTTCCAGCAGGTGCTGTGGGAAGATGGAAGATCAGGGCAGATGCTCTGGGACCTTCTCAGACTCACCTTCTCCTGTCAGCCTGCAGCTCAAGGCATCCCAGAGCTGACACGGATTTTTGGGTTTGTCCCTGCTTGCACCACCCACCCAACATCAGTGAGATGTCTCACCTTCTGACTCACCTTCTGGTTCTCCTGGCCGTGAAGGGGGATTATGAGAGTAGCTTAGATGAGATGTCTAAGATGGGACTCTTCCCACTCAATATGCTCAAGAGGCACTTGGTTTGGAAACTAGCATGAGATGGTCCATGTCTGAAAAGTTCTTCTGATACCTGCTAACCAAAAATGGGGTTTAAATAAGGTCAGCTGGAAACATCCACATTTTGAAAATCTCTCCATTGCTACAGGAGTTTCACCTTTAGTGTTTGGATAACCTGTTACCTAAACTCAGCTGAAGGAGAAAGAAGGTCTGATGTAGATAGCAATGAAACCACCTAAGCATATGGTGGCCCTGGTAGACATGCATCTGCCTCTTTAGGTATCTGTAATTTGAAAATAAGCACTCAAAGACTTGTCTGAAGCCATGTGGAAAAGCTCTAGTGGAAATCAGAACCAGAGAAAGGGTTTAGTTATGAAACTTCCCATCAAGCCAACTAAAGCCAGAGGAATATAAGGAAGTACATGGAAGGAGGGGAACCATGGTTTGTCTTTATGAGGGATGACCTGCCTGAAACATCTCACTCGTGCTTATTCAAGTGATATCAATCAGTAACTCTGAAGGTACTAAATTTAACATTATTTGTTTGGTTGATGCTTGCTTGCCAGAGCTGGATAACTGCAAAGGAGCAGGTGCAAGACCATATGCAACATAGCTGAAAAGCCTGTGCCAGTGCCTGCATTGCTGGGTTGTGGTGTGGTACCCATTCATCCCCGTCCTTCCTTTGAAGGCGTGGTATTTTGAATGGGACAGCTCTGATGCCATCTGTGCCAGTGACCTTGCCAATTGCCTTTGTCAACTGCAAAGAAATCAGTGGGAGAAGGAAAAACACAGTTCTGGATCCTTTGCATTTCGTCTCAGATCCTGCTTATATCCAAAATTAAAAAAAAAAAAAAAAAAAAGAAAAGAGGAATTTGAGTCTGATAATAGACACAGGCTGCAAGAGAGAGCAGAGTCCTCCAACCGCAGCAGATTCTCATTGCTGAAAAGACATCTGCATTGTATGTGATGTACACGGGTTCTAACAAAAAATTTGGAGGCAAGATGTGTTCCCTACTTGTTGTGCTATGACTTGCAACGATGGGAAGTGATGAGTGCGTGTGAGTGATAACTGGCTGGTGATTGCCTCCTGCGTGACAAACTCGGCGTACTGTTGGAACGGGACCGCATGGGTGGTGCTCGGGACAGCTCTGCTTTCCCTGTCTCGACGACCCCTCCTCCTCACAGATGCCAGATGGGAGGAATGTCTGCACCACAAAGTAAATATCAGGCTGGAGAGTGGGTATAGGCTTGCTGAGTGCCACAGCCTATATGCTTACTGCCTGGCTCTGGAGCTCAGACACCATGGGTGGGATCCATCCTCCAAAGCTGGTTGTTGGCAAGACAGACATCTCTGCCTGAGCTAGCTCCATGGCATCTATTTACTGAAATTTGATCAACATATTCAAAAGAGCCAAGGGTGTGATTTGTTTCATCCCAACACAGGCACTTGAAGTATGACAAATGACTCCTCCCCTAAAATTTCCTGCTTCTCTCCACCTGAGCTATGGGGAGAGCATCTACAAAGCTCCTGCCCTGGAGACTTCTGGAGCTGAATGCCCACGATGTGCTCAGGTGGTAGACGAGGAGGGTAAGTTATTCCTATAAGTGACTCATCCTGACTGAGCTGAGCTTTTTTTTGGAGAACTAGGCTTTTATCAGGGTGATGGGAAAGTTCTTGCTTCCTCCAAGCCAGAGGGTTCAAGCTAATGTTATGCCTGACATTGAGCACCTGTATAAACAACAGATAATTGAGTGAACTCAAATCTGGACCTGATTTGCTGTTTAGAGAGCTCCTGGAAGGACATGCAATTTGGAATCATAGATTTGCATAGAATCATAGTTTACTGAATGGGCTTCCAGGAAGGCTGGTCTAAATGACCTTGAGAAAAGCTGAAATGCCTGCCCTAGTTGTATCTTTCAAGAATATGGTGCTAACAGAGAAGGAAGGTGCTGGGAAGGCTGGAGCATCATTCCCAGACAAATTTATCACCAGCAGAGCTCTACTTAGTCATTGATGCTTCTGCTGAGCTCATTCCCCTGCCCTGCTCGGATGTTCACAAGTTCCAATCAGCTCTCACAACCCTTCAGAGAAAGCTGCTATGGGTCACCGGAGCCTCCTCCTCCCTGCCCTCAGTCTCTGCCTCGCAGCCAGCAGAAGTCACGGCCAGGAAAAGGCACGCAGGAGGATGGGTGTTCGAAAAGACGGGCCTCACAGCTTCTTGAGGCAGCTGGGCCATTGTGAGCAGATGTGGCGAGAAACGAAGAGCTGGCACAGCAATTAGTTCTGTGGGGCATACTACAAGCTGCATATATTAAGAGCAGACCTGCTTGGAAAGCTTTTAGACAGAAATGAAACATCCCTCTTTGGCAAGATGTTCAGCGGAAAATTTCAAGTTGTCAGTTAGACCCTCTCCTTTCCCCCCCTTTTTTTTTTTTTTTTTTTTTTCTTTTTTTTCCCTCTGCTTTTGGCTAAAAACCTTTTGGTTTCCAGCTACTTCAATGAGAAGATTTCACTTGTTAAGCTTTTGGTGGAAAAGAAATAAAAGCCAGTACTGATGGAAATGGATATGCTCCATGGCATTTTTCACCAAGTTGGAGAGAAACATTCATGGGTAGGGAAGCTTACCTGACCTGCCTAACAAAAGGAACCACCTTGCTGCTTAAAATCTGCCGTGCTCTGCATTTCTAGATCATCATGGCTGGAACAATGCCGCTAATAAAAACATCAACAGGAAATCTGTGCCTGCTTTTAATTAAAAATGGGATATTCGTAAGCAATCACTACTGGTTGAATTCTGCCTCAGCAAAGTCAACCACTTACCCCGGAGGGCAGAGAATTGACTATTTCCAGGCTGTGTGGTCTTGGGCAAGCTGCTTTCCTATCCCGTGCCTCGGTGGCGTGGTCTCTCACAACTGCACGTCTTCTTCTGGACCACTCCATCAACTGAACAAAGCTCTACAGAGTTAATGGTTATTATTAACACATGGCTGCTCTGCTCGTCTGCATTGTGAAACCCTCAGTGCTGCTCAACATGACAGCCGCTCTCCCAAAATAAGTGCTGTTGTTTTTAAACATAGCTATATTTTTACCCGCATATTTCTGAGTCATTTGGGGTCAGAGTATTGATTCCATTTGTCACCCAGCTTTATCTTGGCCGGAAAATGTGTTTGCAAATAAATAATCAGCAAGAAGGAATTCATGGGATGTGATGTAATTACTCCGCTTTCCTGCAGGGCCAAAACATCTTGTGAATTGTAAAAATACTGCTCCTTCTCTCTCTCTCTCTTTCTTTCATCTGGCTCCCTCACTTGTATTGCTTCTGAGTTAATATCTGAGGATTTCACAGTGGGTCTGTTAATCTCTCCCCCTCTTTTCACCTCCTTCCAGGAGAACTCGAGGCAGAAGGTAGTCGAAGTGCTGAGGGCTACACAATTTGGCAGCGGGGTTTTGTTGGGTGCCCCTGGGCAGGGAGCCCATGCCCCCAAGCTGCCCGGAGGATCCCAGCCTAGAGAGAGGAACGCGCGAGATTCTCTGGAAATGGGGAAAGTCCCAAAACCAGGACTGTGACCCAGATGCAGGTTCTCTCTTTAACTTCTGTGCCTTTGTATTTCTAACTGGGATTGACGTTTCTCTGTCCAGGTGGGTGGCTGTACTACATGAATGGATTCATGACACCCTCCTTGAACCTTGTGGTTACTGCTTGCTCTACTGACACCACTATCTTTATAAACAAAGGCTAGAATTGCAGTGCTGCATCCAGCTGGACACACATCTCCAGAGCTCCTTCGGACATGCATTTTTTATTTTTTTATTTTTACTATTTATTTTATTTTATTTATATATATTTTTTGGGTGGTGGTGCAACACGTCTGGAAGAAGGATATCAAGGTCTTGCCTGGGTCTATAAAAAGGTATTTCCCTGGGACTGAATAACTACAGAGGCTTGTGCCCTGAAATGAAGGATGCCTTCAACATACCCTGAGCTGGCACGACTCAGCTGCCCTCTGGATGGCCTCCCTACCGACTGCCCTGCCCTCCCAAGCACCGCTCCGACCCCAGGGCATCCTGTGGGTGTGTAACGCGTGGGATGAGCCCAGAGCTGGGAGAGGTGAGGATGTCATGGCAGGACAGAAACCCAGCTCCTGGTCCTCTCCCAGGATCAGCAGATTGCTCTGCGTTCACACAGGAGGGAAACAGAGATCAGCCAGAGTTAAAGGCTTCACCTCGTCCCTTGCCTACCTCCATCACCCCCTCTGGAAAGCAGACCCCTCTGCTGCCCTCTGGCAAACCAAAGTCCATACCAGACTGGTGCTTGACACTTTTTTCTCATGAGCTCATCCCCTGGGCTTCCTTACGCCATATGGATGTACTGGATGAGGGTGGCATTAATTGTTGTCTGAGATATCGCCCCATCACAATGGGTGTCAGGAAGCTGATGCTTCCCCTGCTGAAGACATTGCAAAAGGAAACAGGTCCATGAAAGAGGCATTTCGCTGTCTGCTGAAGTGTGAAGTGTGTGGGAGGCGAGTGGTCCACGCCAGGGCCATCAGCAGGCTGATAAATACAGCATTCCTATCCCCACCCTTCCTTGTAAGGCAAAAAATAAGTTTAATAGCAAACAGACAATCAAGCTGTCCTCAGCTCTCTGGTTACGAGGTGTCTCTGGTTCCAGATGGCTCACAGGATTGCCAGGAAATGTTATTATTAAACATGCTAAAAATGAGGGAATCGTTGCAAGGTGTAGCATTTTGCTCAGTCCTAGGTTTAAATTGAAATGCTTGGGGGAAGTGGAAACAGGTGGGGACCCAGCATTCCCAGGATGAGAAGAGGGGATGAGGAGGGCTGGGGTGTGATAGGAGGTGCAGGACACCTCAGACCAAAGGATGGATCCCAGTTGCTGCTGGTGATTGATCCCAATTGCTCCTTTCAGGTGTGCGAGCTGCATGCTTGCCGCAGGGTGCTCTCACCAGCAAAGAAATGTGCAAAATCAAAGACCCCTGGAGTATTCATGCACTGAACCCACAGAGAGTGAGAAAAACCCAGTTCCCATGAACTAAAACAGATGCCTTCACACAGCACTGAGCTATTGTTTCCATGTGATAGAGAGCATCGCTTTTCGGGTCGGAAAGACTCATTCCCTCCCAATGAGTGACGTCTTAGTGTGCGCTGCCCCGGCTCTTTCATGATGAAGGGTCTGTTTTCCAGACTGAGACCTCATGGCCCTGCCTCCCTTTGACCTTTTGTTCTTTAAAAAGATGACTATTTGCTTGTTTGGGTCTGCCTGGATGATCACATGGCCTCTTCTTGCTGGAGTCATTCAATGCATTGTAGCTGTAAAAATATTTATGGCCCTGGTGGTCCAGGCCTGGGAGGAAATCCCTTCACCCAGCGGATGAATTTCATTCAGATAGTGATGTCAGCTTTCTGACGGCCTTATTCAAATCATGCTGTAGGGGAAGGACCTCCTGAAAGGTCACCAGGTCCCACCAATGTTAAGAGGGAGTGGAATCACCTGAATCTACTCTACCTTGAGACCCCACTTGGAGTATTGCACCCAGGTCTGTGCCCCCAGCACCAGAAGGATGTGGGTCCGTTAGAGTGGGTCCAGAGGAAGCCACAAAGATGCTCAGAGGGGCCAAACCCCAAATGACCATATAAATGGCACAGTGCTGTGGTTTCAGTTAGAACAGAGTTAATTTTCTTCCTAGTAGCTGGTAGAATGCTATGTTTTGGCTTAGGATGAGAAGAGTGCTGATAACACCCCGATGTTTTAATTGTTGCAGAGCAGTGCTTATACTAAGCCAAGGACGTCTCAGCTTCTTGCTCTGTCCTGCCAACGGGCAGGCTGGGGGTGCAGCAAGAGCTGGGAGGGGACAGACCCAGGACAGGTGACCCAAACTAGCCAAAGGGGTATTCCATACCATCTGACGTCATGCTAAACAATATATAGGGGTGGCTAGCCGGGGGAGGGGGTTAGGCTGGGCATCGGTCAGTGGGTGGTGAGCAATTGCATTGTGCATCACTTGTTTGTACATGTTATTATTATTATTACTATTATCATCATTGTA
The DNA here is from genome assembly GCA_963989345.1 of Clangula hyemalis. The sequence continues at coordinate 1,720,157 of OZ022427.1, forward strand.
TTGTTCTTATTCTTATTCTTATTCTTATTCTTATTCTTATTCTTATTCTTATTCTTATTCTTATTCTTATTCTTATTCTTATTCTTATTCTTATTCTTATTCTTATTCTTATTCTTATTCTTATTCTTATTCTTATTCTTATTCTTATTCTTATTCTATTTTCCTGTCTTATTAAACTGTCTTTATCTCAACTCACGGGCTTCACTTTCAATTTCTCTCCCCAGTCCCAGAGAGGGAGGGGGGAGGGTGAGCGAACGGCTGTGTGGTGTTTAGCTGCCGGCTGGGTTAAACCACGACAAGGAGACAGAATGGTGGTGTGAAGCCAGCACTTCTTGGGAGCACATGTGGTGACAAGCAGGGAGATAAGCTTGGTGACAGAGCAGACTCCATCAGGAGCGATGGTAACAAGCCACTACCTTTGAGAAAACATTTCCCATGCAAGAATGCATGGACTCTGATCTCAGTCCTGGGCTTTGAGATAAAACACCTTCTCATGAGGAATATGGACACAGAACCTTCTAATTTGATATGTAATCTCCTTCATCCTTCATCAAACCTTTTGCTCCAAGTGTGATGAATTTCTGGTGTCTTCCTTCCTCCTGGAAGATAAGCAGCCATCACCTCTCTATACCATGCTCCCTGCCCTCCTTCTTTCTGGTTCTCTCTGTTCCGTCAGATGGCCTGAGTGATCCACAGCTCATTAAACTGAGCTGTCAGCTTGAATTTAACTGTGACTTTTGGTGTTGCTCTTCTAGGTCTGAAAAACGGTTCATGCATCTGTAAATTCACCTTCTTTTTCCAGCTATATTATTAAGTCTAATAAAATGCATTACTTTTACCTACAGAGCTGTCCTTGCATGTGTAATGAAAGACAGGCAGTTCTGGCTTTATTCCAGCCTTGTTTTTCCTGCACAAGAAATGGAGAATTTTGTAGCTAAGAAGTTGTGTTGCCATTGCCCCTCCAGATGAGCAGAGGCAGAGGCACCAGATGAGCAGAGTCACCTGGAGGCAGGTAATGATGTTCCTCTGTCTGGTCCTGCTCCATGTATAGGGTAGGATACCTCCTTTCCCTCATCTGTTTACAGGATGCAGTCTTTGGAGCAAGAACTTGACATGAAATGTCTTTGTTGGCATGCTCTGAGCACGGGGTTGTTTAGATGATCTCCACATCTCCTTTCCAATTTAAATGATTCTGTGATGCTAGGCTATACGTTGACATGTTCTTCTCTGAACATATGGCAGGGGGCCATGGACATGGCAGGGGGTGTTGGAATTATGTGATCTTTAAGGTTTCTTCCAAGCCAAACCATTCTATGATTCTGTGATTCTATAACATCTCTTAATGTTAGAGACTCTGGTCTTACCATTGACGAAGGATAGATCAACAAGGGTATGATAAAACCATGACCTAAACTGATGCTTATGTGCATGTGCACATAAATATATGCATATATACTTAATAGGCTTATGAATTTAAGTTTCCAGGCTCATTTTAAGGAAATCTTTATAGATGCCCCTTGGAGATCAAGGCATGGAGGTGAGAGAGAAAAAAAAACAAAACACAACCATCCATAGCTAAAGGCAAGAAAAGCCATGGATTCAAGTGCTGGTCACTTTGTAAAGGCCTGGAAGGAGCTTTGCCTTCCCTAAGCTCAACATTTGAGCCTGTAAGGGCTGACTTAATGTAGACTCCTAATTTTAAGGTAAATTTCAGCTGGAGAAAGCCTTCCTGAAACATCTGCAGATCTCTGTTTCATGGTTCCTGAAACTGAGCAGATACTCCAGAGCTACTAGACTGACATGGGCTTTGTTGGATGCTGTGATGACACCCCTATTGAGATGATGGATTCCTGTTTTGAAAGTGCCCACACACCAGTGTAGTGAGTGCTGCAGGGAAGCCATGAAAAACAAAGTGTTCAGTCTGCAGAGAAGGGCTTGGCCAGTGACAAAGATATGGGTCAGAGCAGCGAAAAAGGAGAAAGCAGAATTTTGACAGTTTATTTTCTAGCAAGCTCCATCTATCCTAAGCAAAAAACAGGCGATGAGCATCAAATATTGGATCAGAGGAACATGCAATCATCTCATTGATTTAAACTGTGATGGAAACTTGTACAGAAGACAAATGATGGCAATTAAAACCATACGGTTTTGGGATGTATGTAGCAAACTGGTTGGAAACTGCAGGCTGTGTGTGTGCATATGAGTGAATGGAAGAGGGACATGGAACTTGCACTGAATAAATAAATAAATAAATAAATAAATAAATCTGAAGATTTTTCGGCCATCTCAAATAAAAAAATGTCAGGAGGAAGCAATGTTTCTGGTTCAAAGCTGAATCTAGACATCATTTTTAAAGGATTCAATAACTCTGCAATATGTTCATTTCTGTTTCAAGCTGATCCCAAATGAAGTCTTTAGGACTTCTATTTTTAATCTTATTAATCCTTTTCATTCCAAGGGATTGATTTCAATCCCTTTCCCCAGTCAAACGAATAATCTGTTTTTATTTGGGCCTAAATATTTTTTTAGCTTTGGCAAACAAACAAACAAACAAAACAAAAAAGTATTGAAAAAAATCCAACAGTATTGCACAGCTACCCTAATTCTGGCATTTCCTAAATTTTAAGTGTTTGATCCTGCAGCTCTAATGCTTTTTGAAGGCAGGTGTCTAAACGTAATTAGAATGGCTTATGGGTTTCCACAACAGGCTGCTCTCCCACGAGCCCAACCTGTGATTCTGCCCAGCTCTGTTTCATAAAAGAAACCAGGAAGCCTCCCAAACGCGGCATTTATCCTAAGATTTATGTAACAAATTAATTGCCCTTTGAGCTCCAGCTAAAGATTTGTGGGCCTGCGAAAGTGTTTATGAAACACAGCCGCCTTACCTTCCCCCGCACGGAGCTGTGCTTGCTCTTGTGACAGAATTAATCAGGGAGGTATGGCAATCCAGAGAGCAGGACGACAAAGCCCTGGCCAGTTCCAATGGGAAGGACGTGAGGCTTTGTGAAAATAATTAACTTCTTGTAAAGGGGAATGTCATCCTTTGGCCACATGGGGATTGAAAACGACTCCTCTCTGTTTATCTTCTCTCTATATATTTTTAAAAAGACTTTTCTGTTACCTGCTTGGATGAAAATAAAGTTGTTGGGTTCCTTATTCTGGCTTGCAGCAGGTGAACCTGATGCCTCCCCTCCAAGCTCCCCCCTCCACAATTACGTTCCTGAGGTCCTCAGAGATCAGAGCTGCTTTCAAGTGAGCTTGGGCCAAAACCACAGCTGGCCAGGGCCAATTTGTGCACTTCCACATTAATCTGCTCGAGCCCTGGGCAGGACTGGATTGTATTTAAACAGACCTGGGTTGGTCTGGAGTGAACCTCAGCTGAATTTCTGTGCAGGCATGACACGAAGGCAAGCCAAGTTTCAAATGAACCTGGGCTGATTTTTATTGCTCCAGTCAATCACAGACATTTTTTCTCTCTTTGTCTCCCCCCTTTTTTTTTTTTTTTCCCCTTTTAATTTTATTTTTATTCTAAATTTCGATACTGAGAGCAACACCCTCTCTGCCAAAAGGAATGTGAGCCAAAGCTCTCTCATTTCTGCTGCATCTTCAGAGATGGAAGTAAAGTAGTAATTTCTAGTTTCAGCTTCAGCCTTGTTCCTTATGCCATACCTTTGATGCTGGAATGTAACTGGTTCTGCAGAGGGCACGTGGATGGTGAGCACAGAGCAATGCCGCTGAGAAGGAAAACCTCCTGAGTGAGCCCTGCAGAGACTGGTGCTCACACCCCATCTGAAAGCCTGAAGATCCAGGCTATGTTTAAACCATCTACCATATCATCCTTTGTCATGGGTTTTAACAATTTCTTGTCCCCAGAAGGACACCTGTCTGTTAAGTACTCACAGTTGTAGGGCACGAAAGGTATCTCTGCTGGAGACATCTTACTCAACTTCATTTCCTTTACTCTTCTCATTTTCAGGCTTTTCAGTACCAGGATGTTCCACTGGGAAGGAAAGGAGGAGCATTTCATGACACCTCGGGTTTGCAGCTCCAAGGTGATGGAACACGGGCAATGTCAGCTCCGTGTGTCATTAACAACCCAAAGCATAGACATGAGGCTTGCTTTAAGCCAAAGCACTGAACTCCATTTGTATTTATCATCCCTTCACACCCCCAGTCTTCATTCTGGTAAAATGTCCAACCTTTGCTCTTCCATGTGCCCAAACCACAGAGCGATATCACCTGGTGAGACTGCTCTGTGCTGATGCAGGCAAGATATGCAATGCTCCTTCCCCATGCTAAGACCTGCACTTGCCCTTCTGGAGTCATAGAGGAATTCAGAATAAAGTGATTATTGCTGGAGTTTCAAATAACCCTTTTCAAGATGGTTGTTCCTCTCTGGACTAATCAGTTCCACAAGTGCAATAAATTGGACAAGGGCTGCTTAGAGGGAGCTGAAGGAAAGCCAAGGTTTGCAGGCTTAAGCACAACCTCTAGCTCCAATTTCTACTCTGGGGAAAGAGTGGTTGGGGCTCTCGGGGGAAATTTTAATTGATCAAATTTCACCTTCCTTCTCCGAGTCTCCCTTTCCTTCCTGCTCCATCTTTCTCTCCTTTCTTTCTCCATTGTCATATTTTTTTTTTTTGAGGTATTTTCCCTGCTTCCTGAGAAACTAAGTTCATGACCATCTTTCTGCACATAACTTCACACTTTATGTGAATTAAGGTCCAGCATGCTGCAAAGATCAGCTTGATTTCCTCTGCAGTCTGGATGTGATTTTCATTGCTGCAGTAGCTGAGAAAGCTGATAGCATAAGGGCAGGGGAACACTAACTCCCTCTGAAACATGCTGAAACTGTCTTCCCCTGATTTTCTTTCCAAACACCACTCTGTGTAGTATAATAACACCTTTGCATTCAAAGACCTATAAATCCTTCTAGCATCCAGCTCAGACACCCACCTGAACAGACACACACCAGTGGGTCCATGTACTCCCCACATCAAAATCCAGACTAATTTAACAAGCAAAATAAATACAAATTTAATCTCCCTTTCCCCCTATTCTTAGTGTATAATGTGAAGGGGATGTTACAGCCTCTCCACCAGCTGGATGGAGATTGTTTCTTGCTCTTGGTGGGGAGAAATTCCAAGCAGAATTTTACATCAGAAGCTGAAAATTGGTTGAAATGTGTCTAAGGAAAGGGTTAGGATGTGGAGGAATTTGCCCAAAGGGAAAGATTAATTGAAACGTCTCTTTAATTTCTCAGCAACTCTTCTCTTTCCAGAACTGCAAGAATTTGGTTGGCCTGACTCTGTGATGTTTTGCTGTTTGCTTTGCTGTTTTATTTTATTTTATTTTATTTTATTTTATTTTATTTTATTTTATTTTATTTTATTTTATTTTATTTTATTTTATTTTATTTTATTTTATTTTATTTTATTTTATTTTATTTCATTTCATTTCATTTCATTTCATTTATTTTTCTTCTGTTTTGATGTTTGAAGGACCTCACTGCTGGTGTTCCTGAGTGCCTGCACTGGATTTCAGATATATTGGCAGTCTCATTGTGCTGGGCAGCTTAAGCCTTATGCATATAAATATAAGGATGTTAGCATAAAAGTGGAAGACAAAAAGGGACGAGAGAGAAAAGCCATTTCACCGACTGAGTGGGGATGTCCTGAACTCTGTGCACATTTGCTGTGAGCTTCCTTCGATGAGGCTGTGCTGGTGATTCAGCCTTGGAAGCGTGCTGTCCATCTTTTCATCCTCGCCAGGCATTTCTCCTCTCCCTTACACCCTTCTTAGCAATGCATTGTATTTATATGCTAATTCTTGGTTTCAAAATCACCATTGAAGCATCATGTCACTAACACAGGGTGACAGAACAGACAACTGAGTCCCCTTTCCAGAGCCATCACTTGCTTAGAAGGACAGACGTGAATAAATCGAGCTGTTAGTCTTGATGCTTAAAGACTCTTCATTCAGGTCTTCCCTCTCCCCTTAGTATTGAAACAACATTTCTGAGGGGTGTTAATCTATCTGATGGATATTACTCTTGTGGGATACCTACTTTAAGCTTTTACAATGTTGATGAGGATAAAAAAAAACACCCTATGTTTTTTATGCAAAAAAGAAAAGGAAGGGGAGAAATCAGAAAAACCTAAAAAGTGAAGAGGGAGCGGATTGCAACAGGGAGAAATCCTGGTGGAATGGGCAGAATGAGCTGAGACAGCAGAAGGGATGGAGGGAAGAGCCAAAACACATGGCTGTGGCATGTTTATCCAATTATGTGATAGTGTCTCTCTGTGATTGCATTAGCCTATCTGTAATGGGACGAGCTCCTATAGCTTCAGGGAGGAAGGACAGATGGCTGCCTTGACACGCTAGATTAAAAATGTTGCTGCTCTGGATGCCACAGATAGCTACATAATTAATTGGAGAGGAAGAAAACAATTTGGGAGCTCATCAGAATGCCCCAAGGACATCTCCAGCAGTGGGAATGTTGGGATCTCCACTATCAGCTACCGGCAGACGGACGGGCTGATGACAACCCTCAAACATCTTCCCTCACCACAGCAGCCTGGGTTGGCTGGACTCCGTGCTCATCCCCATCCCTCCAGCGGTGGACCAGATGGGAACTGGGGTGGAGAAAAGCTCTTCTTTTTGTTGTGTTGGTGCATTTATAAGAGCACAGGTATGCCACTGACCCTCACCCAAGACATCTTAAAATAGGACTTAGAGACAGTGGGCAGAATTGTATTATTTCTTTGCTATGGATTTTATGCACTAGAATGTATACCCTTGGATATTTTTCTTTATGTTCATGTTCCATGACAGAAACCTTTCATTTCTACCTCTGGATGAGAGTGTCTTCATCACTTCTCTAGGAACCTGCTTGGTAATTAAACTAATTTCTAAGAGGTGGTCACTCTGCAGCCCTGTGTTCTGATAGAGCCGTGCTTCACAGCTTTGCAAAATGCCTCTGTCATGGGGATTCAAGTGGCTGAATTCAGTTCTACATCAGTGAGGAAATGACCACTTTACTTCTTGAACCTCAGCATCTGCATCTATAAAGGAAGATGTAAGAAACAGAGGTAAGAGGTAATTGCATTCAGATCTAATGGTGCAAAAATAAAAAAAAAAAAAAAAAAAAAAAAGATAATTCCAATCTTTTGCTTGCACAGCATGAAAGTTTTTAGCATGAAAGCACCCAGCAGACCCCAAAGCTAAAATTTGACTACCTCCAGAGTAAGTAAATTTGTGGCAGCTTCCAATACTCTCTATTATACCATTATGCTCTTGTTTAAATATTTTTGCCTATGTTTTCTTTCTAGACTGTGATTCTGCCACAGGATATAAGTTCACAATCCAAACAGCTAATCACAGGGTACATCCTAAGGAACAAATCCAATATGGAGTTATGCTAATAACTCTTTTTAATGGGAAAGGCAATGACAGAAGAAACACCAGAAATAAAAGTATGTTATTTATCTGGGTCCATTTAGAGAGCAGGCAGCAGCTGTTTCCATTGATTATTTATCTCCGATGACTTATTGAACACGAGTGAAACACGAGTGATGAACACGAGTACAATGAGATAGGGAGGAATAAGATGATTTTTAAGGTCTCTTCCCACCCAAATCATTCCATGATTCTGTGATTCTACATTGTTGTGCCCATGGTACTAAAAAATAACTCCTGACCTGGGGTGGTCCATACTTTGAAATTGTTAATATTCTTCTAAATAGCATGCCCCTGTATGGTTTTACTGGTATCGCTTTATTTAGCTAACATTTTCCCAGGCAATTCCCAGGCATCATCTGGGGTCTCAGGGATCCTGGGGTGTCTCAGGGTAGAAAGCTTAGCAGTGCAGAGGTCTGTGAGGCAGCAGTCAAGCCTGTGCCTTGCTCTTTTGTTGTTGCAGACACACCTGGTGTGCATGCAACACTGGGGAATCAGGTTGTAGCTGCATTTTCTGCTCTGGTCCTTCCCCTCGTCTACAGCTGAGGGCATAAAGAGCAGATCCAGCAACCACATGAGGTGACCAAGATCAGCTTGGAGAATTCAGCATTCGGACACTGAGATTTCATGCAAGCTGTGTTTTTCCAGCTTGCCTCTGTCCCAGGCAAGATCTCATCCATGCCTTGTGTGATGGAATTAATCCTTCATGGTCACCCCTGGAAGGCCCAGATCTCTGTGCAGGGCTTTTGGCTGTTTGCTTCGTGCAAGTGCCAACAGCATCTATGAGTTCACTGCAGTGAAAGCAGGCCCTAATCTTACTGACTTTCATGGGCGCAAGGGTGCTAGATGGAGAAAATACACCCTAGTGTGGTAAATAGGTAGCCAGCGGTGGTGTTACATTGCAAGGTGCAAGACTGTGTTGATTTATGTGGGTATTTTTAAAATCGTCTTTTTTATTTTTATTTTATTTTATTTTATTTTATTTTATTTTATTTTATTTTATTTTATTTTATTTATGTTTTTATGAAGTTTTGTTTTATCTGAATGGATTTGAGAATGTGCCCCAAAGATAAATATCTACCTGTCATCAACCTTTGCTATCTCCCACAATTGCAAGGACATTTGGACCAAAGAATGAGAGGAAAGAGTGCTAAATTCTGGGTCTGTTCAGAGCAGCCTGGACATGCACTGGGGAGGACGAACATACTTTTGTCCAAACTTGATTGACCTGATTTTTTTTTTTTTTTTTAACTGCAGTATTACTATAATTGCCTGTAGAGAATGAAGTCACTGCTTGGAACAAGAGAAGTAATTTCTCAGAGGGTCCCGAGCCCAAAAGAAAATTGTTCATTTTATGAATGAGTGAAAATGTTCAGTGGTTTCCCCATCAAGGCAGATTTTGAAAGATTTTTGGCTTGTGTGTAGAGGAATGCAGCAACTTCAAGTTAAGCTCTGTTCAATGCATTCACTATTTGCTCCGTCACTTTCTTTCAGGCAAAACATTTTTTTTAGAACAGCTGTTACATATTACAGATGTTGCCTGGCCAGGTCTTCCTCTACATGCAGAGCCTAGACTATTAATCGAGGACTTGCTTATCTCTGAAATAATGGTGCTGACTTTCCTCTGGGCTGAGTATTGTTCATTGTGAATATAACTGATTTTATGACTCCTTCCAAAACAAACTGCACTGAGTTCAGTGGGACACCACCACGAAAAAGACACTATTGTCAATGAAGAAACATGTTAAAGCCTGAGTTTTTCATCTAGGCTTCTGCTTAAATGGTGGAAGTTGTGATATGGTAGAAAACACGCTCAAAATACGGCAGCCTGAACTCAGGGCAATAAATAGTTCAAACACAAATATTTTTCTGTAGTTTCTTTACAATACTGTCAGGACAGAGCCTTAAGTGGTTGCTAAGGTTTAAGGAACAACCATTACAATCTCATCAGAGTCTAAACATTGCTGTTCTCATATTGCAAGAGCAGGTTTGATAGGATGTGGTCAATAACTGCAGTCAAAACAGGTCAAATGCTGAATACTTCTCATGAAGTGGCAATAAAAAGCACACTGTAGATGAAAGTCCTGTTCTCACAAATTATTTGATGAATAACAGGTGAACTAGTAGAGATTTTGATGTGCTGTCTGACAGTTTGTCAATGGGGAAAGAAATTAAATCTTCCAAATAAATAATCTATCTTTGCTCGGTTGGGTATATATATCTATTTCAGACAAGGAATCATTTGTTATGGTTGGTATTTATTACAGACACTGTGTGCCTGGACTTTTATTTATATGCAGAGCCCAGCACTTGTGTCGTCTCTGAAGAGCTCTGATGAGAGCTGATGGCAGCAGCCGTCAAGTAATTCAAGGCTCCTACAAACTGTGCTTAAACTGATCATTATTGTAACAAATCTGTGGTCACCTTGGACCTTGCAGCTGTCATTGCACTGATTTTATCGATGTATCAAAGCAACCATGGCAGGGAAAGGAGAGCTGAGCCCAGTGCTCAGGGAATTGCAATTGACTATGGCTCGATATGGAGGATCTTCTCATCCACTGCCCAGAAGGCCCTGGTGCATGACTGAGCCCTTCTCCTGCCCTCCAGCAGATGATGAGACACATAAGACCGCTTTTTATTTGAAAGCTATTACAAAACGCATCAACACTCCACCTTTCTTCTTAGTTGCTTAAGTACGTTCTAAGTTGCTTAGGTATCCCTGCTCTATCTGCTCAGTCACTATTAATTAACATTTCTGTGATTACAGGAAAATAGGAATTGCTATAAACATGCAAAATGGTGGGATAAAAAGCTGGGACAGAATAAATACAGGTAGTTTATTACGACACCTTCCTTTGGAAGAAACCAGAGGACTTCTCTATTTTCTTCTCCGGGAAGGGTATTTCTCCATGTGGGCCACCTAAAGATCTGAACAAAATTTCTGAGTTGTAGGGGGGGAAACCTCAATCTCAGCAAAGCACAAAGCAAGGACTTCTTCCTGCTCTTAGCCATGCTCCTTGTGTCCCTTATATCCCCTAAATGCCGTGCGAGGTCACGTCCCCGGCACTCCTTCTAACAGCCTGGCAGCTGTCCTGCAGCTCATTCTGCAGCTCTGCAGGTGCACACATACAGCCTCGTGCACGCAGCCCCCTGACTCACAGAGTTCCTCCAGACCCACATTAACCAGGCAAGGGGTTTGGAGAGGAAATAACCTCCCCGAGCCCAGCAAGGAACTGGCACAGAGAGCAGATTTGCTGCAAAAGCTGCCGCCGGCGGTACTTCCAACCTGCTGAGAGAACAAGCACTTCCACCTCCCGCCGGCAGCACCTGCTCTTGGAAGGACTTTTTGGGTTGACTTCACCCTGCAATCACAACAGCCCACCCTGACGAGGGTGGGTCGTGCTCATCAGCTGTGTGGGGCTCACACAGGTGCTTTTGAGGCTGCCTCAGTGTGGAGCAGAAATGCTCCTCGCCACGGGTGATGTTGGTGCTGCAGCTTGGAGAGACAGCCCTGGTTTTGTGAGCTGGCAGCGATGCAAAAAGCTCTAAGACATTGCACCCTTCCGTAAGACGTGCTGGTCTTTGTTTATTTAAAAGCTGCATGCAGATCCTTACTCGCTGCCAAGTGTCTTATTTGTAAGATAAAATATTAAATGCGTCAGAAAGCTGCTAGACTTAAAGCAGCTTGAAAGAAAATAAATTATTATTGTTGTCGTGCATTCATCAGGAGAGGAGGGAGACTCAACAGGGAGGCGATGGGAAAACACTCCCAGAGTCTGAAGATGAAGGGAAGAGGCGGGTTATTTTCTTTCTGAAGTCAGCAGATGCTGAAATAATGACAAATCATTAGCCTCTGCCGTTTTCCTGGTCCTGTGGTCTAATCAGCAAAGCCCTTCTCTCAGTTGGGCTGATGCTTTTGGCTGTCTCGGTCTTGCAGGTGGTGGGGTGGGGTGCTGTGGGTGACATGGTGTTTCCTGAACGTGGTGTCACTGAAGGGCCTGGGACCGAAGATTTCTGATGGAGAGATGGAGCCTGCAGCAACAAAAATGCTGTCCTGAACACAGCACTCAAGGCTGATCTCCTTAAGTTTCCTCCTGCCCTGTGGTTTCCTCATTGGTGTATCAATCCCCACTCTTTTGAAAAGCATGGGGAAAGATTATTTATTTGCATTATTTTACTTATTTATTCCATTTTTAACCTGGGGCGAGTGAACACAAAATGCAAAGCTACACAGAAGTTGGCAACACATAGAAGCAAAGCTGGGAAGTGTCCTGCTTTAGGAAAGACTCCAAAGAAGAGAAAACTTGGTGCAGGATTAAAAGCAGAGGGGCTGGTTTGTATAGAATGGATAACATGGGAAAGAGACATAGAAATGGTCTTCAAATATCTAGGAGGCAGCTGCAGAGATGGAAGAATGAATTGTTACTCATGTTTCCTGGTAAGTGATGGTCCAAAGCTCCAGAGGAGGAGATATCAGGCAGGCTCTGGGAAACATTTCACAGCAATAAGTTGTTGAAAACTTGAATTGTGCAGCTGGAGAAACAGAGAAATTTCCATCAGTGGAGGATTTCATGACAGTGCTGGAGAGCTGACATAAGAATGTCAGAAATGAGCCTGAACTCTTCAGAAGGTGCATTAGATGTCCTCAATTATTGCTACGAGGTCTCCTGCCATGGCCACTGGGCGCAGTTCTGGTCTCCACAGGTGGACCAGACCATACCTACACATACTGGAGTTAGAAGAACAGAGAAAAGAGTCATCAAGAGGATAGATGCATTTCTTCATGAGGAGAGCATAAAAAGTCTAGGACTCCTCAATCTGCAGAGGAAAAGAGAGGGGAATGCACTCTGGGTTTCCAGCATCACAAAGGCAGTGGATAAGGTGAAAGCAGAACTGCTCAGAAATCCTGCAATGCCACAGCTGAATTTGGAGAAGGATTGGTTAAAAACTGATGAAAAAATGTTCTCTGCAAAGTAGGGAGTGAAGTTCGGGTACTTACTGCCTCAAGATGCTGTAGAGGCAGGTGGGATCAGCAGGTCGAGAAGAGACAGGAGACAGGCGGCAGCCAGGCTCATGTGTACCCCTGGAAAGCCTCTCTTCTTTTATTTATTTTTTTTCTTTTCTTTTTTTTTTTTTTTTCCTGTTTTGTTTCTTCTCTGTGCAACTGTTTGCCAGAAAAAATCTGTTGTAGGCTGAGATTATTTTCCTTTGGCAGGAGAGGGTAAAAGTTTTCCTGCTTTTAATTGTTTTCCATCTCCCGAGAAGCCTTCTCTGTTTTCTGGTGGTACAGCAGCCTCTACTGTGAAACTGACATTTGAGAAGTTTAGGATTATTTTTTTTTTCTGTATTTTTTATTAACAGAAGAAAAATAAAATCTCTTCATGCACATTCCTGGCAACAAACTTTTCTGCCATAGCACCAGATATGCCAGCCATTGATTTCAGGATAAAACGCCAGACAGAAGAGGCTACACAAGCTTCTCACTCTGCTAGAGAACTCCTCAGGTTGCAGATGTTTTCAGCTGGACAGGTGTCTCACCTTAACCTAAATTGAGAATTTCTCATGACCAAAACAAACAAACAAACAAAAAAAACAGCATCTTAAACCTGCCTTTCTCTCATTCGTTCTCAGTGGCAATCAACCCTGACCAAACCAAAACCAAACCAAACAAAACCATATTCTTCTACCTAAAATTATGACATTTGGGATGATTGTAAAATAAAAACAAGATGGTTAGGGTTCTTTGGAGTTTTTCAAAGGAGGAGGTTTTCAAATCAATGGCAAATGGGGTCATCCTTAAGCACTTGGTTTGGGAAATCAGGGGTGGTATTTGCTAGAGAAAAGCTGGTTTTATGCAGTAGGGACATCTTCATCTGCACTGGTGAGCCCTGCTCCCTTTCTAGTTACCAGGGCTGGGTCAGTACGGTCATAACGTAGAGAGGATGAATTGTCTCTAATATCATCCTACTGTCAATGTTTAAAATAGGACTAATTAGCCACACTCTGAAAGTGCCTATTTCCTTCCCCTGATTTTAGGGTGAGTCCAGCTTGACTGGCAGAGAGAGATGTTACCCCACAGACTTGATTCAGTTGCCAAAACGAGACACCTGAGGAGTCTGAGTACCTGATTCCTCCTGGCCTCCAGCTGTGGCTCCCAGAGGGTGCTGACCTCTCCTGGTCTTGCGCCATATCTTCAGTCCCATGCAGATGTGGCAAAAGCCCTAACATGTCACAAATGGCACTGGGTGCCCTTGTTTAGGCAATTAAATCCTCCCCTTCAAGGCAGGCAAGACCAATCCCACTTTCTATGTCTGAAGGTATGAGATATGTTCTGGGTAGGGATGAGCTACTGACATTTGGGATGGGCAGCATCCTCTGAGTGAGAGGAGCATTGTGTAGCACCCCAGGATACAAAGCCATGGTGATCCACCAACAGCAAGTGTGGTCCCTGTGGGATTTTTATTCACCTCTTTGGCTGTAGCAGAAACTCCTGCCTGGACAATGGGTGCTGGGGATGCCACAAGCAGGAACAGGTAGAAATGGGATATGCCTATTTATGGGATCTCCAGGGAAAACCACTGAGGGTTGAAAAGGGACTCCCATATCAGTCACAGGGCATTCAGTGAGGGAAGCATTATATGGAGAGAGGGTACAGAGCAGAGTGCCTCGGGCAATGATCATATATCCCAATATGATTGCTGAATCTGTGGGCTTGGGGAAAGGGGAGGCAGAACAAGCTGCTGAGCAGCCTGTGTATTTTCTTCACGCTTAGCATATCATGTGCTTTTTCTGGTGGTTAGCATATGTGATGATTTAGTAGAATATGTTAATAAACATGCAAGGTTGTGGCAGTGCAGTCTTTGATAAGGACTCTTTGAGCCTCCTCCACTAGGCTACACCGGGCTTCCTTCTTCTCCTGCCTTCCCTGGCCTAAAATCTGGTTGTTCCCCTGGGAGGCAGGCTGGGATCCCAAAACCCAGCACACCAGCCCAAGAGTCCCCTGTAGGTCCCAGGCCACCATCCCGTTGGGTGGCAGGCTCCCAGTCACCGCTCTCGTGTCTGGGACGTGGGCCAAGGCCTGCAGGGCGAGGCCTGTTTTCAAGTGAATCCCTCTGAAACTGTGTAGCTCCTTCTTCAGTATTTTTTTTTTCCAGTTTCAATTATTTCCCCCTTTGACAGAGAGAACAATATATGGGCACGGGTGACAGATAGCTTACAGAGCTGACGGGAAATTAGTGCAGCCTTAAAATCTACATGTGTGGCTTTCAGTCAGAGTGAAAAGAAAGAGCCTGGTATTGACTGATCTCCCCTCTCCCTCTGATGACAAGCTATACATTTCTCACCACCACATGATGTGATGCTAAAGGAAAAGAAGGAAAAGAAATGTCAAAGCAGGAGGAAGCTGCAAGGGCTGCAGTGGGCTCCTGTTGCTTTACAACCTTTTTGAGAGGCAGCCTGGGAGCATGAGGGCTCACTGGAAGGAAGATATGAAGCACAAAGAACATGATGAAGGAATAGCTCCAGGTATTAACACGATGAGCATCACAGGACATGGATTATGTATGCAGCTGGGTGGGTTAAAGAGGTTTTAGTGACTTCTGATCCTGTTCCTCTTGCCTTGTGAGATCTGAGGTGTGGGCTTAGCTGGTCTTTAGGCACTGGCTACAGAGAGGGTGCATCAAGAGAAGAGGTTTCGCTTGGACCAGCACATAGCTGGCAGTAAGACCAGCCATGCAACAGGTGAGATACAAAATAGGCTGCACTGCTCCTAGTTTTTTTTTTTGGGGGGGGGGGGGGTGGTTCCCAGGGCCACCCTGCTGCAGAAGAGGAGCTGAGTCCTCAGAAAATCTGAATACCAGGCAAGCCATCAGTGTTTTAGACAAAGAAAGCCAAAATGGAAAGGAACACACATCAAAACCCTGATGTGACAGAACGCTGTGAGTGGTCTGGCTTGTGGTTAGATCTGATGCTGCTGCAGTTTGTCTGTTGCTCGTGCAGACGCCAGCTAGCATGGCACGGCACAGAATCAGGAGGGCATCCCACTGCCCTGCCTCCGTGCTTTGCAACCAGTAAGTCCCTGAAATTACCTCTCCCAGTCTATGGAGAGGTGGTCTCATCACTCAGCACAACAAGAGATGGTGGTGGAGCTGGCTATGGAAACCACACCTGGTGTTCAGACCTTGCAGGACGTTGCTGAGGTTTGCATCAGCTCCAGGGACAGACTGTGAAGGGGAGGGTGAAGAGCTGCAGCCCACAGCACGCTTCACAGGTTTTCTTTCCATTCAAGTTCCTCACCCCACTGCTCCTGAGTAATGTGTCTGCTTTCCCCGGGATGCTGGCTGTTGTGTGCAGCATGTTGGTGCACCCCCACCTCCAAGAAGGAAGCGTGCGAGTTGCACCATCGCCTTTTTCTGAACCTAATCAGTACCACTGCTGTAATAAATCCCATCCACCCAGGACATAAATTCAGCTGGCATATGTATTCACCACAGAGGCTTCAACAGCTTCCTGCAGGGTCTGTGATTTCCCAAAGCTTGGCAGCTTTTCCTCCTATCGGTTACTTTGTCCTATAGGAAGGACCACCCAGAATCTCTCTTGCTATTGTTCCACTTGGGCGCAGTGCGGTGGCGTGCGAGATGCTGATTCTGCAGGTAGATGTGGCCCTGGTTGATTGATCTTTAATAACCTATTAAAGGTTTTACAGCCAACCCCATGGACGGCTGATGAGCTGACCCCATGGTTGCTGAGCAATTTCAGGAAGCCTGTTACATATTTTGCAGTAGAAATGAGGCATTAGGAAAATGTCCTTGCTTTGAAGCTCCCACCTGTGCTTAAGGTTAACCCTGGAAGATGAGCACAGGGGCAGGAGAGACCTCAGGAGGTTGTCTGCTCTCTCCTCCTGCATCAAAGCTGGCTGCTGGGCTCTTTGCCCCTCAGGTGTGCTGCTCTTGAATGGGGGAGAGAAAGGAGAAAGCGAGGTCAAGAGCTGGGAAGGAGAATGGATGGAGGTTGCTCCACAGGAGCATCCATAAAACAAGGGCACAGGAATCAGAACAATTCTGGCTGGGAGGGCTTCAGACAGGAGGTCTCTCTTCAAAACTCCTGCTCAAAGCAGGATCAGCTCTGAGATCTGACCAGGTTGCACTGGGCTTTGTCCAGCTGGGTCTTGAAATGCGCCAAGGATGGAGACTGCACAGTTCCTCTGGACAACTTTTTCCAATGCCTCTCTGTCCTAATGGTCAAAACCACACCACTGAAAGGAGAGAGCAGTGATGGGGAATGGCTAGAATTCACAGTTTTTAATATTTTAATGGAAGTAGAAGAAAGTATCTACAATTCTAAGGAAGAATAGCAGTCCACATGGTAAAATGGATTTGCTCTTCTGAAGATGTGGGCTTGGCTGTGCTGTCTGACTCCTCTGTTACTATAAATGAGTTCATTACCCCTTGTAGAAAGAAATTCCCAAACTGAAAGCAACTGCAGTGAAAGCAAGCTAATGCATAGTCTGCAGTGGCTGATAAAGCAGCCAGTACAAGCCTGGGAAGGAAAAAACCCGAGACATTAAAGAGTGACAGACACAACTTGAGATAATCAAAATGCAGCCTGGAGACTGGTTAGCCCAAGCTCACAACTCCAGCTGCAATATGAAGGTATCTGATTTACCATCTGCAGCAAGCAGATAGGTTTCCACCAGGCTTCCACTCTGTCGCCTCACAGAAGCATCAAAGAGGAGACAGCAGGAGGAAAAAACAATTCCCAGTTGGCTCTGCTGCTGCTGACAGCGGTTGAAGATTTTGTCTCTGGCTGGAGCAAAACATGTGACTTTTTTTTTTTTCTTTTTTCTTTTTTTTTTTCCCACGACTATGACAACTTAATTGGAGCGGCATGAAATTGCTTTCCTTTCACAGTAAATAACATCACATTTGAATGTGCCCTCCCCTGTTCTGTGTCAGAGCTCTCAGTGACTGGTTTTATTAGGGGTATGCATCCTCTGAGCAACAGTGGAGGCAGTAGACCAACTTCTGTGCTTAGTCACATCAGCATGGAAGTAGACAAATCCCTAATTGAGTCTCTTGCTGTCGGATATTCAAGGCTCACTCAGTTGTCCGCAGGAGGCATTTGAGATGCCCTGAGGTATCTTAAGCATCTATACAGGCCCAGCAAATATGACATAGCACTTATGAGAAGTCTTACACTTATACGTTGGCTGGAGCACAAAGAGGACACACCGAGGTGTCAGATGGTGCAAGATGCATGTCTGGTAAATGCAGCCACTTTGACGTGCTGTAGAGCAACCACAAGGCTTTGATTTTGCAAAGCTGTCATATTGTACATCCTGCACATCAGACCCAGCACCCAGAGATCGCGGCATCCCCACACATTTTTGCAGGTGTCTGAGATTGAGGCTTCAGAGACAGAGAGGACAAGCAGAAGTACATTTGGAAGTGTGCACGCAGGTTGGCTCAGGTTTATGGTTTAAAATAGCCAGTTGGGGAGGTAAGGAGAGAGAAAAACTCATTGCTAGACCAAGAGTCATAGAGGATTTTTCCTGTAACACACACAGATGCGACTGGTAGTAACCAGGGCTTGATCTGGATCTGTGCATTCATCCTCAGGAGCTCTGAGAGCCCACCCACTGGGGGACTGAGTCAGTATGCACATGTGTGTGAATGTAGGTGGATGCAAATTGAAGAGAGGCCAGCCCACACTCACACCAAAGCATTAGCAGCTCATCCAGAAGGATCTGGGAGTCCCAACATAAAAGCCAGATTTGCTGTAGAAGGATGCACTGAATTCTTGTTTGCAAGAGAGGAAAATAGCTTACTAAGCACTGAAACCATTAACTTAATTTTCATCTTGCTCCATCAGGTAATTTTTAGTGATCCCTTTAAGTTTAAAATGAGTCCTTTATGCAACAGGCAGAAAAGAAGTCCCCAGCCATGGATCCAGCTTGCCTTTGGGGTTCTGGAAACCACCCAGCATCTCCCCAGCAGCTGCTGAGCATCCTCATGCCTGCAGACTTCACAACCTTTACATGTGCATAGAAATTTGGCGAAAAACATCTCTCTCTCACCTCATGCATCCACATCAGGGCAACACAGAGCGAGAAGTGGAACAGAGAACATTGCAATTACAAGCAATTAGCTTAAGAAGAAGCCTGTTCCCAGGTGGCAGCTGGTGTGTGATGGGGTTGGCAGAGTAATGAATTTTGACTGCAAGGATGTCTCTTTCTTCTGAAGGGTCTTGGTTGGTTTTTGTGACCTTAAAGTTTGTCTCTGCTGACACTCACTGCAGGTGTGGAAGTGTGGGGAGTAGAGGGGAACTGCTTTTCCTGTGACCAGCCTGGGTCTGAAAGCAGTGCTGCATCCCTGATGGTCCTCATCCAGAGGCTCTTCTGTGTCCCAGCTGCTGGGGTCTCGCTTTGCTCCCTGCATGGATGTGCTGCTAGCCTGTCCCTCTGTCTCAGAGGCTCCCCTGCTTTTAGAAAGGTTTTTTTTCCACCTCCGTGCCAAGCATTTCTGTGCATTCAGTTGTGTGTGTGCACACTTGGGCATGCCAGGCTTTCCCCACTATAAGTTCAGAGTAATTTCAGAATAAATTCAGGAGTGACACTGGCCATGTGGGGAGCACCAGACCTTTGCACTGCATGGACAAACAAATGTTTCAGCTGCCTTGTGCAGTTTGGTGACCATGGACATGGGAATTCCCAAAGCCATCTAAATAACCAAGCTGGGGAAGAAGCAATCAGACTTGAAAGGGGTGGTAAGGGCTCCACTCATGTGAGCATTACCATGATGAACCTCTTATACTCCACTCTCCTTAGCTGTGTTACTAATTACACACTGTGTTATTAAACTATATCTCCACTCTGGGGAAGAGGCAGGGGGAAGAAAACAAACAAAACAAAGCATTCAGTGGGGGCTTGGTACTTTAAATCTGTGTCCCATCTGTCCTGGAGACTGAGAGCACTGCCTCTTCCAACCACAAACGCCTGGGTCTGGTGCAGCACTGACTGGGAACAACCCTCCAGCATGCATTGCCTGAACATTTAAAGATGATTCAGAAAGCAGGACACCTCGTGAAATCAAGGGACACGTCTCTCCGACAAAAGAAAACCACAAACATATGCACTTTCATAGCTGCTTTTATGGTTCTGTATATACCGCCTTAATAAAGTAAAGATCTGAGAGACAGCTGGCTCTTTACTCAATGGTGGAGAAGAGAGATTGATGGATGCTGCTGAGAAGACCAAGGAGCCCTTTTTGTGCAGTCTTTCCTAGAAATATCAGCTGTGACCAGAGGACAGTGCTAATACCAGGGATAAGGGAATGACATCTCAGTCTAGAGCAGGCAAGGAGCCAGTTTCAACACTCAGACACTCAAATGCGTTTCAGATGGGCTGCCCTCACTTCATCCCTAAATATTTTAAGAGACAGCCCGTGGAACTGCAGAGCTCATAATGACTGTTCTGCTGAGTACATGGAAGATGGATGAGGCGCTTGAAGACAAGGAACGGAAAAAACGCAGTACCAGCCTTTAAAAAGGGAGAGAAAGAGGAATGAAAGAATTATTGATGAGTCAATTTAACTAAAATTTCTGAGAAAAAGCTGGAATAAATAACTGTACCATTTGTAAAACCAAAAAGCATAGCCTGGGTGCCAGGTGAGCTCAAGAACAGATTTATGAAGAAGGATGAGGGTCTCGTGGTGGAAAAGGAGGTGAAAGTGATTCAGCTGTGCCCTTATAGAGAAGTTTAGCCTCATACTGTGCTGCACCAGCAAAACCACAGCCAGCAGCTGTAGGGAAGGTGGTCCTTATTCTTTTAGGCACTTGTAAGACCCCATCTGCAGCACTGCCCAGGCTGGGGCTCTCAGTCCTGAGCAACCTGCTCTCCTCTGAGCAGGGTTTGTGCCATGGGAATCCACAGATCCCTTCCAGCCTATATTACTCTATGGATCTACAAATTTCAAGTCCCCAGAGCACTGGATAGTTGGGATTTGTTGAGCAATGATATTAAGTCACCGCATCTGGAGAGGCTGAGTCCCCTCTGCTGCGAGCAGTGGAGCTTTCACAGCAAATCCCAATGCATTTAGCACAGATGCAAAACGAGATGCAGCATACCTGTTTCAAGCTGCTGGCAACAACTGTGAAAGCTGGACTGCAAATGCCCTGGGAGGTTTATAAATGATGTAGTCATGGTTTTGTCTGGTGGAAATAGCAGCTCAATAATAGAGACATGCAGCAGCACAGGATGAGCCAAGAATACATGTTCTAGCTATGGAGAAATGAGGCAGCTGACCATGAGGCTCTGGATTTCCATGCAGAAAAGGGAGAGTTTGATTCCTGTTGTTTCTATTTGGATCTATCTTAGTTTACTTTATTACTCAGCAAGCCCAGTCAGGTGCCAGTTTTCTTACAAATATCATAGTCCTAATTGCAACCTCCTTGTCCAAGTAGCTCTGCTCTTCATCTCCGAGATAAAAGAACTCTTGTAGATGAAGTGGATGAGACTCAATTCCTATGAGATATTGATTGTGGGGGAGCTCCATCATTTACAATATAATGAATTGACTTAATAAGGCCCATTATAGAAGGAAACAAAACAAAACAAAACACAACAGGCTGGCTGGAGGATGCTGAATGTCTCAAAGGGTATTTTCACCTAAGCTGTGTCAGCGTGTAGCAATTACATTAGCTGTTTGTGGCTACTCGATTGACGGCACACTGAGCTGACTAATCTGCTCTGATGACAGGGGACATGCTGCTGAAGAGAAAAGCCCACAGTAAAATTACAGAAATGTGGCCTGAGCAGGCCTTGAGAATTTTTCTAATCCAGGTCCTTAAGTGTGCTTAAACATGGGCATGTAAGCTGCATCTATACCGAAAACTAAATGGGACCTACTCATGGCCCTGGGGGCTGTAGCACAGTGTAAATCCTGTTTGGACAGCCAACATCCCAACATCTTCTCTCTCATCAAACAAGACAGCTTCATCCTCACTGCCCACTGCCACTGTCCTTGGCCTGTGCTATCTTGTGCTCATCAGTTTGGTCAAAAAAGCCACCAAGGACAGTGCTAACACTCATGTGGGGGTGGTTGTGGACTGACCTTAAGCCAGTGCTCTGCCCAATTTGCTGGTGGTGGCACAGCCACATAATCCCAGTTTGTCCCACTTCTACACACACCTGACACGGGCAGATTTGGGGTCACCACATGAAAAAAGGGTGAATGGAAGATAACTGAGGCAGTGGGAGGAT
The DNA here is from genome assembly GCA_963989345.1 of Clangula hyemalis. Next base: position 1,741,872 of record OZ022427.1, read on the forward strand.
TGATTGAGTCAATTTTCCCATTTTTGACAGAAAGGCCTTACTTTGGGTGCCCTGGCTATGTGCTTTAGGGACCTGACCCTGGGTGGGATGACCCTGGGCTATGATGTGATGCTGAAAAATGTCAGAGGGCTCAGGAGGTGCATTTACAGACTGAGGAAAACCGATGAACTTGAGCTGTTTTTTTTCAGTGTAAAATGAACAGGTGGGAATTCCCAAGGCCTAGTTTCACATCTGGAAGTAACTTACTTTGTGTGGATCTGGCAAATTTACTTAATTGACAAGCATCAGGAAAAACATTAAGAAGAGATAAAGTAGGGCTTAGGAATAATTTACAGGCCAGTTTTTCTGCCCTTCCTGTCTGTAAATAATTTTCTTGCAGGTCCTCCTCTTATTCCACTGAGTGGGCTGGTAATTACTTACATGCAGATCTCCTTCACTGGAGCATTAAACGGATTCAGTAGCAGCCATTCAATTTAAGCTGCACTTCTTAGAAAAGCAGGTCAGCAAAACGTGGATGACAGCTCTTTCTCCAGATTGCTGATGCATTAGTTTTGGCTGATTTTTTTTTTATTTTTTTTTTCTGCAAAAATAAGTTTGCTGGTGGATGGGTTGGCTTTGCTGTTCATCTTTGCACCAACTGTCTTTAGGGTCTGTAGAGCTGCTGGCTATACAAAGCCCTCTAAAACTAGGTTCTCATTTTGCAGCAGATTTATAGATTTGGAGATTTTTATCCAACAGAGGTGCTTCAATTCAGAAATAGCAGTATTTCCTGGAAAGCAAAATGATGGCTGGGTTATTTTTCCCACTTTCATGTGTGTCCCTCTACTTTTTTTGGTCACATGGGGAAATCTGTTGAGTGTCATACTCTGTGGCTGTGACCCTTTGTGGGAGGTGATGGCTGCTGAATGGAAAAGTGAGATTTTAGTGTCTGCAGTGGTGGTGACCCTATCCTATACATCAATATGGATCTGATTAATATGCATACAGGGTCAACCTCCTTTCATGTTTATGCATGAGGACTGACAGCAGACCTTTGGAGAAAATTTTGATCATTGCAGGGCACCTTCCCCTCTCCAGGCTGCAGCTCCATGGATGACTTCTGTAGGGAGGCAGTCTGATAGGAATTGATTTTTCTGTCCCTCCCTGCCATCATGTAGTGCCTCCAAAGCCCTCCTAGAGTTGTCCTCCCTGGCAGAAGGGAGGAGGGAAGGTGAAGACAGAAGACAGAGTCTTTGCTGTTTGTGTGTAGGAGTGGGCCGGATTGCCATCAATGCAGGTATTTGGGAAGATTTTAATGAGCCTTCCCTCCTAATTAAAAGGTCCCTGGAGGGATCTCCCATCCCATTAATCTCGGCTGTTCTTGTATAAATCCACAGCAACATGGTTTTAACTCCAGGGAGGAAGATTTTGCTAGAGTGAAAAAGCCTTCTCTCCTTCAACTGGTTAGAAAATTCATGTCAACTCTGGGAGAAGGTCTCAGGCCAGGCTTTTATTTGATGTATTCCTGCTTGTTGCTTGCTGTGGGACTCTGTCACACAGTGGGAATCCATGATCAAATGTCTCTGAGGGAAACGTCAGATATGTGAGAGGTCCGGAGGTGGGAGGTCTTTCCCAGTTTTGATTATTCCATACAGCAATGAAAATAAGAATTTGCTTCATCTTCAGAGGCCTTGGAGGAATCAAATCAATAAAACACCTTGTTGCAAGAGACAGTTTGGGGTGATCTCCTGGAATCTGGATGTTTTCTCTGGAAGATCTCAAGGTAGGTGAGACAAGCTCCACTCTAACAAATTTCAGGCTGGAAGGGACCATTCTGAGTGCCCAGCCTCATTGCATAGGGATGAGGTCCTTACTCAGGAAGATGAATAGGAAAGATGAGGCAAAAGAGGCAGAGTGTGGAGCAAATGAGGCAGGGTTTGGAGACAGTGAGAGTGGGAAAAAGGGGGAAATGAAGGAGGGAGGCTAAGGACTGGGTATGGAGGGGATGGTGGGAAGGGAGGTTGGGCATGAGGTGAGGGCTGGGTATGGATAAATATAGGTTGCAATGGGGGTAGTAGAGTATGGACCACGTAAATTCCACCTGCCTCTAAATGCAGGAGTGTGGGATAGGTGGGAAGCAAGGTGGGGCTGGAAGGGCCTGTGGGAGGTGGCACAAATGAGCTGATTGAGAACAGCATCAGTGGCCCTGTGGTGCCTGTCACAGGCCCCAGCAACAGCAAGATGGACTCAACAGTCCCAGGCTCCTCTCACTTGGGAACCTGTGCTTCAGCCCCATCCTGAGAAAGTCCCTCGTCACAGGCTCTGCTAACAGCTGCAGCAACCTTGCCTCCAGCTGTGGATGCAGCCACAAACCATCTGCTTTTTCTTTCTTTTTGCACCATACAGATAAGGCTGTGGAGCAGGTGGTCATCTGTAATTGTAACAGATCACAGGATACGCCTCGTACTGAGGTTTAATTGTTAGTCCTGGCTAAACTCTAGGAAAGGAAACTACTTTCTGACCCATTAATTTGCAGAACTGCCCTCCTTCTGTGACTCTAATTTACAGTGTTGTCCTCCTTTTTTTTTCTTTGCCAAAAGCAAACATTTTAACCACTGATGTTTTGGGAAGGTAGCAGAAAATCCCTGCCCCCCAGTTTCTGAAAGTGGATTATTATTATATTATTATTATTATTATTATTATTATTATTATTATTATTATTATTATTATTATTAATTGTATGAGGTAACTAGAAGAAAACTTAAGCCCCATGTTTTAATGAGCAAGGAAGGTTATTCTTACCCAGATACTGTGGGCACAGGGTGTCCATACATTGTGGGTCTCTGAGCATCTGTCTCATTCCCTCTGCAGAGAAAGGGTCCCAAACTATTCGCTGAACCTCAATGCTGGGCCAGAGAAATCAAGGTCTAAAGCTGCTGAACTGTAAATCTGACCATTGCTGCCTGTGAACCAATCTGGTTTTGCTCATTTTAGAAGACAGAGGCAGCAGGTCTGGTTAGTTTTCCTCCCAAAAGTGTGAGCAGCTTTCCCTGGCTGGTCAGACAGAGCAACCAGGGACAATGCTCCATGAGCACACGTGCTTCTTTCCAGACAGATGCAATATTCAGCTGCACGTGGGACATCATTGAGTGAAAGGGAGTGGGTTAGAGGTTCCCTGGGTTTCTTGGCTTGAGTATAGAGGCCCACCATGGAAGCTCCTCTGTTTGTGTCCCAGGTTTTCCTCTGGACCATGGACACCATGAGTCGATCCAGACTGTGGCTGCAATTCTTTTCATCCCAAAGTTGATGTCCGTCATTTGTTGATCAACCTCAATAGCACTTGCTTTTTTCCATCAGTCGTTAAGTGAGCCTTGGTGACCACTGGAGCTTTTCTGTGATTCTGTGACCAGCTCAGCTGGGGACTGCTGTACTGGCTACAAATATATATATATATATATATATATATATATATATATATATATATATATATATGACACATTCCAACATTTCTGCCCCAATTCCCTGTCTGTATGAGTGGGATAACGGCATCTTCTCACTTCATCTGTATGTGTATGTAGGGCAGGGATGTCACAGGCACAGAAGTTGGTGGAAGATGATGAGGCCCTTCACAGATTACGAGTTCCAGAGGAACAGCTGAAACAGAAGATCTGCCTCCAAGTAGCATGACAAATGCAATTGCTGTTTCTGATACGCTTTCCATTCCTTGCCTCAGGGTTCAAGGCCTTGTATTATTGATGACAGCACACGTATTTAAGGAGAATCTAAATTTATTTTTTTTTTTTCCCCCACTTTTTCAGCCTTTTATAGGCTTTGGCTTTCAAACAGAAGGAGAAAATTAAAATTTTAATATGTGCCAGGGACCCTTGAGGGAGGTCATGTTATTTTAATATTTCATATTCCCCTCTTTTTTTTTTGCTATGAAAGTCAGGCACAATCCTGCTGTTTCTGCTGACTGTGAAGGGTCTTCAGCCTTGGTGCCACCAAGGACAGGCCAAAGGTGGCTCTGAACCACCTCTTGTGTCCCTGGCCATCCGCCCAACACCAGCATGACTGCCAGACAGAGCTGCTTTACGAAGGGATGCCCTAGTCTGTTTTATTGCCCCTTTTTCTCCTTTCCTCACTCAAGAAGCCTTGCTGTAGACCTGCAAATCAGCATCTTTGATGGAGAATGACTAGCAAACAGATCCAGCCTGCTTTTCTAAGCAGAGACTGCTCAGCTTACCGGGCTGTAAATTAAACATTTACAGGGATACGAGCAAAAGGAAAATGAGTAATAAAATGTAAAAAAAATGCCAGCCTTTATTTTTCCTTCATTTCAACAACCTCCTGAGATATTCTCTCAGGGAACAGTTTGGCTGCATCCCCTGAGGCCAGCATGGGGCTGGTATGGGGAGGGGAGAGGAAATGTTGTGGTTACAAACCCCAAGGGGCTCATAAGGAAAGTCACAGAATTTGCTTGCAAAGCAGCCGATGGTTTTCTTCCTCAGCCCTCACCTTACCAAGGGATGGAGCTAACTTTAGCCTGACCTCAAACAATAGGAAACCCATTGCAGGGGTACACTCATTGCAGGGGTGGCTTTCATACACGTGTGAGCTCCGTGGCATCACTGAAAGCTTCAGTTTGCCACCACAAAGGGGTTTCTCGTGCTGGGGAGGATGTGCTGGCAATGCGTGGAAAGTTTCACTCTGCTCAAGCTGAAATGTTCCATTTCCACCTTGTTTCAAGTGTTTTGTCCTGTAAAAGCTATATCCGCTGTGAAACAGCAGTTCAAACAAACATTTGCACATTAATGGAATGGAATATTTCCAGCATATTCCCCTTTCTGAAGTGAATTATTGGCTTTTTCTTCCCACTTCGAGCCAAAAGCAGAAAATAAAGCCTTGCATTTTTTTCTCCAGATAAGGATGAGGGATATCATGCAGCTCTTGTGTCATAACACATGGTCAGATGTCCTCTTGTCCACCGAGATGGAATAGCTCCATGCCTGGCTGTGTCTCCTGGTGGGTGCTGCCCCAGAGCTGGGTGATATTTGTGGGCCACGTGAGCCCTCCTCACACCTTCGGTGCAGTCAGGCAGCTTGGCTTAAATTCCTAGAAAGGCAGCTTAAGCCAACACAGCTGATTTTGGACCAAAGAACAGTACGCGGCGCACGAAACACCTCCTGGAAGTACCTTTCCATCTTTGCTGACTCTGCAGGAAGCCCAAAGGGCTGGTGTTGAGCAGGGTGGGATTCAGCTCCAGCTGCAGACACCTGACTTCAGAAGTCAGCAGCACAAGTGTCTACTTGTGCTTGGGATATCAGTGACAATTAGCGACAGTTTCAGCAATATCAGTGACAATTAATGATTCAGATCCTACGTGTTGCTGACTAATGCCATCTGAGATGCTTTAGAGCATCTATATCCCCCCTTACATATAAAAGAGAAGGAGGGATTTAAACAGCATGAATGAAGTTGCTCAAGCTGGAACCTGTCCAGGAGAGTGAGGTTAACACCTCTTCTCCTACAGAAAAATGCCGGGGGATTTCTAATGTAGTGAATCCCTCTGTATTCCAAGTCCTTTGAAAGACATGGGAGAAGAAACAAAGGACACCTCTTGAAGAAATGCACACAATAAAACGTCTTGGCTTGGATCAGCTGTGAGATGGAAAACACTCAGCTGGTCAGATAGCAGGCTTGCCAGTAACATTTTTCTTTTATGCTCCATTAAATCTTGTTGATCCTTGGCTTAATACCTTATCTTCATGATCCTTGGCTTTATGCTTACCCTCTGATTTTTGATCTGACTTTCTTCCAAGTGACATTAACAGTCAAAAGCAAATTCCCAGGAGACTGGATGGTGTCTGAGAATGTCGCCTATGACATGATAGAAAGCTACATGTATGGGCTTTACCTTGGGGTTAAGACATTGCCACACATTGGGGACCATTCTACTAACACATATGTTGAAGATGAGTTAGTTTCTCACTCTGTCTGCAGGAGAGATGCTGCTCAGGTAGATGCCGTGGAACAAGCTCACATTTGCAAGACATCTGGCAACAGCAGGCTTGTTTGCTCCGTGCCTGGACTCCCTGTCCTAGCAATATTCTGTAACTATTTCATTGAATAAATTCTGAAAATTCTCCTTTGCCTTGGTGCAGTAGAAAGACAGCAACTGGCCAGTTGTTATCAGAGTAGAGAGTGCCTCTGATGCAGACTGATAACTTTTCATAGTTTCGTTGGTGCATCTGCCTTTAGCAGAGCCCATCCTATATTTGCATCCTGCCAAGCTCACTGGAAGTTCAGTTCAGCAGAAGCTTTGCAAAAGCCTCCTTGGCCTGCGTCCTTCCTGCTTTCACACGGCTTTATTTCAGCTCGTTCACTGGGCGTTTGATTTCCGTTTTTCCTTCACACATGTGCAGCTCCTCACATGCACGCATCCCACCAGCCCTTCCATGGAAAGGTTTTTAAGTTCCAGGCTGAAGTGTTAACGATGCTGGAGGAGAGGGTCAGCATTTTCTGGAGTGTTTTGGGAAAGGAGACATTGTTGATTCCTAGCGAGGAAACGTGCAGACCATTTTCTAGACCTGGAAATAGGAAAACTGGAGTTGCTGTGTCTCCAGCTAGCATGTTGGACTTGCAATTACAACGCCAGCAGCAAGATGAGGTGTGAACTTAGTTTCTATGGATGATTTAGTGGTTGGCAAAGGCTGGAGGTGGTAATTGGTACCATTTGTGTTAATTTTGTCAGCATTTCCCCCCTGACTGATTGGCTTGTGTCAGCTTTTTATTTTTTATTTTTTGACTTGTTTTTGCTTTTTCATTTTAGGGGAACGGAGTTGTGGTTTCACATTCTTGTTAAAGACTGGGGCTGTGATTTATTCTGGGTGGGACTTGAGGGAGAGCACAGGGAAGGAGTTTATAATTGGACTTGGTTTCATATTGGGTTTTAAAAAAAATAAACTGGCCGGAACAGCAGTAGAGCCAAGTAATTCTATTTCACTTCACACTAAATTTAGTAAGATGAGGAAAAAAATAAAAAGCTCAATTTCATGAAACCGTGGCAATTCCTGCTTTTCACCTAAAGTTTTCCTCCCTTTCCTTCAGTTTGTGTCTACCAAGAAGAGGCACACATAAACGTCAGCTTCCCTGGGCTCCATCTTTAAAAACTATAATCTTTATATAGCATTGTAGGGCTTGTGGCAACAGTAATGGGTCTTTTTTCATGCTAGATCAGGGTTATAAACCTCCCTTCCAACACCGCTAGCAAAAGCCCCCCAGTCTTATAAAGACTTCTTGCAGGAACAATCTCCAGAGGTCAGGAGGTGTTTGTGTCACCAGGTTTATTTTCTACGTTTAGGAATTTTAACAAGAAGGTCCTTTTATCTCCCAGATTCCTTGATACTTGATAGGAAAAGGACTGGATGCTGGCAGTTTGCTTTGCTTCAAAAGCTGCCCCATGGGAACAAGTTTTGATAAGTCCGAACTGACCTGCAAACCTGGAGGGGAGGATGGATTTTCCTTCAGCTGGCACAGCGCAAAAGCTCTCAAAGGCATGAGGTTGTGAAGATCTCAGCAGCTCTGAGACCTCTACAGCTGCCTCCAGGATATAGCCTACAAGAGCCGAGGTGCTGGTGGAGGTTTAACACTGGGATTTAGGCTGAATTCATCTCACTCTGGACATTTCCAGATGAGCTTGCCAATTGGGACACCTATAGACAATAAAGAAATGCAGAGACTATTAAGACACAATATATTTAACCTGGTTTTAATATTTTTTATTTTTAATTAAAGTTTATTAAAATTAATTTAATTAATTTTAATTTAATGTATTTAATCTGTTTTCAATGTCTACTTTGGATGAGATGAATCACACTCATGACTGAGTAACCATCCTTTCAGTAAAGAGGGAGCCCAAGGCAAGCAGGTGTCATAGAGACACCTACATTTGATTCGGAGAACTCTGCCTTATTTATCGGGGCAATGCTTTTCTTGGCAAAAAGATAGGAAGAACCCCCACCAGCAGAAAGAAGTGGTAGGGCAGTTTTCTGCCCAGAAAGCCATTTGCACTCTTCCAATGGTTCCTCAGGCTGTGGAAGAGGTAAGTTTATTTTACATCTTGATTTAATTTAAGAAAACCTTGAAGAAAACTTTGTCTCCAGGGTTGGAGCCCCAGGTTGCCAGGCCAAGGAGAGAGGAGACCCCAGCCCCAAGGCAGAAGTGGATCTGAGAAGGTAACTGAGTTGGGCTGAAAGCCCAGGATGGCTCTGCCCTGCTGCAGGCTGGGCTGCTGGGATGGAGCTGGGGGCACAGCGGGGCTGTTGTAGTTGGATCCTGGACAGCACTGAAAGTCATTTAGTTTTAATTTTATTTTTCATTTATTTATTTATTTTTTTTTTTTGAGGAGAATAACACTACGCTTCTTTCGATGGATTTTACACAGATATAGTTGCAAATCTACAAACATACCTATAAAATTGGGCCTTTTAGGCGAAATCACTGCACAAACAAAAGTGTTTACAGAGGAATTAACCTGGCTGAACTGCCGTCCGTCTGGGTCAGGAGCCCATGTCTACCTCCCCCTGCACTGGTGCACGTCATCAGGGGAGCATCGAGTACTCTCTGCTCTGGCTTTCCTCATCAGCTCACATTGCTCAGGACAGGGCAGCCAACATGGGGAAAAAGGGTTTTTCAGAGGGGATGGGTGGAGAAAGAGCAGTGAAGACAACAGCAAGGGTGGGCAACCCTTTGCCTACCTTCCCTGGTGACTAGAGATTCAGGATGCTGGGGCAGAAGGCAGTTAATACCGTCAAGAATGGGGGCTACCTTGTCTATGGGAAGATGTTCTGGATGTTTTGTTTTTTCCCAGGGACTCATGGATGATCTTGAACTTGTGGCTCATAAGGAACCATGAGCAAAGAGCTGTGAACTCACAGGATTTGCACCATTTACAGCCATGAGGTGTGATGACTAAATAACCATTAATTTGGCACAAGGGTCTCTGATGAACTGGACCAATCATCATGCCCCATCCTCATCCCAAAAGGCAAGACAGCACAGGAGTGCCTTGGTTTTCCTTGACAGATTTTCTTCCATGGATTGAACAAATGTGAAATTACTGGGTGAATGTAAGTGTCCTGATTTACTGCTGGTGTCCAGGTGATAGAGCCCCATGGTGCTAGCTGTTTTGAGGGAACAGTGATGCTGGGAGGACTCGTTCAGTGTGATCAGGGAAGGCCATGACCCAGGCGTGAGGACCTGTGGGGATTTGGGCTGTGCATGTTATCAGGGGCGAGCTCATCAAGCTGGTGGCTGGGATTCAGGATCGGTGGTTTTTTACCTTCCTGCAAGCTTTTTCCCAATTTTCCTGGCCTGTGGACTTGTGTCCTGGGAGCCTGCTTTGGAGTTCACTGAAATCAAAGGCAACATTTGCTCTGCTGGCAGCAAGGGTTGGATTGGGCCTTTTGGGGGTTCTGCCTGCAACCCAAGCCAAGCTCTAAAAAGGGACTTTCTGAGTTCTTGCCTCAGTCCTTTTATTGTGCTTGGCCAGTGCCACAGATGAATTTAGGTTATTTTTGTGCTCTCCTTCTTTTCGCCCCAACCCGTGCAACCCTTCTCCCCCTTATTCTTCATGGACATGCATCAAAGCCCACAGGGGACATCACGGCGACCATAGGAAAAAAAAAAACCCTGAGCACACATGTCCAGCATTAGTCAGACTGCTGCTCGCGCTGTGCAGGAGGAATTTAACAGATCCCTCAAGATTTGAAAGCAGAATAACAAGCATGTTTGTTTATATTTTTATTTATTTATATATTTTGCTGGAGAGGGCGGGGGTGGGAAGTTGGGAGGGGACCAGCGACCCATTTTTAAAGGAGCTCTTTCGACATTCCACCCCCTGAAAAAAGAAATCCCCTGAACAAGCTCAAAATAGCAAGATAAATAAGTAAACAAACAAATGTGGCTCACTGCAGGCACCTCCAAAGCAGAGGGACATGAAGTCACATTCCTACTCCTGTTTTACCACCACAGCATTTTTTTTTTTTTTAATTTTTATTTATTTTTAAAGAAGAATGGGACATTCAGGCTTTGAAATGGCCAGACAAACTTTAAAAGGGGATCAGGTAGCGTGGTGTCTGTGCAGGACATACATGTGGATGTATGTGTGTACACTATTTGCAGAGAAGCATTTGCACACAGATATGTCTGCATGTATGTCTGTCTGCCTGCTAGACCTAACAGTGTGTCTTTAAATAGAGTATGACTGAAAAAGTGTCTGGTCTGCTCCTGCAAAAATCTCACCCTTAAAAGCAAAGTGAGTAATTTTATGTGCAAAAGCTGTGTGCAAAGCTCTCGTCCACATGGTCCATGGGGGACCTGGAGGCATCTAACCCTGCCACGTTTGTCACTGCTGACTGTATGGCCAAGGACAGCGCAGAGCAATGGAGCTCAGCACCCAGCCTGCTGCTGAGAGCCTCCAGCACAGAGATGGTCACCACGACCGGACATCACTCTCAGCCAAAGAGGAGCAGAAAATGGGAAGGGTCTATGTTGAGAAGTGGTAATTCCTACATAGGAATGTGCAAAAAAGGAGTAACAGCACAGCAAGGCAGGTGAGCTGAGGTAGGACATTGCAGAAAGGACAGATGAGGCACATGGGGTCAGGTAGCCTGCCTTACATCACTTTAACCACCTGATGAGGCTGGGGAATGATGGAGGATAACCCCTTGGGGGGCCAACAACATGGGGACCTTGGCTGTCTCTCTTTGCTGGAAGACAGTCCTGGGAGGAAGAAGAGGCTAAGAAGTAGGGTTATTACTCTACGGAGTGACCCTTTGTAGCTGTTCAACACAAATTCAAATCCCAGTCAGAAACAAGAGGCATCCCACCACATTTTGTGACACAGAATTATTAAGGTGTAAAAACTAACCTAATAACAAGCTGTGAGTAGGACCAACCCAAGGAAACAAGTCTGTAATTCTGTTGCAACAGACGCCAAGTTGGAGCCCCGGGTCGGTGACATGATCCCTATTATGCATGGTTGTGAAAGACCACAGAACATTGCCCTTAGCTTCCAAGACCTGAAAGCTGCTGAAAGTAACAGCTGGAACATGAGAAAAATGACAGGGATGAGTCTTTTGGATTTCACCCCTTTCTTCCTCTTGCTTATCTCCCTTCTTGTGACCAGGAACATGACCCTCAGCATTGCCCTTGTAAGACTTGGTTCCATCCTGTTCTTGCCTAATCACGTACTGACTTCAGTGATTGTGAACAGCACCTCCCCTTCACAGAACTGCCACATCCTCAGTTTTGCAGGAATAAACTCTGGGGCTCCAGAAGCCTGGGAAAATTGGGAAGCAGAGGGGTGGCAATCCATCCGCAAGGATTACCAAGGAGATGAGTTATGTCAAGTACTAGGAAAAAGAGAACTCCCAGGAAGCATTAAACAGTGCCTCTGATGAGAAACGGATAGGAGGGAGCCAAGTGATTGCCGAAGGAAAGCCCCGTGTTGTGACACTGTGTTATATGGGAAATCGATCTCAAATGACCTAATGGTCCCTTGTTGCCTTAGGAAAAAAAAGATCTGTTAATTTGTTCCTGTTAGTTTTTCATGAAAGAGAAGCTGTGAAGGAAAATGAGCTAACAGAAAGAAAGGACTGCTGAAAAGAATTTGCTTCCTGTAAAGTAAGCAGTTTTAAACGAGGGCCCTGGAGCAAGTCCTAGTAAGGACAAACCCCCCACTCTCACAAATGGGGACTTTTTACTACTGAAAATTTGCCTGCATGACTTCACGTAAACAGGAATATCTAGAGGGGAGTTGAGGTGCTGCAGATACCCAGGGATGCCCTTTTAGCATGGTAAGGGAGAGGAGAGCTGATCATATGGACTCTGATCAGCACCTACGACTGACATCTGCCCGTGTACAGCTGGGAAAAAGTATCGGGGCACATCAGCACACAGAGCTTGCTGTCTATGTGTGAAGAAGGCCTTGCTGAGAAATGGGAGAGAGGCAAAAGGCAGGTCTGGGAGTGTCACAGGCAAAGTGTCAAAGTGGCAAACTGCTTGCCAAGTCCTGCCTGTACTGAGGAATCACCATAAACATGGTTTAGTGGGTGACATTGGTGGTAGGGTGCTGGTTGGACCAGATGAGCTTGAAGATCTCTTCCAACGTTAATGAATCTAGAATTATACGCCCTGCTTTAAAGACGAGCATCCTGAGCAACCCAAGCAGCAAAGCACACGCCGAGCACAGCGTGTGCCGAGCCGAATTGGGGCCCGCTGCCTACATCCACAAGACCTCTGTGGGGAAGCTCGTTGGCTCTTCCTGCCTCTGCTGCCTTTGTATCCCTCACAGCTGACTTCCAGCGCGTGCTGAAATCTCCCCAGCCACAGCGCGCATCCCCAGTGAATTCGAAGACAATGCTGCTTTCAGGGAGCAAAAGGGGTAATTACAGGACTAACAATTGACCTTCCCTCATGTGTTTTTGTGTGCATATGGGCCTCCAAGGACAGGATTTGTACTTTCTGTCCTGTTTAGAAAAACATGCTTGACCATATTTATTTTTATGAAGTGGTGTAGGTTTGGCCAAGAGAAAAGCATGAAGCAGTGTCCTTGAAGCTGTAAACAGGGGAGGAGCAGATGCTTCTTCCCTTCTGCAGAGAACATGAAGCAAAGGAAAAGAAGGAAAGCAGAGCTGCCCAGGAGGAAGGAATGAAATGTGCAGTTACCTGGTTTGTAAGGGGCTGAGAAGATCCCTCCTGCTTAAATTTAAATACAGCTTGATAGAACTTGCATAGGCCTGTGTTTTGTGGGGGACTGCTGGGCTGGATAGAGACCTAGCAAATCTAGTAAGACAGAAAAAGGGAAATAAAACCAGGAAAGGATACGTTCCCCAGGATGAAGGTGTCCTGACTGATGTGACCTTCACAACCCTAGCAGTGCAGCCACCATCAGCAGTCCATGCTTGGCCTCAGGAAGGTGGATATGGGCTGAAACACCCATGAGTGGCAGGGCTCAGGGAGCAGCACAGGCACCGTTGGAAGTCTCTGTGTGGATGTGCTTGCTGGTATTTTCCACCCAGAGCTAGATGGTGAGCCATGAATAAATGTGGGATTTTCTAATCTGCGTCCCCTACAAGCCATAAGTGTTGCTGGGAGCCCTTCTGGGAGCCATAGCCTGGGACTGGCATGGTGAGATCGTGCTCAGACCACCTCCCTGTTTTGTGACTTGATGGTGGGACATAAAAGACTGAGGTGAACCTGGTTGTATCTGGTTCTCAGGGGTTTTGAGGCAATTTACCTTATCTCGTAAATGCTGGACTGCATGTGTCAGACATGTATGACAAAGAAGAGAAGCCACCTGGCTTTCTTGTGTCTTGTCCTCATTGTCTTCTGTGGGCAAGAAAGTTGCTTTTGAAGTAGGAATGATGCCAAGAGTTGACAATGTAAGAACTGGCAATGGAGGAGACGTCAAAACTGGGGAAGACATCAGTTTTGACTAGCAAAAACAGTGCAGAGCGGGGATATAACTGCTGTGGTTTTTAATACGAAGGTCAGTAAGAAAGAAGAATTGTTTAATCTCAAGCAGAATGTCAAAACAAGGGCAAATGAAGATAAAGTGTGCAGGGATCAATTCAGAGGGGAAATTAGAAGGTCTCTAAAAGGTAGAAAATGGACATTTTGGAACAGGTTCAGCAAGAAACAACCAAGGACAGATCCTGGACATTTTTCACATGGTGCTCAATCATTCTGGGAAAGGATGGTGGGTATTTCTGCTTAGGACAGGAGGGACTGGGCCTCTTGGGCTGGTTAGTCCTTCCAGGTCCCTGGTGCCTCTGCAGAAAGGTCAAGTTCCAGGGCAGACACTCCTTGGGTGATGCTGGCTTTGCACATTGAATGACAGTGTTTAGCAAATGACATCCACATAAAAATCCACTCCTGTCTGTGTTACCCGAAGTTACACCAATCCCTTCAGTCTTTGCACACCTGCTTGCTTAAATGGCTGCTCTTCAGATCAACACCTGGCAAATGAGGTGTTGCCAACACTGTGAGATGCTATTTACCAGCATACTGCTGAGGAAACAATGAGTAGGAGAGTGAAAAATCCCTTTGACTAAGACAGGAATAAATAAATCCCTGCCATAAACACTGGCAAAGAGCTAAGGAGCTCAGGAACCTCAAAAGGAAAGGCATCCAGAAACTGAATGAATTCAAAAATACACCCCGAAAACGCAAACAGAAAGAGCTTGAATACTTCATTAGTATAAACAAGGTACAGAGAAAGCTGAATTCTCCCAGCTCATTTATTCCAACAAATCCATCTGAAAGCAAGAGTTTTATTTCCCCCCGAGTGCAATTTCCTCTTACATTTTTGGTCAGTATTTCACAGCTTGTCACTTCATTTTCTCCCCCACCCAAAACTCTGAGAGATCTTGTTTGCAGATGATTGAACGAGTTTCATTTTTCTCCTTCCAGATGTGGCTGCCTCTCAGATGCATATGATACGACAATGGCACGGCCGTGGAAACAACCTTTTATTCCTCCAGCCTGGGCTGGATTCCTCTCTTGGCAGAGAGGCACCTGGATAGGACTCTTCATTAGACAAACTAGAACATGAAATCCTGGTTCTCTCCCTGAATTTCTCCCTGGAGGTGTTTGGACAGCAAGTTCAGGGGAATTCATGGGGCAAATCAGGCACCTCTTTGTGTAGGTGTCACAACACCAATGTGGCGTGGGTGCCACCAGAACCTGGGGTGTCTCCAGCAATAAATGGGAATGAGGAAACGTGCTTCTTAAACACTGATCACCTGGGCTTCTCTCTGTGGCCTCAGGAAGGACTTTTTTTTTCTTTTTTCTTTTTTCTTTCTCTTATGAGTTCTGTTACTAAAGAACAACAACTCTTAAATCAGCGTAAGGTTAACGGAGATCTAATGTCTCTGTAATGGTCTGGATGCTGAAATGCAGATATATAACTCAGCATGCTCATTTAATACTAAAGGCAGATGGTTTCACTATTACAGCTTGTTGCTAGAGAGGAATTTATCTGGTAATCCAATAATCGTAATTGTATTATTTTGGTAATAAACAATGAGGCAAATTCAAGGGAGGCAAAGGTTAAATGCAGCAGCGGCTGTCCAATCAGCCTCTGGTTTGTTATATATCTTATGATCTTTAATCCTGTTACCATACCAGAAACGGATTTTCAGCCCAGTATAAACCAATGCACCTTTACTGAAGTCAGTTTAACCTGGTCAATTTTTGGTGCTTTGAGTATGGAGATACTTGAGTGATTGATGCTGTTTATCTTGCAGTACTCATTTTAAGTGTGAGTCATAAAGTCTGAGATTCCAGTAAAAGACTAGGTCTGCCTCATATCTAATCAGGTAATTGTATGTAATTGAAGATAATCAGAAGTCTTAGATCTAGAACACATAGCAACAAGGAAACATGCATTTTAAAAAGGCTCCCACTTACATGAGCAGTGAAAGCAAGTATGTTCGCCCCCCCCAGCCCCATGCAAGGCTTATTGCAGGAAAGGACCTCATTCCTAAAGGAGATTGTTTTGTATATTCAATATTGCTTTTAATTAATCAGAAAATGTCCATTCTCCATCATAAAAAAAATTCTTCATGTGAGATTTTTCTAGAAGAGATATGGCGTGCTATATTTGTGAATTTCCTTAGTCCACATCTACGCGCAAACATAAACAAACTGAACCAGAAAGAGGCACTCTCATTTCAAAGCAATCATAGTGAGGGCAGTGCTGGAAATTGGAGACTACCATGGAAATGGCCACATGTTCTGAACAAAGTTCTCTCTTTTAATTTGAAGCCCTAAAGAAGACAAGACTTTGCTTTTCACCTCACTGTGTCTGGGGTGAAATTGCCAGAGGCAGGACAGTGAAAAGCTGCAATAACTCGCCTCCACTAGATTTTTACATCAAACAGGTTCCCTTCAATTTCACAAGGCATTTTTTCACCCTGAACACGCAACCAGAATCTAATAAAATAAAGTGGTTTTGTTCTGGTTTGTTTTGTACAGGAGCAATGTTTCTGCCGTGTACCACTGAAGCCTCTTGAACAGAGAGGTTCCGTCAAATCTTAAGTGACATCACTGATGCAATTTGCAGCAGAGACACAGAGTTTTTGGAGGATGAAAGTCTTAAACTTTAAGAGATTACTGACCCACGAAGACCTCTCCTGGATTACTGTGCCTGTAGGAATTTAGCCAGGATGCCAATTGAACCAACAGCCAAAGCATCTCAGGTCTTTGCTTAATCCATTAGGTGAGCTCATATTAAGGTGCCAGGCTGGAGGTGGAGTGGTGGGACACAGGCACATTGGTGTCTTGCAAAGGCATGGAAACAGAGACTTTACTTCAAAATCAGAGAGAGTGAGACCTTTGAAAGTTGGTATGCTTCTTACAAATTAATTTCTGCACCTCCCTTTCTTCCAAGCTCCCTTGCACTTTATGAATGCATGATTTTTTTTTATGATTTTTTTTAAGCTTCCCTTCAGAGACATATTTTCCAGCTTAATCCCCATAGCCCTCAGCTGCATGTGCCTCCCTTGATCCTGAGGTCTGACTTTCCCCCACTCCCTGCCAAGGTGAGTAAAGCCCCCTAGTCTGCAGGAGCAGGATGATTTGATGGTCATTGTTTGTCAAACCGTCAAAGCTCCCTCTCTCTGATTATTTGGCTGTTTTCCATGGTGCTTTGCTGTGCTGGGAATGGCCTTCACAGCACCCTTGACCACCTCTGTCTTCCTTCTTTCCCTCAACAAAACATCACTTGCTTTCTTCAGTCCTCCAATAGCCAGTTCAGTCTGTCCTATTCCAGATAAATTATTCCTGTAATGGTTAAGGGACTGGTGGGACAGAGGTATTTTTGCTCACCAAGTATCCTGGGACACCGTGGGGTGCCCCATCCTGTTTCTAACCACATCCCTTCCCACCACCCTGGGTAGTGCTCCAAGAGAAGTTCAAGAGCTTGAGATCCTGAAGCCAGGGACATGTGAAAAATAAAATAAAATCTGGAGCTTTTCAGCCAAGCCTGGCTCCACTGAGCACAGCTGAACAAGTCCCCTAGGACAACCTATGGGCTGTCCCCAGATGAGAGGCAGACCCATCAGAAAAACACCCCGGAGGTCAGCAAAGTCCAGCACCAGCTCTGCATGGTGTCATTTTTGAGCCATGGTCCAGGCAGTGTGTCCTGGTTCTTGTGGCTGATGCTGAGCCACCATCTCACATGGCTTGCAATGCTTGAGCACCCCAAATTCTTGAGGTGATGGTGCTTGAGCACCACAACTTTCTCCTGAGGGGGTCAGCCTGCTGCCTGAGCCAGATTTTTGAGAAACTGCAGTTTGTTTTTTTTTTTGGTTTTTTTTTTTTTTTTTTTTTTTTTTTTTTTTTTGGGTGGGGGAGGGAATTATGGTGTTTCACAGTGTAAAGCAACAACAACAAAAAATAATACTGTGAAACGAGAACCAAGAGCATGTGGTATAACTTCACCTTTGGGGCCATTTTATGTTGTTATTAAAAAAGCTAGAATAAGGGCAGGATAGCGATTCTTGCAACAAAATAAAAAAGAAATACTTGTAAAGGCTTTAATAGCTAGAAACTCTGTTTTATAGCTACACCAAAATAAAGATCCACTCGACTTCATATCTTTTTACCCTTCCATGATTATTAATCCAGAGGGGATTTAAAGGAAAGGGATTATTTTCCCTGGATTTGTAACACTACGCTTCCCAAATCGTGACACTTAAATCCACGTGGATGCTTACCGCATGATCAAAGCAGAGGAAATTCAGCTGTGAAGGTGAGATTTGCAAGTGAAAATGTCAATCTGAGTGAGCCTCACTCAGTGCCCCCATCTACCTGCCCTGTGCCTGATGGGGGTGGATGTTGGGCTGGAGGTGGGCTGCAGAATGCAACCAGCCCCCCCCCCATTTTGGGGGGTCTGAATGGCTTGCCAAGGGTCTGAAGAAATGCAAATGACTTTCCTGCATATAGCCTCTTATGTGGGGATTTCTGGGCAGGTTATATACCCTGCACACAAATGGAGCAGAATTGGGATTTGCAGCAAATAAGCATGAAATTTGCTTTCCTTGATATTCAGCTATTTTTTCCATGGAAGCTCTCAGCTTGGTGCATGCCTTTGCCACTATAATTACTCAGTGAGTACATTAGATTCCTGCTTTTCATTTTCATTCATTCTCTTTTGTTTCAATGCTCTTTTTTTTTTTTCTTTCTTTTTTTTTTTTTTTTTTTTTCTTTTCACTGAGAAAGGGGCATTCTTTTCTTGCTGTCAGTCTTACATCTAACAACTCACGCTTGTCACTTTGGGGTGCTCCTTGCTGGGAGGGTAACAAATGTTTGCAGGAAGCACTGCTGCTTTAGCAGTCTCTGGCAACGTGTCAAGGAGGGAGAGCTGACTGTCAGGAAAGAAGCACATCAACTGCTGACGGGCATTATACTTGAGTCCAGGCCAAGTGTCTGAGTCCAGTTAGTCTTCTGATTAAACGAGGGAACGTGCCTGTGGGGCTTCATGCAATTTGTCATCCTGGAAGGGGCCTGGGAAAGTGTAATTTACTGGGAGAAGAAATGCATGCGCTTGCAAAGATACAAGAGTTCTTTTTGTAGGGGTATATCAATAGGGTGGAAAAATGAGAGGCTAGTGGTCACAATACCCACATTCCTACTTAAAGTAATTGCATTGTCACCAGTGCATTAGGCTGTTGGAGGCCAGCATCTCTGGGTGAAGCAGTATCTTTTTTTTTTTCCCTGGGTTTATACAGCTGGTACAGTATGTATGGGAGAACAGGAAGGATACAGACTATGCCTGGGGATTTGGGACAAAAGCAAATCAAAACAAAACAAAACACACAAAACCACACATACAGAAGAAACAACAACAAATGAGTTAAAGGATAGCACTTTTGCTCTTTGAAGAACAGTGTGGAGACTGAATGGGCTCAGGCAGAAGGGCTGTCTCGGAGGTGATACAGATAAGAACATTGATATACAGAACATATCAATGGGCATATGATGGAGACAGATGGAGATGATAGATGTCCCTGCTTTTGGCAGGGGTGTTGGAACTAGATGATCTTTAATGTCCCTTCCAACCCAAAACATTCTGTATTCTTTGTAAGAACATTGGATGGCTGCATTTTAAAGGTATTTCTATGCCACTATCCCATCTTTGGCAGGGATCACAGACAAGTGCCCAAGACATTGTACAGAAACAAGACACACATACATAATTTTCCCCTCAGATACTTTCAACCTCTGACCAGCCAAGTCCAGGTAGTTTCTGACTGGTAATTTCTATGTATTTTACAACCCTTAGCAGACTACTTTGAGCATCTGCACTACCCTATGGCAAGGCATTACACAGCTTAGACAAGGGAACAAGGTCTGGCATTTAGGCACGAGCTGGACATCCCAAGACACTGCTGTGGGCAGTGGAGAGAAATCAGCAGTCCTGCCAGGCAGTTCATCTGTCCCAGGAGAGCAGCTGAAGTGGAGTCAGAAGAATCACTGTTAACTTCCACTTAAATCCAGCAAAAGATGTCCAGGGCACTATTCACCCTTTTCTGTAGAGGTTTAAAATAGATAGGCTGAATTACATTGCACTGGGTGCTGCTCACCTGGGACCTTCCCTGTGGCTGTAAGGAAGGCTTGGATTTTGTAGGGAAAATTTCCTTCTGTCTGGCTCTGTGTGCAGGGGAGAATTCAGCCCCGGGGTGACTCGTAGGCTCTCAGTGGGAGACTGACTGTACTTAATGAACCAGCCTTCTTTCCTTTGCCTCCTGATGGATAGCAAGGTGAACGTAGGGCTACAAACCTGTGATCTCTCCTCCTGCAGAGTAATGCAAAATGCATGAGGTTTAGACAAAGGGAAGTTAATCTGCTTACATTTATGAGAAATAGTCCCAGGCTTCCCTTGCAATAACATCCCCCCAGGTGCTCAGCAGGGTTTGTTAAATGATACAAACAAATTAGCCAGTAATTGACTCTTCATTTGCACTGAACATTTCTCCCTATTCTTTATTTGAAACGTCCCCAACTACACTGAGTTCTGTAATCTGTAATTATTCCTTTTTTTTTTTTTTTTTTTTTTTTTTTTTTTTTTTTTTTTTTTTTGGCCCAGATATGTTTTATAATGAAAGAGTATTAAGATCTCTCCCTTTGAGGGAAAAATATTGTTATTCCTGGCTGTGATAAGCTGAGATATTATTAAGCTTCCTGTGCGAGTCTGTAAGCTATTCTGCTCTTCTGTAGCACTTCCCATGAGGTATCTGCAGAGCGCTTTGCTGTGGACATCAGACTTGAAGGGTGGCTGCAAATTACCCGAGGAAAGATATGAATCCTAACCTACTGCTCTGGTCAGCACAGACGCAGTTAGTGGTGGGGGTCAGTTTTTGCTGGAGGCTTTAGGAGGGTTTTCTTCCTCCCCAGTTCCACCTAGAAAGATAGGACAGAAGGGGGGCACCTACAAGATAAATCCTTTCCCTTCAGTAGTTGCCAGGAAAGAGGAAGTCATTCCTAAATGAATGTGGAGCCATGACAGATGTGGCTCTTGGGGCTGAGTACCCCCAGGGTGATAGTAGAGGCTTTGCAGGCAGCATAAAAACCCTGCTGGGCATTGCTACTGTATGGACAATTGCTCCTTCAGGTCCACCAGAACACTGGGCTTGATTCAGCCCTTGGGAGTTCTCCTCTGGCCTTGGTCTCTCAGCTCTTGTTTCCTTGGTCATGGCACCTGGGCAGCTTCCAGAAGGAGTTTGGGTCAAAATGAGCAAAAGGAACAAAGACTCTTCAACTTCTGTCTTGTAGAGATTAGACCCAGGGCATTTCCAGGGTTCGGTTCCTTGCTGAGAAGAAATAATAATGTAAACTTGGATCGGGTTTGCCTCACCAGTTTAAGCTAATCTGGCATGTCCTGATGGAAAGAGTAGTTGGTGCTCATGCAAGCAGCTTGGCTGGTTGCTGCATGTGGGGAGAAAGAGGATTTGGGGGAAAGCCATCAGGGAAAACTTATCTGGGGAAATTTCAACAGCGCAAAGCAAGTACTAGGGCTTTCATGGGAATTTAGGGTTTTAACTGCTTCCAGGTTTTTGGAAATCTCCTCTATGGAATAGGCTTGATGTAAACACGCCAGGGACAGAGAAATGCAATCATTAGCAAAAGAACAAGGAGAGACATAGGGAGCTGTTTAGAAATATCTTTGGGTATACAAAGCATTAAGAACGATGACAAAATCATTTCACTTTGCTGCAGAGAGCAATCCCTTGGCATCTGCTTAAATCTGGAAGGTGGACAAGTGTCTTCTGGCCTGTGCAAGGCTAATGAGGTCGAAGATGTATATAAATACATACTATTTACCAGGAAAGAGGATGTTAGTTGAGGAAATGAATAATTTCAGAGGGTATAAATTAATCAGAGATGTTTGGAGAAGGAAGATGCTCATATAATTAGATTTGAACCAAAGGGTAATGCAATCAAATGGTAATGAAGGCCGGTTGTTTATCACCTGTTGTAAAAGAGTTGTCTGGGCAGAGAATAAAGAAAGAAATAGAGTTATGTCTCTCTAAAAAAAAACAAAAACCAAAACTTCAAATAGCCTCTTATAGATTGGTAGGGTTTAAAGCAAAATGGGATGATGAGATCTTCAAATCTGACCTCATGTATGTCATTGTTCTCCCCACTTCGCAGTCATCTCTGCACTGATTGTATTACCTTGTGTTTGATGATAATAAATCTTCTGGAAGAGTATCAAGTCCTATTAAAATCTGTGAGTCAATTTTGTAGCTGCAATTCTCCGAATTGCATGGATTTAGAGTCACGGAGAGTTTGACGCCATACTTAAATTAATAATAATGATAATAATAAAAAAATGTTTCTTAGTTTTTTATGGTACGCTATGAAATCATTAAAATTGAAACTCTGTTAGGAATCATCTTGGCTTTTAACTAAGTGCACTGTCTGTGGTCAGTTTAGAGGCTGGAAGAAACACAAGCTTCATTTTGTGATCAAATTGCTTTAGGACACCACTGGGGCTTGCAGTTTGCAGTTTTTTTTTGCATCCTGAAAAAAAACACACCTCTTTTGTGATACTCCCTGGGATTCTGGAAACCTTGAGAAGCCTTCTTCCAGACAGCAGCACACAAAAGGGCTGGATCTTCATCCTACTTCCATTAACTCCTAAGCCCAAGCTGGATGCATTCAGCAAAGCTGCTAGTTTTTTATCGCAATGCTGAGGTCTATTGAATTCTTTCTGTTTCCTGGACCTGGCACCTCTAGTGGGTGAGTGGTATCATAAAATACACCCTTGGTCTGCAGTGCTGCACAGCTCAGTGGCATTCAGCATCTTAACCTAGACTTAGCTCACAGACAGGCTGTGGAGGGAGTTACTGAATTACACATGGATGCAGTTGCCTTGGCAGTAGGCCCCGTGGTTGTAGCTTTGAATCGCAGCTCATCCTTTTGAGGTAAATCAAGTTCACTACTCTGCAAAGATCATTTAGAAGAAACTTAAAACATGGGGGACTGCTTTGTTGCTTTCTGCAAGAGATTAGGACCGGTTTATCTTCTATCTCCTGGCACCTATCAGGGTTGGGGTTGACAGGTGCCAAGTGCCCGATAAACTGAGCAACCCCAGTCCCCTGGGGTTCACCTTCTTATCCAGCAGCTCAATATATTCCAAAAATGAGTAGTTCTCTTGAACTAATGCAAGAAAGATAAGCATTTCCTCATCTTGAAGCTCATTCTATTTAGAGAGAACATAAAACAACAGTAGTCTAGGCCAAAAACGGAAAAACAAAACAAGCAAACAAAAAAAAAAACAACAACCTGTCATCAGTGGAATAATTTGATTTATTTGAAGTAATTTAACCATCAGTATTGAAAGAGACTTTTCTGGGTGTTGAACTGCTTAACAAATGCTTTTGAGATCTCCTGAAGAATGAGCAAACCGTCTGGGCTGTGCTCTCTGAAAGGGATGTTTGAGGGTGTGGAAATTCATTTTTCAGTGGCGAGATGTTTCTCTGCCCAGGGGTCACTATTCTTGTGAAAGCATTTTTGTCGGGAATATGAGGTCCATCTAAAGGCTAAAAAAATGAGACGTGAATGTCCAAAGGGAGGAGACTTGAATGATAAAGAAGAGGTGAAGGGAGTAACATAAGAAAGTAGGGAATTTTCAAGAAGCCAGGGCATTGCAAGGTGTGCCCATTGCAGTGTGTGCTATCCAAAGTCTGTGGGCAGTCTCCCAAAACTGTCTGTTCTGTGCAGACAACAGCTTTGATTCTGGTACATCCTAGTACTTCCCACTTACTCTGGTATACAAATGAGTAAATTTATGTAAAATTAATGACTGCCATCTCTAAACTCCATACTGCACACCAAAGTCTGTGAACAGCACATAAGGAAGTGAACTTTCATTAGTTCACCCTACTAGAGAAAAGGTTCATGGACAGGAGGACTGGATTTGGGCTTTCTTACTTTCTATTTTTTTCTTGTTACCTCTTTGGGGTTGTGTGATACGTGTGTGCTGTCACATAGAGATGGATACATTGGAGAACTGGAGTCACGGGGATGAAAAACAGAAGTTACCCTGGGATGAGTCACAGGGCAGTGCAGAACCAAATGGCAAAGACGGGTGGTTTTCTGTAGTCCCACCAACTCCTGGGCTTGGACAGTTAGGGGAAGGGGGTAATTAATGGCTCTTTGAGCTGAACCCAGGGCAAGGCTGGAATTCTGAGTCCCTGAGCTCACAATGAGACCCACAGAGTTGAATTCCCAGCAGACAGGATGTCCAGAGGCCAGCCTCACCACTGCTCCAAATGGGCGCAGCCTTGATGGTGTGCCATGGGTTACCCGTGCGTGTCTGAGTCTGATCCGTACAGACAATGAAGTACACTACCTACACCTTCAGCCACCACAGACCACTTTCTGGAAAATATTTTGCATTCGTAGGAGACATGGAACATGTCACTGTGTCTCAGCTCTGTATGTGTTACGTGTTTTGCAAAGTGCCAGGTTTGGGACCATGCTGCGGTGCTGTCTCAGCAGGCATTGCATGCCCACGCAACCTCGTGCCGTCTTTGCAAGTCATGAAACACCCACCCAAAAGCTGACGCTATGAACATGCTGCTCTGGCAGGTGATGGGACAGCCCTCCCACTTCGGCACGCACCCTGAACAGAAAAAAAAACACACAATGCACCCATGAAAACATTTCTTAGAGCCACAGGGACACCACATGGGTTGAGGACAAAATGCTGTGTAGTTCTGACATTCAAAAATAAAGCTTTTTAGCATTTGCCATTATAAGGTGACCCCAAATTCAAAGTTTCAATTCAAGCTCAAAGTTAAGCACCATCATCAGGGCTAAATTAGTCATGGGTAAAATGAAAGATTGAATTTTGGGTCAAACAAAATTTCTCAGGTTCAACCAAAATGGAAAGTCCAAAATTATTTAATTAACAAAAAGTGTTTTTTTTTTTTTTTTTTTTTTTTTTTTTTTTTAATATTGTTTGCTGAATCCCTCTTTCTGCTTTTCCCTTTTCCCTTAGTTTTCAGCTCGGTCACTGAAGTAAAACTCCCATTATTCATCCAGCTCCACACCGGCATCTGCAGAGGGATTGCGACAGAAGTGTGGTGAGGGCCAGCCCACACCATTTGTCTTACAAAAATGTTAATGTAAGTCTGGGGTGATAATGCATGTGTCAGTGGGGTAAACTCTTTCTTCAGCTTCTCAAAGGCAGTGTGGACATGGGAGGATTATGTTTGAGAGGTCTGCACTGCATATCTGGAGTGACAACACTCTTTACTTCAGTATCATGAGAGGTGTTTTTGGAAACTCATCCCACACAGAGCTGTGGGCAAAAACGTAGAGAGCACGAAGAGTAAAACAGCATTGTTAAGTCAAATGCAGCTGAAAACCAGACTCAGCAGAGGCATGGAAACCAAGAGCAACACAACTGAGATAGGAGCATGTAACTGCAAAGATAGCAGAGATATGAGCAGGGGCTGTAACATCGTGTACAGGGGGAATGTGGTCAGCCAGGAACAACCGCAAGAGAGGGTTAGCGTGGTCTGAGTCAAAAGAAGTAACGGATGTTGTCTGAAAAACTTGCCTATGAAGAGAAACGGCCTTACCCCAGGGACAGCACTCAGTAAAGCTGGCTGACCTAAAATCATTGGCCTTGTGAGCTCGGCTGATTCTCGCATTTGCATTTGCATGGGAGGAACCAGAGACAGGATGCTCTCTGCTGAGCGAAGCCAGCATTTATAATCACGCTATGTTTCAAGGGCAAAAGTAAGCTATGACTTGAGTCTCCATGACTCTCTTCTGACCCAGGTACCCTCAGTAAATTAAAGCACCAAATGTTCTGAGATCTGACTTGCCCCACAAAGAAAAGGTGCACTTAGAAATCCAGCAAAATCTTCCAAGCCACCTGAACTTACAGGTACCCAGATCCCACTGGGAGTCAGAAGTAAAGCCCTTTGTGATGGGGCTGAGGGACCCATTTTGGGTGGCATCTCCTTCTGCTGACTCCCAATCCAGTGTGTTCTCTGCCTTCCTTGTCTCCTATTTAAAATTCTCCTAAAAAATCCTCATCTGGCCTTGTTTTCCTCTCTTCATCTATGTCAGATTGCTCCTCTCACATCTTTACTGTAACACAAAGATTTCACAATAATAATAGTAATTCTACCCAGTCTTAAGTAGCATCATGGTGAGAAAATTTTAAGCACTCTATGGACAAGACCCCTCCAATCATTCATACTGGATATGGATGTCCTAGCGTGCTGAAGACATCTCATGTAATTTACTCCTAACAGACAATGTCTGTTCTTAGCACTTCCCCATCAAAATCACAGAATTGTGATGGAAATGAATGAGAGAGGCTGAAAACTGAAGGGAGATGAAGGGTGAGGTGAAATTAAGTTGCATGGAATTTCCAGTTGGATACCAAAAAATAAAAAATAAAAAAATACATACTGTGAGAATGGCCAGAAAATGAAACAAAGGTGCAATGAGGTTGTGGAATATTTATTACTGGAGATATTCAAAATCCAAGAGGACATGGCCCTGAACATCCTTTGGGGTTGGTTATGATGTTAAAGCTGGCCCTGCCTCAGGCAGGGTGTGAGACCAGATGACCTCTGGAGGATCTTCCCGGCTTAAATTATTATACAGGAATGTGACAAACCTAGTTAAGGTTTCTTCCAGACTTGTCAACATGTGTTTTGCTGTCCTGCTCTCTTGGTTGTCTTGGCTGGGGTCCTCTTGGAGAAGACTGTTGTGTGGAATGGAACAGGGGGGACTGCTGCACACCTAAATGTCACTGCTGTGGGAAGTAATCCCAAGGCCAACAACATGAGCATATGCAGAATGCAAAGCCTAAGAAGATATATGGAGGGATGCGTATATGTTCTTATATAAATGTGTATACATGTATATACACACAAATGACAAAAAATATTTATATATGCATGTGTTGGGAGTAGAGCTGGGAAGGAAGATATATAGAGGGAACACACAGAGGGATGCTTCTCATTTGGCCTAGTGTTACTGGACAAATAAATGCCCTGGCCAAGATTTTGGCCATAATGATACCTAATTTATACCTAATTTATACCTAAGGGATTCATTTTATGCTAGAATGCTTTTCAAATACTCTCAGTCCTGCAGTTTCATTCAATCCCATTGCAGATCTTTTGAATGTGGAATTGATTGTGACCCTTTGAGGGAGAGGAACGGGGAGAGAAAGAAAATTCCAAACTGAAGCCATTTTGCTTTAGCCTCACATTCCTATAAAACAACTAGTTTGTTTTCTCAGTGAATGAGACCACCTAATCTCATTACACACGTATAAATCACCCTTTTCCCCATGCTGGCCATTTATCTTAATCTGTGGCACTTGAATGCAAGGGAACAGCCTACATGGTGTATTAATCAGACATGAGAGTCACATTGAAACTTCCAGACACAACTCTTTTTTGAAAAGGTATTCCCTATGCAAAACACCAGGGCTAAAAATAAGCATAGCAGGGTCATGGTGGCCTCTTGCTTTGCAGGGCAAAGTCTTTTTGACAGCTTGTTAAGAAGTTACCCAGCCCTGTACTCTGGGAGTGTTGGTACTCCATCCTACTCAAAATTTCCACTAGTGTCAAGGGATGATTTAGTCACAAAGTGTGGGCACTCTGAATGCACTCTGAGCAGCTGTGTTGCTTTCTAACCTCTCAGCCTTCACGCTTTTGTCTAGCTAAAATTTACCTTTGCCCTGACCTATCAGTTTTATGGAAACACTTGGGATAAAGTAGACCTTTAGTGCAACTGAGGACCACTGCTTATTTGTCAGTTTTGAATGAATTTGGGGTTGGTTTCTACTTTTAGGCTTCAAGCAAGGAAGATTTCAGATGCATATAGAGATTTATGAAATCATCTTTCTCCCATACCCATAGCAAGATAAGGGGAGATGGTGGAGCTATGAACAAACAAGGCAGGACTGAGCTAAATCCAAGAGAAGACAAAACCTCCAGCTATTGATGTAATTAGCCGAGGGACTGAGGGAAAGCAGGCTTTTTGCAGCATTCCAGATGTTTAACAGTTTATGTCTTTGCAGAAACTTAAGAACTCATTTCCAAAACAGCCTGATACTTTTCTCTAGGGAAGTGATTCAGAAAGCAACAAGGACATGTTTTCCTAACTGTGAAGATTAGGACTTGGTGGCATCAAGCCGGCAGATAGTAGCTGACCAGAAAAATGTGCACAATAATAAACATGAATAATTGTGCTGGGTTGGTTGGATCCCTCTGGATTAGACTCGTGTCTGCTTTTCCTTCAGCTTTTTCTTGCCAGACACTCCCCCAAATAACTCTTGCTCCCCACCAGACTGCATTGCTAGTTCTCGTAAGTTTATTGCAAGTTTCCCAAGAGCTGGCATTTTCCTTTCATGACTCCATTCCTATAGTTACCAGAGAAGTCAGCTTTCTTTCAAAACCAAAATTAAATTTCCAGTCCTCGTGGCTGCGGAGAAAAACTAAACATGTCCAAAGTCTAACCTGAAGTCACATAAAATAGGACTTTTTTTTCTTTGTCTTCCCAAAAGTAAAATAGGAGACCATGTTTTATAGATTTGACTCTGTATTATTGATTCAAAGTAGTTATCAAGAGCACAGGCAAGATGTCTAGTTCTTAAACAGTGTTTGATGAGTGTCTAAGTGAGTTTACACACCAGGATCACCTACAGCAACCCTGAAGATACTCTACATTCTGTGGTTTTCTGCATACATGTATAGTAAACTGGGGTTTTTCCTCTCCCACATTTCTCTTCTGCAGTTCCATGATGGCAGTCAATACTGCTTTTGTATAAGTAACCAGAAACAGCAGCATCCTCCATTTAGGAAAACAAGGTTTTACAATGGATATATCAATATGGGAAGTACAGACAGCATCGATATCCAGATATGCCTGTATATATGTTGGAAGAGTTAAGAAGAAAAATATCATTCAAAACTGAAATACCAGCTGTTATTTTATTAGTGCAAAAAAGTAATGTGCTGTTTATTTCTCCAAACACTCCTTTGCTTACAGCAGGCAGCTGTACACCACCTTTGCCTTTTTCATTCAGCAGAGTGAGAGGGAGACATGGGATTTTGCTAGGGAGGGGAACAAGGTGAACCCATGGCAAACCCACAGGCATGAAGGAGCACATGGGAGACCTGCAACAGTCTATTCTGGTACTAAAGCTGCAGGCGATCAAATGGCATTTAAAAAGTTCAGGTTGAAAACAGAAGGAAATTTGTGGAATTTCAAACTGTGCCTAGTCCAGCCGCACCTCTGGGAGGTAGCTCCAAAAAACATGAGGTGGGACAAACGTGAAAGAAAACCCCTCTGAGGACCATGAAACTCACTGATCCAGCCTGTGAAATGGGGAGCTCAGATACTCCACCAGCCTCATGGGAGTGCCTTCGCTTCCTTAACCTCCAGGTAAATGCGCCCCACTGGGACCTTCCTTTGTGGGCAGCAGGAGGGCTTTGGGGCAGGGAGGCACAGTTTTCAAAATAGGGGAAAGATCCCTGGAGTGTGTTTGGGAGCTGATGCTGTGCTGACCCCACCACAGCAAAAAGGGGAGGGAAGTGTTTCAACAAGACTACTTTACCCTCTTCGTCCTGATTGCATGCTTTGTGTCAGAGACC